>OY720186.1:16562165-17162165 GCA_963082885.1 Parascotia fuliginaria
GCTTTATCTGCTTGGACACACGCTGAGGTATGTCACAACAAAAAACATCTATTAGCATTATAGCGTCTTGGATGAGACTAACACAAAAAAAATCGGTAAAAACAGTCGAGTGATTTTACTCACTTCAACGATACCGTAGCTTTATCCTACGATGAATTAAAGTGAGTATTTCACGCTATTAATGAAAAATAATGTTAAATATTTTCATGAAAAAATGAACAGCGCCCCTGGTATTTACTCTGAGAACTAAATTTTCTCTTTCAAATATTTTTAACATCGTGAGAATAACGCACATTACAGTGCGTCGTCGTTAGTGCAATCAAATAATAATCCTATAAGTTAATTCTACTTTGTTAGACTAGTGGTAATGATTTTATTTATATCGAAATTTGTTACGTGGTTTAATTTAGCAAAGAAAACAGTGACATTGTTTTACACTATTTTGCGATCTTCACGTTCCTTATTACAGATTTAAGGCCAGATAGAAAGTATTAAACTAAAGGCTATAAAATAGATAGCGTCGCAATCTGTGTCAAACAGCTCCTCAGACTATACACTTTAATAATCAATGTAATGGTTCTGGACTGTTAGTTTCAAATTGAACATTATTGTTTATGTGGGACACTGTATTATCAAGTACCGTCATGAGCTAAACTTAATCTTCCAACTTAGTTTCTACTTCGTCTAAATGTTTATGTGCTAGCAAATGTATAATTTTAATACATTAAACTAAGTATTTATTTAAATATAAGTCAATGGCTATATTTTCTTTGAAATAGAGGTGATATTTATTGCCTGTTATTTAACCTCTCGTATGCTACAATATCAGACACAATAGACATAACATTGTGTCTCGTGCAGATCTGCACCTAAGCATACGACGGGTTAAAATACTAACCTTCATTGATGATTCTAAATTTGCAATCTTTGTATGTATTGTTAATACATATTGTACTATTACATAGTTTTAAAAATTAAAAAAAAATTTGATCAGCTATTTTATTATTATGGTTTGAGGCTTTGGCTTAATTATCAAACTTTGTAACTCCTTAAGGTCAAATTTTAGAGGAGGAAGAAAAACTATTTTATTAAATAATTAACATTAAAAATAAACAGATGCAACTTTATTTACATTTAAATATTAAATGTGCTTATTTTTGTGAGAATTGTGATTTAATAATTGATACCATAAAAATAAATAGACTTATGTATACTTCATAAACATGTATAATGGACTTACGAAGTTAATTAAATAAGCCAAGGTATGGTCACCATTCTAAACTTGCAGATTGGTGACTACAGAATACTAAAATCTATAAAAAAAATTTAGTAATATCTATAGTCCTCTGTAGTCTCTGTTCTAGTATTTCATTAGTCACCTCACATCACAGGATGACAGTGGTGGTTCTGGACCGCAAACTGCTTGTAACATCTCTGTGCTTTTTACTTTATAGACTTCAATTTACTTTATCTCCTTCACATATACAACCTGTATTCAATTTAACGGTCTGTTTAACTCGACCAAGGCTTTGTGGTATTACTACTATTATGAGATCGCCAACCCTCGTCTATACTTCAATAATAACTTAAGTTTTCAGTAACACCCACTGCTACACTAGTCCAGTCATTTTTGCTATATTATGCTACCTAATAACAGAAATTAGGAACAAAAACGAAAAAGAATCGAACGTAACTCAAGTGCAAAGGAAAATGAAACCTTTATATTCTTGATAAGTTTGATTTTATTTTTAAATGGAAACGGAACAACCTACCTTTTTGCTCAATATATATGGAAACAGTCATTTCTTGCTATATTAGGTTACATTATAACAGAAATTAGGAGCAAAAATAAAAAAAGAACAAACATAACTCAAGTGCAAAGGAAAATGAAACCTTTATATTCTTGATAAGTTTGATTTTATTTTGAAATGAAAACGGGACAACGGACCTTTTTGCTCAATTTATGAAAACAGTAGACATTAGAGCACCCAACGAGATTTCGATGAACCGTTCACTAAAATTTATATCTTTATGTCATGCCTGGGGCAATGATATGCAATTTGGAGTAAGAATAGCTTAATGTCAGAGTACGTCGAATAGCTTTTGTGTTATATATATTTCTGTTAAAATCCAGATTCATTTTACTTGAGATGTTTTCCTTAATCAGTAATTAATTAATTTAATTAATTAATCCGTTTGGGTCTCGAACCAAACGGTTCAGCACTTCATACTTTTGTCGCTCAATTAAAGCCTGGAACTCTTTGCCAGCGCATGTGTTCCCATCTAATTTTGATCCTGGGTCTTTTAAGCGGGGCGTGAAAAAGCATCTCACTAAGCCGCCATTGTGGAGGCCACCATACCAGTGGCCTCCACACCAGTGTTTGGCTTTTGGAATGGTGTCCGCCACTTCTGGATTCCACTTACTGCTTACCATCAGGCAGAGTGGAGTCACTTTGGTAGGCTAATATAAAAAATAAAAAAAAATAATTCTAAATTTATTTGTAGGTAATACACGTAAACATTATTCTGCCGGTACTGTAAAGGTTTAAGGTTTATTATCATTATTAAAAAACCTGCACGCTTAAATTACAAGTATAAATGGTTAAATTTTTTTTTTAAGAAAAATATTAATTTACATTTGTTATAAAAAGGAAAGAGGAATCAAAATATTTTTTCTTACGGTCTTTTTATGAGTTTATGATCAATTTTCATATTAATTTTTTTTTAATATATTTTCATAATACGAGTAGGTACCTAATACCTAGATAATTTTTAATTTAAAGTGCAATATACAGTGAAAATAACAGAATTTTTATCCACAAGTTGACCACAAAAATATCGAGTTAAATTGAACACGATTATGTCTAGACCCAAATTAAAACAGGCTGTTAAAACATTACCTCCGTAATTTCGGCAGTTGAGTAAAACTTTTTAAGCCACAGATTTTTGTTTTCATTTATTTATTAAATGCGAAAATACCTCATCGGTCACTGCCGTACTATGAGCAATAATGTCTGATTGCCAAACAAAATTGGACTTTAAATATAAAGCAGTAAAGTTCTGTGGATAGATGAGAGGATGCGTCATGCAACTGACTGAGCCAAGGTCGGGATTTAAATTGTGACGTCAGAGTACGTATGCAGGTTTTCAATTCGGGTGTGTGATGTGTTCACAGCATTATATATCTTATTTATACATACCTACATAGAATTTTCTTTGACAATTTATTTGCTAATATCTAGGAGGTCATCTTTTACTCAAAGTGTATAGAATCGCCTAAAATAGAATGACTAGAGGTTAGCAATAAATTGAGGTTTTATGTGAAATCCAGCCGTAAATGAACGATTAAACATTATACAATTGAGACTTAAAGAACCAACGCGTTATTGGAAATCAAAACATTTCTGTATTTTTGTACCTGTTTGTCATTTGTAATCATATCGTAAAAATATGTTAGCAGTTATTTCCGTGCGAACATAAACAAACATATTATTATATATTATAATTATATAATTTATAATAATATGTTTAGTTTATAAAAAAGTAAAAGAGCACCTCGTATAACTAGTTACTCCATAGAATAGAAAATTAATAAATCTTTAAAGAAACACAATTCGAAAATACCTACGTAACAATTACTGAGTCCAGTTGGGACAGGTCCACATATCAGATATGGCACAAACGTGATCACTATCCCGTCAGGAATGCCAATTATTTAACTGAACCGGCCACAGCTACAAGATTACTATAATAAGTTACTAGAAATTGATTGTAGTTATTTTGAATAGAAATGTAGATAATTTTGTATAAGTGTTGTTTTTTTATCTTCTTCAATAAAGGCGGCAAAGGCTTTTGTTATAAAAATGACAATTATGTATTCTATCAACTTTGTAAAAATTTAGGCAAAAAATCTGATGAAATATCTTAAACATTAAAAAAGTGAATGGTTAAAAGGTTTGACTCGTGAAGGATTTGAACCTCCGCCCTCCGTTGGTCAAGTTTCAGTTTATAACGACGCTCTAACCTACTGAGCTAACGAGTCTTATTCGACTTATTCCAAATTCACAACCCGCTTCATCAAAGTGACGTCATTCTGATGTCATCCACGTAACACACGACGGCCGTTGTTTCTATACGTATGCAGACAAAAAATTCGAGAGATCGATACCGTGGACTGACTGAACCGAAGACCTTGAACCATTTACTTGATCTTCAAGCCTTTAATTAAGACTATGAACATAGTCGTATTAAAAACTAAAGACGTTAGCGTTTGACTGGGAAAGTAGGTACTTTCCTCTCACAAAAGATCGACGTAATAGTAGTAGTAATTATGCATAATATTGCGTTTCCTTCACTGAGCCAAATTTCCTCTCTTTCCTTTTCCTCAACTCCCACATTCTCTCACCCACGCTGCCTACCTTGAAAGGAGTGACCCTTCAAGGTAGGCAGCGGCTTCGCAGAATCCTTGACGTAAAAAACAGTAATTGCTAATGGAAAATAATCGCATATTTAAAAGTTTGGCTCGTGAAGGGTTTGAACCTTCGGCCTCCGCTGTAAACTATGAATTTATCGGCGCTCTAACCTACTGAGCTAACGAGTCTTGTGTTAAAGACTCCAATATTCTATCAACCTTGTGCAAAAATTCGTCACCATTACGAAGATGGATGTATTATTCATTCATTAAGTTATTATCCTGCAAGTTTTGCTAATAATTTGCTAGTAACGTATGTAGATAGTTGTTTTTTTTTCTAGTTTACCGCAGCTAGGTTTCACCCGCGTCTTTGCTTACTGCTCTGCTCTCGTCGCCAGTAGCGTGATGTAAGATAACATATAACCATTCTCGAGAACTTAAAAAAAAATTCTTTATGCTATCATACGCATAAAGAATTTTTCAAGTCCAACTGGTAGTTCCAGATATTAGCGCGCTAAAACAAACAAATAAACAAACAAACTCTTCCATTTTATATATTAGTATAGATTGTTTATTGTTTATAACTATAAGTAAACTATTAGGTAGTAGATCCACGCTGATTTCAGCATGAATGGGCTGGATCGTCCGGGGAAGTACTACCCTCTCATAGAAGATCGACTTAAGAGTAGTAGTATCCGTACTACTGCGTTTTGTTCGGTGAGTGAGAGCACCGGAGGCCCGATTTCCCCCCTTTCCTCTTTCCTCACCTCCCTCATTCCCTTCCCTTATCTCCATTCCCAGCCGCCATAGTGGAGGCCACCATACCAGCAGTTTAAGACGATGGCTTTTGGTATAGTTGCCGCCACTTCTGGATTCCACTGACTGCTTACCATCAGGCGGGGTGGAGTCACTTTGGTAGGCTATAATATATATAAAAAAAAATGATAAATCTAATTGAACTTGCGATAACAATACCGTAAACATTTGTGTGCAATTTTATTGCACAATATATTAATATACATTATCAAACAGAACTAATGGTATAACTACTATTTATTATATTACTACACTATATTTACTACACCTTCAAGCCATGATTTCAACAAAATAAAGAAATCTTGCAAAACCGATCACTCGCCTGGAAAAAAATAAAATAATAAAAACAATGCATGTGTGCTTAAAAGACTTGAAAAAAGACTTAGGGCCTTAGACGAGCGAAACAATCTAGTTGTAGTGATCAAGAGATCGATTTTAAATTTTTTATGTTTCCTCGAACTGTTAGGCCTGAAACAATAGAATTAGATTATGCACAAAATCAGCGTCCAGTGAATAAGACACCGGATTCATAAACACGAGGGTTGAATCAGGGCAAGTACCATATGATTTTTCAAATCATATGTACTTTCTAAGTTTATCTTGGACATTTCTGACTGACGGTGAAGGAAAACATCGTAAGGAAACCTGGACTCAAAAGTCTGAAATTGTCAATGCTCCTTGAGCAAGCGAGGTGATTGATGCTCATGTCTTCTCTATATGACAAGAGGTCTTTGCTCTGCAGTGGCACAATAGCACAATAAACAGGCTGTTATTAATATATTATTTATTATTATGCACAAAAACAATATAAATAAAAATAATCACCAGATCAAAAGATTTGACTCGTGAAGGATTTTAACCTCCGCCCTCCGTTGGTCAAGTTTCAAATTATAACGGTGCTCTAACCTACTGAGCTAACGAGTCTTGCTATAATAGCATTCAATTCACAATCGCAATCATAAAAATTACGTCTTTCTGTTGTGATTCATGCTTTCAAGTAACAGCTAGAATCGATCAATATCAAATGGAAAACCACAAATAAACACACGTTTTACCCAAATTGAAACTAATAGTAATGACATTTTTTCAAATGATAAAAATTCTAGAGAATTTGATACTATACTAACAAGTTCTCACTTCATCTAGACTAAACTGTATTATACTGTATTCCTAATTTTTACCTAGCTACTTTCCAAATGATAAAATGTAAGTGTGAAAGTGAAATAATATTTTGACATAGGTGCAGCGTTTCTAAAAATTTCATTCACACGAGTACCTACATGAAAACTCGCAAAATTTTCTCGACAGATAGATACAGCGACATTAGATAACACAATATTAAATACAATAGAGGTGGTGATGATCAAAAAGATGAGGGGAAAACCAACACTCCACTTAAACAACAACTAGATACCATTACTAAGGGAATGTGTTATATCGCTATTGCTGCTAATACAGTGCATTTCTAAGAAGCAATGGAAACCAGAATAGAATTATCATCTCAGCCTAAGACTTAAACGCGCGTAGCGATAGTAACCAAACGGTAGTCACCAAGAGAATGTTACGATCACTAAAGTTTTTAAATTCCATTCGAAACTAACCTTTAATTAGCTGAATTAGATTATACACATAATTATATAACCTAAAATACATACCAGCCACCAGGCACGAGCATTAATCGTAACGCTTACTCAAGACAGATTGACAATTTCAGACCTTAGCCCAGGTTACCTTATGATGTTTTCTTTTCTTCAGCCACCATAGGAGGATGCCTGCGGGCGGCAATTGGGCAATCGCCGCTCGAACAGCACAGGCCCGAGAAGGCGGCGTACGTGTTCCACGAACGCCTCTCGATGGAGGAAGGGGGGCTAGGCCCCCCAAATCAGACGGGGCCCGCTCACGTTGAGCGGGCCGTGGCCCGTCGGGGTCGCGGATGAATGCGCGAGCGTCTCCTGTGACCCCGACACTCTGGCCGTCTGGAGGAACACCGTGGGTTTTAGTCGGTATATATATATAGCCACTGTCTCATTGTGGCCGGAGAGTCCAACATAACCCCCGCCTCGCCCAGGCGGGTGCGTGCGCGTAATGCGTTTCCCACGAGAAAAAAAAAAAGAAAAACGATGTTTTCTTTCGATATCCAAGAAAATACACAAAATTGAAAAGAAATAATCAATTTCTAGTTCAAAAGATGACTGCACCGTTGGTCTAGTGGTTAGTGTAACTGACTGCGACGCCGGGTGTCGTGGGTTCGATACCCGCGGAAGGCAAATATTTGTGTGATGAACATTTGTATTTGTCTTCAGTTTGGGTATTTTCTATGTATTCTAAGTATGTATTTACCAAAAAAAAAGTATGTATAAGTATTATATTTCAATTATCTAGTACCCATAACACAAGCTCTGCTTAGCTTGGGACTAGATGACGATGTGTGATAGTGTCCACATATTATTATTATTATTATTATTAAAAAGCTTGATCCGTGAAGGATTTGAACCTCGGTCCTCCATTAGTTTAATTCTGAATATAACGCCAATTAAGCTAACAGGTTTGCTGTAAATATAATAATAATAATATCAGCCTGTTTACTGTCCCACTACAGGGCAAAGACCTCTTCTCATATAGAGAATGTATGAGCATTAATTACCACGCTTGCTGTACTTGCCCGGATTCGAACCCTAAACTACCTCGTGTTTACGAAGCGGGTGCCTTATCCACTGGGCCATTTCGCAGTACAAATTGCTGTAATCATACAAAATTCACAATCGGCTTCACAAAAATCACGTCACTCTAACGTGATTCATTGTACATATCAGGCAGGTAACAAATAAAATCGACTGATACCGATAACCATCATTAAGGTGCATTTGCTTGTAAAGTGACATTCCAAATTCAAAATGTAATGTTAAAACCAAGCCAAATGTTACAAAAAACTATTTGCTACCTTGATCAGAATTGATCTACTGTAGCCCCCTCTTGTTATTTATAGTTCTCTAGAGTCCTATAGAATTTAGGAACTTACAGATTGTATGAACAGATAGAGACTGTATCTTAGCTTCTTTTGTGCATAAGTAGTCCATATGAGCAGAGTACATGCATTGCAGTCTCCTCTGACTCTTGGCAGAATCTGATCAGAAAACATATGGTAGTTTAATTTACAGTGGCCCGTGAGTATTCTTATCACCGCCAAGGTTTTGCATCTACTGAGTTGAATCAACTCTTTGGTAGGTTTTAATCATGGTCTTTTAATAAGCGCTTTGGAGTGGCTCTGTCCTGTGGCGGATTGCCACGCTCTTTGAGCTTTTATTTTGCACAGGTGCTTGAGGGCGTAGGAGGTATGTCTATTGCAAATAGTGCCTTATAGTCTTCTGCCTACCTCTTTTGTGGGAGATAGACTTGAAGTTATCTATTATCTAGAATGTATGATCGACAAAACTTAACATTTCTGCAATAAAATTTGACAAAAACGAAAGTCATAAAGTTTGACTCGTGAAGGATTTGAACCTCCGCCCTCCGTTGGTCAAGTTTCGAATTATAACGGCGCTCTAACCTACTGAGCTAACGAGTCTTATTCCTAACACTATAAAATCCTGACTGTATTCGATAAAATGACGTTATCAGTGAGTTTTCCTCATCACTCAACGCTGGATATGACTCATCTAATAATATGTTGTAATCAGCTGATAGAAAATTGTTTATCTACGATATCGGTAAACAATGTGGATAATATAATATTATATCAGAGGATATAAATAGAACTTACATCATAATAGCGAATGTACGTTAGATACGTTGACTTCTGGCTTTACTCTAGTTTCAAACTCTAAACCTCTGACTTACTCGTAACATAATTTTGGTCCAGGATCACTGAATTCCTACTAAAGAGTAGGTACGTAGGTTTTTACAAAACTTTTGCTTAAATTGAAAGAGCCTGACTGAGAAGGTGTCTACACAATAGCATTTCAGCTGGTTTGTTACAATATCCAGTTCTCTTTGCTAAAAAAATATTAGAATTGACAATGCAAGATAGTGAGCAGTCCATTGAGTTGATAATTGATAATAGCTATCCCAGTGGCTGGTATTATGGTTTCCACTATGACGACCTTGAGATGCCATTTTACGCCCTGCTTAACATAACCAAAATCAATACGCTGTTAAACAGTTATATGTTTAAGTACATTTGCTGAATGAAGTCCCAAACTATTTAAATTTTATTTTATTTATACTTACATTACATACATAAAATTCTGACAATCTATCAAAATTTGAAATCCAATAACGCCTGCCAAAACATTGGAACGTGTCAAAGAATGTACGTGACGATTCGTTATGCCAAATGTTTATACACAACATGCATTTTTTCTGGCAAGTTGCCAATCAATAAATATTTTAGTTACATACATACGTAAAATAATAATTACTCATGCACCCAAAATTTCCAAGAATTCTGACGTCATTCTGGTGTAAGTAGATAAATTTTGTGAAGTATACATAACTAGTTTTCCGCGGAATGGTTACACCCGGCTCTTTGCATACTGCTCTGCTCCCTTCGCAAGTAACGTGATGTTACATAGCCTATAACATTTCTCAAGAATAGTTATTGAAATCCGACTAGTAGTTCCAGAGATTAGCGCGTTCAAAGAAACAAACAGTCAAACTCTTCCGTTTTATATAATAGTATAGATAAGACAAGTTAGCTCAGTAGGTTAGAGCGCCGATCTATATGGAAACTTGACCAAAGGCCGAAGGTTCAAATCATCACGAGTCAAATTTTTTTTTTTTCAAATACATACAAAGAATTTTACCTAAACCAACTTTTCCTATCAATTACAAAGCAACGCACCCTCAAACGCATAAAAAATGTAATGTGCTTGTAGTGTTTACCTTGATAAAAACCACCCCGGTGGGCTCAATCCTGGGTTTAGGGGAGCCAAACCCGCATACAATCTACCCCAGCGGACTCAAGCCCTTTTCCAAACCCAAATAACCCTGGATTACTGAATCGCAACATGCTTAAACAATTAAAATTCAAGATTTTCATCTTCAGGTTATTATAAGAATGCTCAGATACTCAAACGCATTACTAAGTTATTAAGTGAGGTTTCAGTATTTTGTAAAAATGGTTACATCAAAGCGACAACTTTCTTTAAAACTAAATATAACAAGGACCAACGCCCATAAAACGTAATAATAATGCTGAAAATGGATTCTCATTTTCTTCTCAGAGTGAGCCTTTCTCTTCTCCTTTTTCCTCATTTCCCTCAAACCCTTCAACTACTCCACTCATTTCATGGTAGGCAGCAGCTTCGCAGTCTCTGGCATTGCTCGAGCAATGCCGGAGACTGAGTCGTCCATGAGCGGCAGTTACCACTTACTATCACGTGGGCTGTTTGCTTGTATGTCACTGTTGGCAATAGAAAAAATAATTACTATTATCATCACTACCACTGGATTACGTTATCCTTGTCTATATATTTCATAATATTAATGAGTGTGACTCAGGATAATACCCAAATGACGTGTTTGGCGTCATACTGCTCTAAGTAGTTAGGTTTTTGGGCTGCTACAATAAGACTCGTTAGCTCAGTAGGTTAGAGCGCCGTTATAACTCGAAACTTGACCAACGGAGGGCGGAGGTTCAAATCCTTCACGAGTCAAACTTTTGTCTTTATTTTTGTTTATTTCTATTACATTTTAGCGAAGTTTTAAAAGAATTTTATTCCATCAGAGGCATTAGATGTCCATTTGAATATTTAAACAGTAAACACCTCTAGCTTCATTCTAAGGTAGTATGAGAATCGGTCCACATCTGAGAGAAGATGAGCCAGGCGTAGTGGCGACGCGACGGTAGCCAGTTTGTACGACCGACGCACTTATGTATTATCTGCTGAGTGTTTAAGGTGGAGTGTTTTATTATTTACTTGTCTACTCTGGCGTCACGCGACCGAAAATACTTGACGCATTTCCGTCAGACGTGCATCAACCCTGAGACTGACATTACATTAGTTAGTTCAATTACATAAAGTTGGACCTTGGCAGTATCGATCTCTTATGATATTAAAAGAATGTTCGAATACCGCGAAGGCCAGTTAAGTTACAGGTTTTTCTGTTACGAAAATTCTTGTGACAAAGTGACTGGGCATTAAAACTAAGGTTCACTAATAATTAAAAGGAATCTTAGTATTTAGAGATTAAATTAGTTACATTAAATCAATATCGTCAAAGACAACTTTCGTTATAAGTTACAACAACGATCAACACGCATGAAATGTAATTATGCTTTTGCATGTAGACCTGGTAAGACCACAAGTAAGAACATTCGTAGGCAATAATAGGTAAATAATTATTTACTACACGGTAGTTACTACGGGCAACACCCGCACAGAAATCTACATTAGCAAATGAATCATAGATACATGAGTAAACCCCAATGATGACGATGTTTTGTTCAAGTAGATAGAATATTGGATTGTATAACACAGGACTCGTTAGCTCAGTCGGTTAGAGCGCCGATATAAACTCATCCTTTAAAGCGGAGGGCGAAGGTTCAAATCCTTCACGAGTCAAAACTTTTAACAATTTTTAACATTATTTTGATACAATTAAGGTATTCTGATTCTGAAATACAGACTGGTCTTTTAAATGTAAAATAAAATAGTCCATTTTGATTACGGGGTAAGATTTTAATTAAATTGAAACTATGTATTTTTGTATAGCATATAGCAAGAAATTAGCTCTCATTGTGACCGGACTCACTCAGTACTTTTATACTGCAATAACATTAATTAGAACTTTTTAGTTGGACGTAGAACGTTCACTACTAAATTAGGCAAGAGGTTTGGTTACAAACAGCCTACATCCAGAGTCTATCGGGCGGCCTTTAACAATAGGTCGATTGTTGGTTGTTCTATCTTGTGCTAATTATTGATAATAAGTTTTTAAAATGTATACTTAATCTTCAATTAGAGAGACAACAATTTCCAAAAAAATCATATTAAGAACAAATTAAATCTGTACAAAATTGGTTTCTGGACGAAAATCATGAAAGAATCCAGCTTCATCCAAAGACTGCTTAAGGCTCTCTCAAGGATACTTCAAGTCCAAATATAGCTTAACAATGTTAGTAAACGTTATGAAATCGAATAGGCGGCGTCGGTACAAAATAACGCATAAAAATTCATGATGCGCAGGCGACGTAGTTGAGTTGTGTACGGAGAAACAACGGTGTTGTGTCGAGCTGTACTGGAGGAGTGCCAGCTTGCTGCGACGAACACAACCAAAAAATTATATGAAAGTTACACGGCTAAATAACTGTTTGTGTATTTTAATTCGTATCAGGCCACTTTATTTTACTTTTCTGCGTTAGTAACAAGCCCTATGTCGGGTTATTCCCCAACTCGACACGAAAGAGACTGGACTCGCGTGTGTCCACTTGGTGAAACTCGAAATTAGTATCACTTATTATTTCGTCACCTGGACACGGCAAGACTGTACCTTTTCTTTGCAAATAAACTAGGTGTGTCCAGATAACGAAAACATAAAAGTAATTTTATTCAAATTTCACTATGTGGACACACGTAAAAATCTTGGGGTGCCCAGGTGACGAAATAATAAGTGATACTAATTTCAAACTCCACCAAGTGGATACACACGTGTCGAGTTGGTGAATAACCCCCGTGTCATGGGGCAGACTTGGCAAAAATATTTATGCATTATCTACACAAAACTTTTACTCGTGTGATTACCATGTGTGGTTACTAACTCACTAATACATTCATACTGAACCATCTAGGCAGTTATCTATACATTACTAATTCAGGAAGAAGACAAAATTCTCATACAAAAAATATCTCTTATACAAATGAGCAATTTCAGATATTTTAGTTATAAAGATAACTGGACAATAATATCATCCGTAGGTACCTGCTCTGGTGTTATCTCAACACTATAATAGAGTATGTTCTTATTGCAAAACTTAAAAAGCAGTGTTTATCACCTACAAGCAGGCCTGTTGGCTTGTGACCGTAACTGTTCCTAGAAACGAGGTAAACGAGGCACTTAATTGCATCGTCTCTCTGATGTTCAAGATAGCTAATAAGTTATAAAAATTATATGATAATTAAGTTATCAATTGTTTGTAAGATTTGACAGCAAAACTAGAAAGTCTTCACCACCGTTTATATTTTTGGTTCCATATCCGTGGTTCTTATTACGTTAATCTTGAGTCTTTGTGTGGGGTGTACTGTTATAAGACCGCTTTAGTGAAGACCGTTATATTAATTTGTCGTTCCCCATTTAGGGCAGACTAAGTCAGACAATGGATACTCTTCAGGCTTACACGATAAGCCTGAATGATATCTATGATTAAAATTCACAGTGACGTTTATTAATCTGTTTAGTTATCTTTTTTTTATTAATATTACAACTGACTTGAATTAAAAGAATTGCTTGCATTTTACTTAGCAACACAATTTTTGCCTAACGACTGAGTCCAGAAATTTCTCATACCAACTATTGCACTCTATTTCACAAGACAATTAAATGTTCCCAGCCCTATCTTTAGTGCCAAGCTGACAATTAACATAATATGCCACCGGCAACAATAGTGTTAGTTCACATTATTCTCACGCGTGTTACCAAACGAAGATATTCGTCATACCGCGGCCGCACCTTGCGAAGACTCAAGGCACTTGGCGGGCGGCGCGCACGGTTGAATCCGAACGCTCGCATCCGGTGCGCTCCACTCGTACCCCAACTACACCAGTATTATTGAAAGCTTTAAGTGCACTAGTTGTGTCATGTGAAGTGATTCTGTGAAAATGGTGGAGTTCGCCTTAGAAAATAATGTTAGTATAGTGATGTACTTCGTTTTGGTATGAATGTATTACTTCTTATAAATGGCTGAAACGTTTGAAAGAATAATAATACCTAAGGCCCTAGACAAGTGTCAAATATTTCTATTCTATTCATAGGATAGATAAAAAAGTATATGAGAATGACATATACGTTGGCGTTAGCATTATGTCAATCCCATACATTTTTTAATCTATTCTATGAATAGAATAGAAATCTTTGCCACTTGTCTATGGCCTCTGGTTACTAAGGTTAAGTTACTTTCAGAAGGCTTTATTTATGTAATGATGTTATAATAATAAACAACAAGCAAAATACGCGCACAGTCGTGGAGTTGCGGAAAACAGTCCGTTTATACCAATAAACAACAACAAAAAAAAGAATAGCTGATACGAATAACGTTATCTTTGTAGATATCTTACCTATGTGTAATTTTAAAATTATCTAGATGGATAAAAATTACGATTTATGAAATAAAATATTTAATTTAATATTATTTTTTTATAATATTTATCATAACGTATCATTTGCTGTAGATTTTCCTTAATATTTAATCTATAGGTTAACTGGTAGGCCGTTGACTCAGCTGTTAATGTATCCGGTAACAAAAAGGATCCAATTTCCTTTACGTGATGAGAGGCTCTAATTTAGTGCAAAGATGATTTTTCGATAGAATTAGCAGTTTTTAGAGTACGTAGGTAATTTTATACACGAAACGTTACTTATTCGATAATATACTTTCATCAATGTGCTCTATTTGAACGTATTATCCTATCCTAAAATTTAATCGAGCCATAATCAGAAATTTAATTAGTAGGCACTGCTTTGCTTCTTTGTTGCCAATATGCAATGCACGTCATTGCATGTTAGTATACTAATTCTTGTTTACCTTGGTATATTGATAGACGAGGTAAATCGCCACACCCTACCTTTAAATATAAACACAACGAAACAGTACAACACTCTAATAGTTCAACAACTATTAGTATATCTAATAAAATGTATAATGATAAAGTCTACTAAGTAGATGAAGAAAACAAACTCGATAACTTTTAAGCAAATTAAATCTACTTAATTATAATTTTCTTATTTAATAACGCGCCTTTCACCAAAGTTACCACGTTTACAGCTACTCCAAACATACTCCTAACAATTTGAACTCCCTAACAACCTATTGTGTGTAATTCCCATGGAACAATAACATAGTTAATACTTATTGTTTCTCACGCAGAACCAGCAGGCCGGGACCTCGGCGGAGTTCAGGCAGTACCACGACCAATACGGGTACAACATGAGCCAGAACCAAGGCGCCGTGGCCAGAAATATACAGAACTATGACTCACCGAAGCCTCCCATACCAGCCAAAACATACGGCAAAGTAGACACGCCTAACAACTCACAACTTATAACAGTAACAGTAGAAACAGGCAAAGACAACACAAGAGATGCACCAAAAAGTGCAAAGTCTGTTAGTAAAACTTATCATACTCTAAAAGACATGATCTCAAGCAGATTTAAGAGCAAAGATGCTAATGATACTGAGAAAAACAATGAACAAGAGCCAAGTTTAAATAATAGTGAGGAAAGAAAACGACTAGAGCCCGAAAGACGGCCAGAGCCTGAAAGACGACCAGAGCCAGCTGAACAAGTGACGCCGAGAGAAAATGTTCCTAGGAAGGTGGAACAAGGGATTTACGGTAGGCCAATGACGCAAACAAGACCTGAAATGCAGTACAGTCACGGACTTGCAAATAATATGTCGTACCCAAGTCCGTCACCACACAGGTAATCAACATCATTGTACTAGACGTAGGTCCTCTAACTATAAATTTTCTATCGCGCTTAGTAGTTTAATATTCAAATGTATTCAGTACCTACTTCTATTGTTATTATTTAGCAAAATGAATTACATTAATTAGCGATTTTCCTCAGATCGTTAGGGGTAACTACTAATCAAATCAAATCATAATTTATTTGCATAGAATGTAGGTAACAAAATAGAGATGTTCTCAATTTATTAAAATTTATATAAATAACAATATACCAGCCTATTTACCGTCCCACTTCAAGGCAAAGGCCTCTTCTCATATAGAGAAGGTATGAGCATTAATCACCACGCTTGCTCAAGGCGGATTGGCAATTTCAGACATTTAAGTCCAGGTTTCCTCACGATGTTTTCCTTCACCGTCAGTCAGAAATGTCCAAGATAAACTTAGAAAGTAATTTATATATTGTTTATAATATAATGATGTAGGTAACTATTACGTCATTGTCAATCATATTCTTGGTGCCACTACAAAACAATGCCATGTCTTTACGACACAGCTACAACATACAGCATTGCGTACGTACTGGTAACAATAGCATAATTAAGTTATTAGCGGTCTCTTAACTTCAATGGCGTTACTATATGCCATTAAGTTAACACTAAACTAACTGGTAATAATTGTGATTATAATATTTTGCTCTCATTTATCATTATCATTGCGGCACTTCGTTGAGAATAAAACTGAATATAATTGTACTGATCGATGAGGGCGGATCACGATCAGCCAAATAGCGAAAATTGGGTGTGGCCTATGTCCAGCAGTGGACGTTTTTCGTCTGATATGATAATGGTGACTGTATCATCTTTAAAATAACATTCTTGTTGATTCTACTTAATGTATGACCTATAAATATGATGACAAGAAATCATATAACAGGTGGAGCGTTCTAATATTAAATTCATGCATTTAAATAAAAATAATTATTACTTAGATTATTTTGTTTTAACTAGCATAAATAAGTATCTTTATCCTGCGTATGATTTTGAATAATAATACGACTGCCCCTACAGTTCTGTTATTGATCAATATATTACGGATCGTTATAAAGCATAACTAACTATATATCATCGATAACCATATTTTAATAAGATTTATATTTCAAGTAATTATAACAATTTCCAAGGAATAAAAGGAAGGAAATTATCAATGGTAATGCATATTATATATTATTATTATTATATTATATTATATCAAATTAACAAGTCCATCGTTACTGGACACCTGATGCCAAGTGAAGAGTCAATATTAATAGTGTCAACAATGTTGACATCTAATATGAAAAAAAAAACAAAAGACTAAACTAATACCCTTTCACAACAGACAGCTGATGCAGCAACAGATGATTCAGTCACAAATGATGATGAGTCCTCAGGCCAGATCTCAGGAGATGCTAGCAAGTACACCCCACCGACAACCACAGGCTTTGGGCGCAGACGCTTTGTACCAGCAATACGGTCATCCTGGACGGAGAAGTGCGATGTACCAGAGGGACATCGATGTCCGGTCTATGGCGAATTTTACTTCTTTGAAAAGTGGACCGCAAACTCAGGTGTGTAAAACTTAGTTTTATTCATCAGTTGTTCGTAAAAGATGACTTAAAAGAACTAAAGTATTAAGTTTCAAAATATTAAAATACCGTCTAATATGCAAAATTTATTTTGAGTAATTTTAAATTAGGTGAATTAGAAAATAAATACAATGCGAATCGTGTAGTACAACAGTTATAACATAACGTAAGTACGACATAGAAAAGTGAAGACAATGACAATACAACAGTACTAATCAATGAATTAGAAATAGAAACAACGTATACTCGTATATCCACGTGATTCAAACAAACCAATCAGAAAGTATTTGTTTACACGAGGGCATCAACCTCATTATCACAAAGTAACAATAGGTCTTTAAAAATACAAAAACCTCTCGTAGTTTTTTTTTAAACCATTGAGTGTTTGGAAAGCTGATTTGAATTATGCATTAATAATAGTAGCAATATTAGAAACCCATATTAAAGGTTTTAATATTTGTTGTTGTAATTTGTTCTAAATCCTTGAACTAAGTAAACAGAAACAATAAAAATATTATTATTATATTATTGTGACCGCACACGTGAGCCTCAGTCTCAGGCCATTAAAGATTACAATATGATCTAACAACACTAGAATAAGATTTTCTTATTGTTATATATTTTTTTCGCCATTGATTGCCTTATTTCTATTGATTTCGAAATAATAATGTCGATGCTGACCCAATCAGTTCACTTTCAGACCCAATCAAAAATTTCAAAAACTCGACTTATCAAGGTATTTTAATACAATCCATCAAGTAACTGAACTATGGTAACACTTGCAACACCTCTTACTTGGTTCTATATTCGGTTCTCAGACGACTAACAATGCCGGTTCCCAACAATTAACTACACTTCCCACGAACACACGGCAATTATAACCACTGGTTGTTGTACCAAGGCGTCGACACACCAGCCAAGATTTTACAAGAAACTCTATTTATTAAAGCATTGTTTTCAGGTTCAAAAATTTGTCCTTTGTTTCTATCATAAAGGTTGTAATGCATTGTTGACTTATAAAGCATATGATTATATTTGTAGTTTCAAAACATTGGTAATATCAGTGCATTGCATTTGATTAAGTACTTGAAATAAAATCAGAGTATACCTTAATTATAACCATGTTCTCATAAAGTTTTTTAATAAGAGGAAACCAAACAGCTTTGACTTCCTGCAAAGCTGTTATTATAAAATAAACAAGTTTTACAACGCAAGTAACATCGGTAGTATCATCTATAACCGCTTCCTTTATGAAAATATTTCCACGTCATAATATAAAAATACGGTCATCGACTGCAATTTGTTATAGTAATTCATAATTTATATTTACTGTTACGTATACATTAATAATACCAGCCTGTTTACTGTCCCACTGCAGGGCAAAGGCCTCTTCTCACATAGAGAAGGAATGAGCATTAATCACCACGCTTGCTCAAGGCGGATTGGCAATTTCAGACTTTTAAGTCTAGGTTTCCTCACGATGTTTTCCTTCACCGTCAGTTAGAAATGTCCAAGATAAACTTAGAAAGTACATATGATTTGAAATTCACATTGGTACTTGCCCGGATTCGAACCCACTACCTCCTGTTTACGAATCGGGTGCCTTATACACAGGGCCATTTCGACTTGTTACGTATACATTAGTGAACTTTTATTAAGATGTTATTTAGCAAGTATTAAAAGTAAGTAACAAGATACAACCTTAAATTTCAGTTCGACAATTCTCATTCAAGACCTGATCTCAGAAGCCCACAACAGCTAGAAAGAGAAATAATTAGACAAAGAGGTTTCATAGATGGCAGACGGGCTACTTCCCATCCTCACCTCTTAGATGAACCACAGCATAGACCTGAAATAACTACTCCACAAATACACGATCCAGGGAGAAGAAACTCACATGGCAACCTTCTAGAAGTAGCTAATGAGGTTCCTAGAGGTTGTGAAGAAAGAGAATCTGACGATGGCGGTTTCCGCGCAAGACTTGCAGCACAAGGAAGATCCAGCTTTGAAGAGAGAATTCGAACAAGTGGCAGATCAGTAGAATCAATCAGACAAGAAAGAATACAAGAAAATGTTTATAGAAGAACTCCAGACAGCCACAAAGAACGTAGGACACCTGATATTCATAAAGAACGTAGGACTCCTGATATCCATAAGGAAAGAAGAACCCCAGATTCTATTAGACAGAAAAGAGATAAAGAAGACAGAGAGGCTTCGACTTCGCAAGATAGGAATAATGATGAAAGTGCTAGTCAGAAGTCAGCTGATAGTGTGTATAATTCTAGCGGCAAGGTTGAAGTTTATGCCCCTCAACCATCATCTTCTAGACAAACACCGAATAGAATAGAAGATTTGAAAGCACATGGGAAGAAAGGAGCCGGATCCGGCGCTAGTTCAGGTAATGACAGTTTATTGTATGTGTTTTTAGACGTTATGAATTGCTATTTTGACAAAACCAAGTAGTTTTACGGATCGTAAAACCAATATTGATATAAAGCGAGGAATTTAAACTGTGCGAAAATAGTAATGAAATCTTGTTTTCCTCACTCAATACTAGATAAAGATTGCCACAAATTACTTTATTTTATTACAATATTAACGTGAGTTGACAAAAATAATGATACAAATTACACATCATAAAATTTGCGAATCAGTTTTTACTGTTGGCTTGTCGGCAGGATATATTTTACAATCATCTGTTAAGTGTACCAATTATATCTTTTTCTATTTCAAGCTACATATTTACGTATTTACTTATTGACCACAAAGCATGTATTCTGTACAAAGTATTTGTTTTTGACAATTTGGGTGTCTACGAAATTTACAATACCTACTAAAACATTTATTTTAGATATCGCACTTAAATTTGAACAACCTGTCTGAAAATGTACTTCGCAACACTACCTGGGAAATATTACGTTGATACTGATTCTTAGCTGTTAATTTGGAAGACCTGTGCTAGTTCGTCTTGGGCTACAAATACAATGTTGTTTGTTTTTTCTTGGTGGCGGCTGGCGGATGCACTAGAGTTTAGAATTGTTACATACAATCAGATAAGAAACAACACATTTTAGAATAACTTTTTTAATCATGATTCCTTATTTATAATCTTCATCAAATTCTAAACTTTTTATCTGAAACTGTTTCAGACTACGATAAAAATGGTGGTCAGTCATCAAATGTAGACTCAGGTCGCGGCAGCGTGGCGTACTCTAGTGGTAGACATCCAGAACCACTACACGATACATCAGCCGATTCTGATGCTTTGGGCACTCGTCAACCGCAGCCAGGAACCAGCCAGCCACCACCCGGACCCAGTAAGTCTTTAGATAATGATTAGTGACACTGTTGCCCTAATGTAATCATTAATTCACCTGTAGATTGCACCTAAAAATGTAATAAACTCTGATCATATCAACCCATGAATTCGTTCAACTTCATTTTTCAGCAATATTATACTCTTGTCAAAAATAACAGGGGTCCAACATATTTAGCGGTAAATCAAAACAAAAATTCAACAATTTTTATTTGTCTTTGTTTGTTTGCTGCATAATTTAAATTTCTAAGCTCTAACCGATTTTCAGTACCTAACTGTTCACCTTCCTTTTATATTTATATCCAGCATGATAAGCTTATTAATTAATTAACACGATCTATATTATAATATGCCGTGATCTTACCTTCAGGTGGCGAGAACGACTGGGTGGAATGCGAGCTCCGTCACATCTTAGAACCTAAGCTGGCGGGCATGAGACTCGACTCATCCGGTTCTTCGGATACGTCTGTTACTCCTCCTTTACCACCACTGTCACCATCCTCTGATATGCACAAGAGAAATAGGTGAGCATTTTCATCTAAATGAATTGCCTCTAGTAATTATTTTGTCTAAAGCGTCTAAATCTAGTTTAATTGACCAGGTCACTTTGACTATAACACCAAGTATAAAAAATATTCTTGCTGTAATAATCAAAAGTTTTTACTTACTAATCATCTATTATATCTATATATCTATCATATTACATCTATACATAGTATAAAACAAAGATCCTGCTATCTGTACGCATAGATCAACTAAACTACTTAACAGATTTTGACAGGTTTTATTCAGAGAATTTCAGAAAGAATTCTGCAATATATACCTAAAAATAATTAGTTTTTACTGAACCGAAGAAACTGACTCTGAACCATAATTTGACTTAAGCAAAAAATTTTACATGTTTAACAGTCTTCCTGGAAGGTCATCGGAATATCCAGACGAGAGGCGACGTGGCCGTGAATCTCCGCGATGGCATTCACACTCGCACAAAAAACATTCGTCAAAGCGTGATCACCACTATAAGAAACATTGTAAGTACCTATTTCATCCGTTTATATCATTCTTAATTCATAAAATTAACTATTCTCACCTTTAAATATTAGATCACATCTGGTGTATTCAACATTAAGCTAATTAAGATTAACTAGTCTTCGCATCAGTGTAATATGTAAAATACATATTACACTGATGCGAACCCTACATTCACTTAATATTTTAAAGATCTCCGCGACACACAGCTAGTTGACAAGTGCAGGCGTTCTCTTATTTAAATTAAAAAAAAGAAATATTATTTAAACCGTAGCCTTATCGTAGACATGCTGCTGCGTCTGTCTCACCATTAGCAGCTTCAAATGTTTTTTCTGAAAATGTACCAGCGCTTCTAGTATTTATTCGAAGAACTAAATGTTCCAATTTGTGCTGTCACCGGAGACTGACAGAAACATAAAAGCAACGTGTGTTTGTCTTTAGTAACGCAGATATTGACCAGAGCTTTTAATAATATTATTCATGTCTTTATTAATTTCAGTATTCGGGCTAGATACGACCGATGTGACATCAACTACAACCCGCAGTCTGGATCTATCCTCACTGCTTGAAGGTCGTTCTGACAGCTCAGCATCAGGATCAGCTCGGGCCATCCGCAGGCAACTGCGAGGACTTGAGAACATGTACGCTGAGGTGCTGCAGTTATTAGGAGTCAGGAAGCCTGCCAGTTTAGCAAAGCAGCCTACTTGGGAATCAAGGTAACTGATCGTTGTTTCAGATTCGACAGCAATCTTACTATAAATAAAAGGTTATTTATGCGTTTTGATGGAAAACCAGAGTTAAAATACAGGGTTATTTTTCGATTTTCGTTTTTTAAAGACTAATAACGATGAAACCCTCGCAAACATCAAGCATTAACATGAAAGCTAAATATCTATTATCTAAACAGTGCAACGAATTTTATCATAAGTTAATAAATTTTCAGGTTATCATCAAAACGTCGCTACGGCAGCATGTCGTCCCTCCCATCCAGCTCGGTCAGCAGTCGCCCTGTCAGAGACAAGAGGCGAAGCACCACGGAACATAGGAAGAAACATGACTATAAGGTACTTTTACTATTAATATTTCATCTTATCGATCTGTTACTGTACCACTGCTGGGAAAGACCTCTTCTAAACATAGAAGGCATGAGCATTGATAGCCACGCTTGCTCAAGGCGGATTGGCGATTTCAGACTTCCTCGGAAGTAAAGATTTCCTCACGATGTTTTCCCTTACCGTTAGTCAGAAATGTCCAAGATAGACTTAGAAAGTACATATGATCCCACGACCTCGTGTTTACGAAGCGGGTGCCTTATCCACTGGACCTATTTGATTTTATTACTTAGTTAGATATATTGTTCTTATTCTATGGTACTGGCAAATAAAATGGTGGAAATGCTTACAGTTATAAGCTTAAAATTGAAAGGCACTAACTAGAATGTAACAACATTATGGACGCCAATTTAATTCTGAAAAACAGATTGAAAACTATATGCCATTAATTTTCATTCAAGCAACGTACCAGTTCCTTATTCTATGTATTCGCCTATCAAAAGTGACCCTCCTCTTTTCCTCTTTCTCTTTACTTTCTGTCATCTCATAACTCAAGTTTTTTTAGAAAATTATCTGTATTAAATAATCTCTTAAGGATAACAACGCTTCTAAATGTTATTTAAAATGATAAATCTGAATTTACTTTCAGAGTAATTACTGAGAATACCATATCCTAAACATGCATCTCACATTCCAGGGTATAAACAAGCGGTTCCAACGCCTGGAGTCCCACGTGGTGACGCTCGCGCGGTCGGTGGCGCACCTCTCCAGCGAGATGAGGACTCAGCACCTCGTCATGCAGGAGATGGACAACATCAGGGCAGAGATCGCTGCACTCAGGCATATGTACAAGTAAGTTAAATAGATTTTTCTGATAATCTTTTTAGCAGCGACAGATTTTTTTTTTATGTTAGAAAACAGTGTCTTTAATTGAGGTGTATACACTGTAGTCTTAATAACACTTGTCACATTGTAGATACCCATCACATTGACATCGCCAATTTTATTATGAGAAGGCGGTAACACAGTAATGTTATAGTAATCAATCAATAAAATCAAAGAACGAACTAAAAGTAGATTGATATTCACGACATCAAAGTCAACGTTTCAAAAGGACATACATATTATTATAATACTGGACCTAAACATCTCAGAAGCATTTTTAGTTGAGGCCGTGTGTCTTCACAATTCAATGCGGCTTTTATAAATGTTCTAAATATACAAAAAATATATTAATAAAAGCCCTTACTAGGATTTTCATTGGACTGGCAGCGCTGTCAGCAATCAGTTTAACCACTTCAACCCACCATTCTCGGATCATTTTATTTTGACACCGACATATAAACCAAAAGGTACTATATATATTATTTATATTCTTCAGATCGCAACAGTACATCCGTACAGGACAACATGGGCGTCAACTTGACCCTTATTCATTCAGCAACCCTGACAGAGTCAAAAGGCTCACCAAGTTCTTCGGAGACGAACCTCCTCTCATGAGGCTGTTCCTCAAGAAACTTGGCTATGAAGTAAGTATAAGTGAAAAAGGTCACTTATGCACTACTAGCATTGAACTGATTTAAATAGTTATTACTACTGCTCCAAGGAAGTTGTTGGCCATAATGATTTGTAGAAATGGGATAGTTCCATATTGATCTAAACTAGAACTCAACCTTGATTCAAGTTTGATTCCACAAAAGTCGTACGGAACAATTTAATAGTGTCGTAATAGACTAATGGTTACCCTTAACTTTCCAGAAATACGCAGCTCTATTAGAGAAAGAGAAGGTCGGTGCTGCAGAACTGCCTTACGTCGGCGAAGATAAATTACGAGCTTTGGGCGTCCCCTTAGGACCTAGGATGAGGATACTAAAGGAAGCTGGCATCCACCAGGAGTTACACCATCTGTCACGAGACGATCCACATAATACTACGACTACGCTGGCTATTGTTTAAATATAACCTTATATAGTTGATTGAAGACATATATTTGTATGAGAATAGACTGAATACGATAGGTTTTAATTTGTTAACGATTAGTTGTTAAGTTGAAGTCTTGTAATATAATTGTGGATTTCTAAGGAGAAGAAAATCGACTCTTTATTCATTGATACAGATGGAGTTTTAATTAAATAATTTTGATGACAGCCGTAATGTGTATACAGGTAGGTACTACCAGGACATAAAATAACTTGTAAGAAGACAGCGTTAGAAATCTATAAGGCTCTTATAGATAGCGTTAATAATCTGTCTCTGTTTAACCTACTAATCATAACAAAGAAGGCATCTGCAATAGTTTAAAGAGTTATCTAAATTGTTACAACGAATATATTTTTTTTAATTTAATCTACAACAAGAATACTCAACGATACAATGACATTCCAAATAGTTTACGATTTTACGAGTATCCTATACCTTTTTGTCTTCAGTAGAAAAAAAAAGATAAGACCGAGCATTACTGCCTAAGGTCTTTAGAAAAGCCAAAAGAATCAACAGATGTAAGCTCATTTTGACGAATTATTCAATACTACTATCTCAGTTTATAGTGTATGATCTATGACTACTATCATTTGAATTAAGCCTGCAATTCTTGATAAATACAATATGTAGGTCGTTTTTTTCACATAATTTTGGAATATATTTAACGCTCTCATCTACTCAAAAAATTGTACTTAAATGTCTTAATATAGATTACAGTGTATAACAAGAATTAAATACCAGTACCACTATTTGACAGTTTTACATAAATTACGTATTAAGTCATGTGGAGTAATTTTCGTTTATTGTTAAACGAAACTTTATTTCAATTTGTCGTAAAATTATCAATACTTAAAGAGGGAACAACATTTTAAGAGTTAACGTGTAGTTAACGTGTATCGGCTTCAGTAAAAGCGGCAGTTTTATCAACAATGAACAGTGCTCGTAGTGTTCACTCTGATAACTAAATCTTGCTTGTATTTCATGCAATCACTCGATTTTAGTGTGCGTAGTTATCCAATCAGAAAAAAACTTTACCCAATATTTTGTCAGAATTTGTCGAAATTGAAGAATACAAACAAAAATTTCAATGTATAGTTTCAATGTATAAAGTCTTAAGTTTTAAAGAAATACCTAATCAACAATAAAGAATCAACAACGTTACGATTGCGCGGCCATAACTTTCAATACCCAAAACTTCCAACTCTTTATTCGACAATTTTCGACAAATTCAGTCTTCAATAGACGAAAAGATTTAGATCTCTAACCCAAGCAGTTGCTGAGATCTCCATGGCCGCGCAATCGTACATGTTACGTTGGCGCGGCCAACTTAAAACCCTTATAACTTCTTTATGTCTACTTCGACAATTTTTTTGTTTGTACCCTTCAATTTCGACAAATTCTGACAAAATATTAGGCAAAGTTTTTTTCTGATTGGATAACTTGGCGGAGCAATCGTAACGCATACCGATTTTATGGTTAACTGAGCCCACAGCCCGTTTAGCCAGCGGGCTCAGTTGACCACTCTTGGGTACTAACTCATGGTACAATAGGAAACTTTCGAATGTGCTTAGAATATAGCACACGTAAATAATATGCCAAAGAGTTTACTCGGCGTATGTAAAATATAATTGTATTTAACTCTGTACTTATTGTAAATACTTAGATTAATTTAGTTACAATTTAGTCTCGTATACACTCCGTTGCTCAATTTGAGTCCTACTTTAAGTGACTCAAGTCCACTCAAGTGAAATGCACAAGAACAACGAAATCATTCAACGTACTCAATTTATTATATTTTATCCCTTTAACGTATTTAAGGGGAAGTTTATGTAAATGTATATATTAAAGATTTTTTACTTTTAATCAAATTATTTTATTTTAATTGTCCATAACTTAATTCTATGCTGATTAATAGAGAGATATTCATTGATTCAAGCTTATCCAGTGACGCATCATCAGAGTAGTAATTCTGTCCAAAAAAGAACCAACTGTCTTAAGATAGGCATCTTACTTAGACCAGTTAGATTGCCAAAAGTTCATATAATAGTTTTTGAATACACTTGTCTTTAGTCGGAAGGCTACGAATCTCAACGAAAGGTTACCTATGAAAAAGCTCACTGTATCGTGCCACTTTTGAAGTTCTTTTTTTTTTTTTTTTATACTACTAAGGTGACAAACAAGCATACGGCCCGCCTGATGGTAAGCAGTTACCGTAGTCTATGGACGCTTGCAAAACCAGGAGCATCACTAGCGCGTTGCCGACCCTGTTAAAAACCTTTTAACTCCTTTCTTGAAGAACTCCATGTTGTAGTCTCTCGGGAAAACCTCGACGGGGAGCTCATTCCACAACCTTATTGTACGAGGGAGAAAGTTTCTCTGAAACCTTACTGTACGGGACCTAAGAAGTTCAAATACAATTTTACATTACATTTGGATTCATATCGCTAGATTTTAAAGAATTGTGTGTTTGACAATGTTCTAACATTAACGTGTGCAAAAGTAACATAAAATTAGAAGTAACAATAACAAACAAGTAGGACCTAAAAGCATTAAATTGAGAAAAAGCAAGGCTAATAATTTATATTAATAATTAACAGTTATTTCAAAACCGACACACAGGCTCGCCCCTTGTTTTATGGGACCAAAATAAAATGGCAAAACGTGAGTGGTTAAACACCTCTGTCTACCTCTCGGGGATAAAACGTGTGAAGCTGTATTTATGTATGTTTATTCATTTTTTATACTATAAAATCAGATGTTTGAGACCAGACAAAGTCAGAGAGACCACACGGCCAAACACAAGCCCTGCCTGCTTAAAGTAAATAAATAACACATTATTTAACAAATGCATAATTATGTTTATTATCAATTTCGCAGTCAAAACACCAGAAATATACATGCATATTCATAACAATCGGTTCATAAATACATGCAATTATAAACGCATTAACTGATTATCTCACTGAGACAAAATAAACAATGGCGTTATTCTCCTTTTATCTTAGCCCAGTAGGTCATATGTCAAGCTGATAGTGAGGTCCAGCTAGTTGTGCTAGTCAAAAGTAAACATTTCCCTGATTAACATTGTTCTGTTTTCCATTCTGTGTTCTACGGCTATCGCAGGTGTATCTCACTTCACATCCTGCTCTGACAGTAAGTATTTTTGTTTTATCTTTAGAAATAAGAGTCTCCTTATTCTTATCTTTAGTCAAGAATTGGCTTCATGGATTTTCTTTATCATCATCATATCTACAAACTGCTGAACAATACTTCTAGTGGTTTGAGGCAATTTCTATCTTGTGCTAGTCTTATCCATGTTCTTCTCGAGATAGTTTTAATATCACCTGTTTCGTTTCTGAACAGTCTTTCTAAGTTATTTCTGGCTCTCCACTCAGAAAGAGTTTTTCTGCACCGGTTACCACTGCACGTTGCCAAGTGCCCCACTGAGCTTTCTTTTGCAAGGAATTACCAAATATGCTTGTGTCGATACCTTTAATATTAAGTGTACAGAAGTGCAAACGCTGCAAACAGCTAAAGATCGTCTCAGCTGTTTTCAGGGTTTGGACTCAATAAGTCTCTTACTTCCATCTCGTTTATTTTAATTCCATTCCATGTTGCAAATTTAAATTTATTCCTTACAATTTTAGTCACGGAATCGTATTTTGTCAGCATAATATTATCATTTTGTCACCTGCCACGATTATCTTTGCATGAGCCTATTATCTTTTTGTCAGAACAAGTCAAATCGGAGAAAGGGTTAAGAAAGAAAAAGGAAACGGAAGAGGACCGAGGTTTTAAGGCTGCCAGCGCTCTCACTCACCGATTTTTACGTCGATCTTCTATGAGAGGGTAGAACTTTCCCGGTCGATTCAGCCCATTCATGCTGAAACCAGCGTGGATCTACTACCTTCTAAAGCCTTAAACGTTTCACTAATATACTCATTTGTATGTAACTAAGGTGGCAAACAAGTCCTGTGAACAGTTAGCCTTTAAATGGTTGAAACACCAAAACTATTCTAACCTTGACCTACTTTCAATATTAAACATTTACCTTTACTACTATTTGTTCAGGTCTTATGGACGTCTGCGAAGTGTCGGAAGTACGTATCATACCATGTGAAATTTCTACTAAATGCAAGTTCATCAAGGGGAAGAATGCTTCAATTTCATTTGATTTCACACCGAGTAAGTGCACAATTACTTAGTATGACTGACATTGGTATGATTATATAGAAAAAGTTTATCGCTGCTTTATCTACTTCTGCAGAAGATACTTAGATTAAGACACGCTTTACATTAAAATTAGTATTAATAATTTTGAAATACCGTCCCAGCGAGTAACGCCGTATTTATCTATCTACTATCCTGAGGTCTTCGATATTGTTTCTTAATAACCTGCAATTATTTACACAAGTTGATACAGTTGTTGGTTTAGTATTAAAATCGACAACTGTCATATTATATTTGATATACCTATGTATAAGTTTTAGTCGTGTACTCTCAATTCGATAAATGCAAAAATTTGCAACGTGGCTTAAATATTTCACTGAACTTAACAATGGTCAATGCGTTAGCTGAACCCCTGGCATTCCAAAAGTCCATGAGGTCAATTACCACTTACCATTAGCTGGGTCGTTGTTTCGTCTGCCAAGAAGACATGAGAAAATTTGAGTGCGTGTGTGCTGTGTCGGACATCTGACAAATTTTACTCGATTGGGTAGTCCGCATGCAAGCTATAACTTCTTTAGCTAATTTATACTTTTAAATAATCCTACTAATATTATAACTGTGAAAGTGTATGCGTGTGTGTGCGCGTGCGTGCGTGCGTGCGTGCCTGCGTGCCTGCGTGCGTGTGTGTGTTTGTTACCACTCAGCGCCAAAACGGCCCATGTGGATAAATAGGTGTGTATATAACTTCGGTGCCGGAGACATAGGATATGTTTGTATTCCTCGGTCTGGTTCCCGAGGGATACAAACATATTTTATGCGCGAGCTAAGCCGTGGCGCGCATCTAGTGCTATGATAAAACTACTTTGTTAATTGAAACGAATTTCGAGAATACTAATCCACTATTTTTGATTTATTTTAGAATTCGTCTCGCAGAAGCTAAAAGCCTCTGTATACTCGGTAGCTGCTACAGATGTGCCTTTCACGAGCTTCGGTAAAAAAGACGCTCGTCTCTACACAAACTGTCCCACTGAAACTGGCAAGAAACAGACTTTCCTGTACACAGTTCATATCAACAAGAAATGGCCACAGGTATCTACATACAAAGTTCGCCTTTAAACAACTTTCTGTGTGCAATAAATATAAATAAAATACTCACATACATGGTTCTGCTTTCACTCTTATAAATTCGTGCGTCGTAGGTTAATTAAAGACCTGAGAGATCTGCCATATCAATTGTTTATTATTGATTTCCAGGGTTCCTTTCCTATAAAATGGAAGGTGTGGAATGAGGAAAACGACCAAGAGTTATGTTGCTTCAGAGTCAAGATATAGTAACACAGAAAAATCATATTAAATTATTCAAACTACACGAGTATTAAGTACAATAAAAATACTTTGACTGTTCATTTTTTTTATGAGTTTTATTTAAAAAATACATATATACATCAAATTTCGATATATAATCTCTCTTTATTGCCTGCTTCGTATCATTGTGCATTGCAAATTCTCATGCGTTCTCATTCGCAATCAGTTAAACCATTAATAATAATCATATAATTATAAATAATCAGCTAAAAGTTCGTCTATCATTTGAGCCAATTAAACCCTCCGTAACAGACTGCCCTCCTCTTCAAAATTCTTAAATGATTTTCACTACTACAGGTTTATAATATTGATAAACAGTTTTTAGCAAAAAAAAAAATTTAAACAAAAACAATACGATGCATACATTCAATTGGTATTTTTATAGTTATATAAATCTTGCTCATAAGCAACTAAGCTATATCTTTACACTCAAATGCAAAATAATCACGCATTAATATAAAAGAGGAATTGCGAACACTGTACACAAACAAAGAATGTATCATTCTTGTTAAAGCTGATGCTACAAGAAAAGTTATTGGCGACCTATTGTTGTCCTCTGGCATTCCATTTAAAACAAACGTGTACCACAATAACCGTATATGAATGCAAATAAACACACAAAAGACCACATTCCCATTCATTATCACTAGCTATAACACAAATAGTATCATATCATAACTCGTTTGAACTCAGTTCGTGATAATAAGAGCAAGAATGAGGTACATTATTTTGTTAACGTTGCTCGGCGTTGTGTTTGCGAAACCTGAATATTTAACTAAAAAAATTTGTAAAGATGGTGAGTGATTAATTTACTATTAATTTGTATTTAAAATTAATAACCTATCGAAAGATAGATCGATAGTTACATCCAGAAATAAGAATGATTAGTTTTAAGAGACACCGTTTAAACTCCGTTTCATGTTCGTGTCAAATATTTACTTAATTCCTTTGTATAAATATGTTAATATCTTGGTATCTTAAAATTAGTAACGGGATAGTTGGCTTTTGTTTATGTTAAACTAGGTTTTATGTAGGTAATTAAATGAGTAGGTACCAAACATTTTTATCCTAACTTCAGTTCATGTAAGTTCATTTAATTTTTTGGTGATGCAAATGAACAAATAAACTAAACTGAGATTATTATTATGAAAATATCACGTCCGTGTGGGTTTATTCATATAAATAGGTTTAATTCATAAGAAAAAGTGGTACTCCTCACGACATAACTACTTCAAAACTCAAACATTTATGTATGTAGGTACATTCATTTTTATCATGATTGTTGGTCTAAATAGGCCAACAATAAAGAGCAAAAATACTAAGCGTCCAGCTGGTATCTTTTGTGTCATCATCATCATCATTCATCCTTTCCTTACAATGTTATTTTTACATTATCTCAATAGTGTCTAACATAATAAGACATATTAGTACAATACCCCACCCTAACCTTAATTCTTGCATATGAGACGCGTATCCGTTGAAGTTCTCCACATAAATTTATATTGTGTTAAAATATTACTGGAGTTAAAATGTTTAGTTATGGTATTGGCATTCCATATTCTAAATTATGACTATTTATTTATAACAAGTGGTCCAACGACTTGATAATGGTGGCGAGTAACAATTACATGGGACAGGGTTCACAGATTAGTAACTTTTTAAATTAATAAATAAATTACATACCTTATTTACTATTAAGTATATTATAATTTACGGATTATTTCTTATTAAATTCCGTCATAAAATATCTGATCTCAACTAAAATAGAGTATGTAGGTATTTTGTTAAGTATGTGTTTCTATGTGTATAATATGTAGGTATAATACAAAAAAAGTATTATATATGCATTCTAGAACTATTAGTACGTATATCTGCATTCTAGTACCCATAACACAAGCTATAATACTTATATGCTTACTTTGGGTCTAGATGGCGTCGTGTGTGGTATAATTATAATTAGATATTTCCTTTATTTATTTATTTATATCACCATATATTTATCTCTTCTATGAGATTTCATATAATACTGAGTCTAAGGTTGTATGTTATATCTACATACACAAAGCTAAGGCGATTATAAACTAGTTTTATAAAGAAATATATTATAAATAGACAGCGTATGAGTGTGCCTGCATTATGCATGTGTTTAAGGAAGAATGGTATACTAACAAGAAGTAAATAGGTATGTTTGAGTGTGAAGGCTATGTTATTGTGTGTGCGTTTAATTTTTTAACTTCAAGACTAGCTAGTATCAGAAACCACCAATATTAGGCATCGTTATCAAGATCTTTTTCGTATCACATATAGATTTCTTGAAAAAAATCTTGCTGTCTCTTACCCTTGTGGAGGTATCACACCATATACCTCCAACCAAAGGGAGGATCGTCCGACCAGGCTAGGTCATCGTGCCTGGCGGGCTACTGGCCGACAGTTGGTACTCGGGAACTTGTATATATAGTTAGTTGGTGTGAGAATGTTATTAACGCGATTCAGGCTCCCATACATCTTATAAGGGTATGGTCTAAATTTGTTGACTTTGTTGAGCTTGGATTTCTATGCTGTAAACTCGTAAGTCGTCGTCTTCATTTGGTTTTTTTTTGTGTGTCATCATTGGCCAGATAGATGACGCCACACCCTCTATGAGAAGAGTCAAGACTACTATTTTTTTATGAAGGTTCACTATCAATTTTACACCACGATACCATGAATTAAATAAGTAACACTTATACCAGGTATAAATAAACTAATATATTTGATTATTTACATTAAAGTTGCAATTTTACAGTGGACGTAACCCAGTGCACCATACACAATGTGATCGTGGACCCATGTACTGAAGGCTCTGGCTTCTGCATTCTTAAGAGGGATAAGAACTACGCTGTCACACTGGACCTGATACCTCGTAAGTAATAACAATATATTAAATTTAAAAAAATATTTATATCGCTATATCGTAATCATAATATGGTGTTTATTCTATAACATGGTAATAATAATAATATATAAATAATAATAATATACTAATGGACTGATTTCTAAGAGCCTCCATCAACATCTAAAGAGGCTCGCGTTAGGTAGATGGATCGTGGGCCTGATGCAGAAGGCTGTGCTCCTTGACACGGCTCGCATTGTGAGGAGGTTCCTATCTCTGGAGCCCTAACCACCGGTATCTTGGTCCTTGTACCCGATATCGGTGGGTCTAAATAAATTTCAGTTATTTTTTATATATATTTAAAAATATAAGTTTGTGATTATGTAAGTCAATAAAGAGAATAAGAATAATAATCATTATTGTACACAACAAATAACAATACAAGTAAAAAAGAAGACAATATACAAATTGGTTGGTAAGTACAATGAGCAGTCTTATCGCTTGGAGCAATCTCTTCCAGACAACCTTTGGATGGATTTTTATGATGTAGATAACAGCAGTTGTTGGTGTATTATAAATACAATAATATTAAATGCTATAATAGTCATACATATAAAATCATATGGTACCAACCTACCAGATAGAACGGGCAAAAACGTTACATGGGTACTTACTGTAAATGTCCACTAACCCATGCACCAAACTTTTAAGAGGCGCCGCTCACGTAATTGATCCGGTTAAACTTAGCTTAGGTCAGGGCGATGATACGTACCGGGACGCTTACTTTTTTTATATTTAAGTAGGACCGTAAGATGTCGTCGATCCCCACTTGACAAGGAGCTCCCACCATATCCTGAGTAATAAGGACATCAGAGGCCAATAGCTGAAAAAAAAATTCTGTCAAAAAAAAACCACCAATTGAAGTAATTATAGAAAGCAGTAGAGTCATTTTAGATATATACCTCTGTAGGCAAAGTAGGTGAAAAAAGTTCTTAAGTGATCATTGTCTGATTTCAGATTTCTCAGCATCCAAATTGAAGCTAGCTATATCAGCAGACGTTAACGGCAGTGGCAACTTTACAATTGCGATAAAAGCACCAGAAGACGCTTGCAGTCTGCTCTATTGTCCCTTAGAAGCTGAGGAGAGAAGAATATTCGATGTTAACCTTTTGTTGGATAAGAGGGCGTCGGTGAGTAGTTTGTGTGCCTGTTCTCTTTCTCGTGGCGCTTTGCAGATACAAGTACATATACGTTAAGTCAGGCAAGCTATACAATTGGGTCGACTGTTTTTTCAGCTGCCATAAAGTATTTACAAGACAGCAATTGTTTACCAATCTACGACATATACATACGTGTATTTATTTGTGACTTTGGTTCAAATTATTTAATACCGTATCTGTTTACTAAACCGGCAGACGCCATATAAGCGCTGTAAGTAGGCCTTGTAGTAAGTAGGTGACGATCTGACGAAGATTGTAATGATAAATGAAGGCATCTCAAGTCCTGTGTAGAGAAGAACGTGTAGATGTGAATGCTTAAGAGAGTCACATATCCAGCAGTTTACGTCATTCAGCTAAATTAATGATGATGATATAATATATATTACGGTTGTTTTCAAAGTTTGCTAAGATATTATTGAGTTCAGAGTGAACCTCAGTTTCTGAAAGGCTGATCAATGAAAAATTAACTAATCACCTGTTAAATTTCATGTGAAGTACCAATTAGGTTGCTAAAAGCAGTTGCTAATTAGCAACTAATTAGATCAAATTAAACTAATTATTTATGCTTTAAGTCCTTCACATAAGATTTAACAGGTGATTAGTTATTTTTTTGTTTATCAGCCTTATAGAAACTGGGTGTCAGATTCCGATGAGACACGATTCAAAAGAAAAGATGTCATTTAACATTAATAAAAATTCAGTGTTAAGAGAGATTAACAATGTTGTCGCAAAATCGGGCAGTCCGCAATTCATTATTGTATGATTTTATGATTGCCATTGTATGATTGCCACAATTAATTATTCTATGATTTGCTATAATATGTTTCTTTGTAATTTCAGGGCAAGTTTCCAGTGAAGCTCAAGATGTGGAATGAAGACAATTCCTCTCAGGCGTGCTGTGTAACATTTAACGTTAAAGTCAAGTAGATCTTGGTCATCAAAGAACGTCATCGTCAATATCCAAGAGTAATATCTAACTGTATGTACATATTAACCTATTAAATATTTGGTACTAATAAAAACTAAGTTTAAAATAAAAGTGACCTTTCTTTCTTGAGTTAAAGGCTAAAGCAGGCAGTTTTCGTATACATAATTTCTTATTAGAGTAATGAATTGTTATGTACGTAGGTACACCAAAACATCCCACTATTACTTCTATTCAATTTACAGTTTTCTTTATTTCCAAGGGTTTAAAGGAAATTCATCGTCGGTCGTCTAATGTATATAAGTCTATTTCAGTGTATAAATAATGTAAAAAAATTGGTATGCAATAAAAAGTTGTCTATTCTTGTCTAATCTAGCAGTGTTTGCCTACATTAGTTTTTTGACTAAGCACAAACAAGAGGTTAGACATAGCTACGCTTCCACCTCTTATTTTTAATGGTGAAGTCATAGAATTGTCACCAACAGTCAAGGACCTCGGCCTGATTATCGACACTACGTTGAATTGGCGAGCTCAAGTAGCTCAAGTTAGTCAAAAAGTCACTGGTACCCTGCGGGCTCTATACCGACTAAAAAATTTTCTTCCATGGAGGACTAAGGCAATGCTGGTGCAGGCTTTAATTTTTCCTTTAATCGACTATGGTGATGTGTGCTACTTTGACCTGAATGCAGAGCTTCTCAATAAACTCGACCGTCTTCTCAATAACTGCATTCGATTTACTTTTAACCTTCGTAAGTATGACCATGTGTCCACTTATCGTTCCCAGCTAAAATGGCTAACTATTTTTCAACGCCGAAGATTGCGTGCGCTAACCACTCTATATTCAATTCTAACTTCCCCTAACCCTCCTCCTTACTTGACTCCATATTTTCAGTACCTTAGTTCTATCCATGATAGAAATCTTCGCTCCGCTAATAATCTTCTCTTAACTTGTTTCTCTCATACAACAGATTTTGTTCACTCTTCTTTTCCTATTCAATCTATCCTTCTTTGGAATGCGCTTCCTCTCGAAATCAGGAAGTCCACTAACCGTTATGTGTTTAAAGTTAAAGTCCGGGAGTTATTATTATCCAAATAATAAGGCAGTTTCATTCATCACACATATAAGTAATTATGTATTATTTTCCATCTTTAAATGGATTATTTTATTATATTTATATATATTATTATATCATATTATTATATAATACTATATATATGTATATTTATTTATATATATATATTATATATGTATATCCTATCCTTTAACCTAAGTACTTTGCACCTACTTGATTGTCTCTGCATCACCCAATGGTAGACTGGTAGATAATGCCTCAGGCATTAAGTCCGCCTTTACATGTATGTGTATAAAGTTTTAAATAAATAAATAAATAAAACAAGTAACTTTTTTTTAGATAGTAGTGACAGAAGGCGCCAGAAGCATAGTCCACTATTCCTGTGGCCATTTGTCATTGGGTGACTAATCACTGCCATTAAAAATGTCTTACCAACAACTTTCACCGATAAATTTTGTATTGTAAGTTTTTTTTGCAAAAATTGTGATCTTTTTTTTTTTATATTAGCCTACCAAAGTGACTCTATCCCCCCTGATGGTAAGCAGTCAGTGGAATCCAGAAGTGGTGGCCACCATACCAAAAGCCATAGTCTTAAACTGCTGGTATGGTGGCCTCCACTATAGCGGCTGGGAATGGGGTTAGGGGAATGGAATGAGGGAGGTAAGGAAAGGGGAAAGGGGGGAAGTTGGACCTTTCTCACTCACCGAGTGAAAATACTACTACTCTTTCGTCGATCTTCTATGAGAGGGTAGTACTTCCCCGGACGATTCGACCCATTCATGCTGTAACCAGCGTGGATCTACTACCGTAAAAATCAAAGTAGACTTGGCATACAATAGACACAGTAACTTCTCTTCCATGGACTCGAACCCACAACACGTAGCGGAGTCTAAATAACTGACAGATACATATAGGTACTAGTCATATAAATCTAATGCAAATGTAATGAGACCCTTGTAGGTATATGCAAATGTGAAACTTGTATGGAATAACAAGTTTCCACTTCTAGTTCTGATGCATTCCCACGATAAATATCCCGAGATAAATATAACCTGTATGGTCATATAACGAACGTAATTGTTTACTTATATTACATTATCAGATAACTGTTATTTTTCTGAATGTAAGCAGTCAGTGGAATCCAGAAGTGTTGGCCACCGTATGGTGAAAAGCCATCGTCTTAAACTACTGGTATGGTAGCCTCCACTATGGCGGCTGGGAATGGGGTTAGGAAAATTGAATGAGGGAGGTAAGAAAAGAGGAAAAGGGGGAAATTAGGCCTTCGGCCCTCTCACTCACCGAACGAAACGCAGTAGTACAGATACTACTACTCTTACGTCATCATCTTCTATGAGAGGGTAGTACTTACCTGGACGATCCGGCCCATTCATGCTGAAACCAGCTTCTAGCCTGTAGAAAGTCTATTCCTCCAGTTCATGTCGTATTCGTCCACATTCCCTCAGCCTTCTCTTTCGAATGCGACAAAATGTTGTCGAAACTACAAAACATAATAAAATAAGAAAATATCTACGATTTGGCAATTTTATGCAGCATAAAATAAAAAATTTCGAATACGCGTAAGTTCATCTTATGATTTTTCTACTAGAGTTGCGATGTCTAATTTCAAAGGACAGCAGAGGCATTAATAAAACAGTCCGACGTGAGAGTGAATGTACATTTTAAATTTCAAAAAAAACTAATTCAATTCTCACTTTTATCGTCAACAAAGCACACAAGATCAAAGTTAATAGGAAGTAAACTTAACTGTCACTTACTTTCTCAGAGGTCACAGAATCGAACCGGGGACCCGGGGTGAACGTACCCAAACAATAAAGTTCATTCTTATTAGATGCCAGTGCCAGCCACTGGGGACCGTGAGACTCGTAATGCCATTTTAGAATATTCTAGACCTCAATAAAATTATGACACCACAGCTTTGCTATAGTTTGTATTCAAAAGTTTACTTTTTAATATAAATTTCTTTCTGCCCCAACGGCCGTCAGTTCTGCAAGCCATCTGTCTTGCCCATTGCCACTTTAGATGCCGTTACTCTGGTTCGCCTGCGGATTTCTTCGAGAATAAATACTTAACCAAAGGATATAGCTGTGTTCTCGAAGAATGGCATTGCAATGTTTAGAGAGTACAACACAACGTAATTGCATTAAAGAAAGAAAGAAAGCATGGACAACAGCAGATATACTTATAGACAGAGCCTATTCCTGCAAAAATTAGCAAGATAGATAGATAGATAGAATATTCTTTATTGCACAGCACATAATATAAAACAAATGATAGAATAACACAATAATAAGTGGTGACAATGGGCGGTCTTATCACTAAAAGTGACCTCTTCCAGACAACCTTTGGATAGACTTGAGGCAAATAATTAGCAAGGTTAGATTACAGTAAAAATAAGATAAGTAAAACAGAATATATAATTTTGCATGAATTTAATCTCAATTTCTCAACCTCTCCCATCAGTCTTCAATCTATAGCAGACTAAAGATTATCCCGTTGCCGGCGTAACGTGCCAACTAAGTATTAGATATTTAAATCGTGTTTAGTTTATAATTATAAAATATGTATGATAGCCTCTAAGATATATATATATATTAAAATTGTAATCCCGATGGTGTCCAAGACACAAGCACTAGCTTAGTTTGGGACCAAAGGGAAACTACCTATTTTCTATGTAATTTATGTTTATTAAATAAATAAATAAATTATGTTCAAAATACATCTTAAAACACTGTTTACATAACCAATATCTCACCCATTTAGACATAAACGAGAGTTTAATTTATACTGTTCGTGTTCTATCTAAAAGTGCATCATACATAAATTATCTAAACGAAAACATCGTTAACTTCTTACGACAATACAATATTATATTTAGTTTTATTTGCTTTTTCATTGCTAACTAGCTTACCGTGGCGCGGACTTTGCTTACTGCGCTGCTCCCGTCACCGTAGCGTGATGTTACATAGCCTTTTTCTCAAGAACTTAAGAAGGCTATCATACGGAAAAAGAATTACTAAAATCCGACTTGGTAGTTCTAGAGATTAGCGCGTTCAAAGATACAAACTTTTCCGCTTTAAATAATAGTATAGTTTATAAAGGGTAGCAGATTACTATAATAATAATAATAATAATAATAATATTTATTTGATAACAAGAAAGAAAAAATACATAGCATGTTACACTTGGGTTTTACATGTGCATTAGTGTTCCATTTGTGAGTAATGACCCCGATGCTAGGAAAATCCTGTGTTATAGGGGCCTATACTATGTAGTCAAAGACCTTGTTAAATGATGACATATTCTCATTGGCCTTCAAAAACGCAAAGGACATTTTATTATATCGTTAGCAATTCCGTTTTGTGCCAACATGTTTCGCAGAGTCAAGAAAAACTAACGAAGACAGTATCGGTCGTGAGTTAGAATGTAAAAGAAGAAAGAAAATCAAGGAAACCTACAAGTACGTTCGACCTCCAGGGTTGTCACTCATCAAACTAAACGCAAAACTACTAATAGTACCTATTACTTTACGAGTTCGATTTACCACTGCTGCTTAGCTGTTATTAGTAGTACTACTGATATAGAGCGCCTAGGTACGTCTACATTTATACTGATTTTTGCTAAAAAAAAGTCCACAGAGAAAACAATCTGACTGCCTCCGTGGTGCAGTGGGAGCGCAAACTATTGCTGTACACGAGGTAGTGAGTTCGATGCCCACACGGGACAAAACCTTGTGTGATCCATAAATATTTGTTCCAAGTCTGGGTTAAATGTATGTTTGTAAAGTCCAATACACACACGATAATTTATTTTAAAAAAAGAAATAAATAATTTCGTATTAAAATGATTTAACCACTGCTACTTTTTTTCAATCTATGAAACTAATAACTCCGTAAATTGAAATAAATATACATTTCACTTTAAAGGTTTTTCATCGCCCTAATACAAAAAAACTAGTAAAATAAATCGAGGACAAAACAAATAGAGAAAGTATCTTTTCATTCAAATATGGGCGAAAATTTAATAGTTTTTATTGGGATCAGACATTATTGTTGAACTTTCTTTACTATTTGAAACAACAATGCCACGGACTGCGCTGGTTATCGGATCATCTACGAAGCCTGAGGCTATAGTGATGAGAACACATTATGAATAAATACCATAGTATTATTACGAATATATAAAATACATTGAAGATTATTAAAGCTGAGATACTTAGTAAATCTGTGTCCACGCAATGTGCTATGATTAGCACATCAATTTGAATTAAGTTTGAGATTTAGACTTAAGATTAAATCCGTTTGAGTGACATTTCCTTCAAAACAACATACTTTGAGTTTGAGTTTGAACAACATACTGGTCGTATATCGTCACTAGCGTCATCAGCAAGCCGATTAATAGCGGTCAAAGTAGCAGGAACATCATGGATGGGCAGCAGGTAGCACTGTCGCCTCAGCGATCGTCAATCCGCTTGTTAAGCGTGACCGATTCTGATAAAACCTTTTACTAGTTTGGAGGTTGTGCCCCAAAAATAAGTAGTAAATATATTGTCTTAAAGGGCAATGATAAAAAAACCAACCTGCAGCAAATCGCAGTTATTAAAAGAATCAAGGAATGTGCAGCAGCATTTCAAAACTAAACGGACACGAAATCCGCTTCCCAACACAATATATCCCCTCTACGTAATTAGTCAAAGTAATCAAGCACTCAATCTGCGCCGGCCGATAATTAAACAACGATTCATAATGGACGACAAGAGAAGCGTGACACTTATGTAGAACACTATCACTTTTGATCGTGATCTGGTACTTTACATCTCATGTACTTGCATCACAGAGGTCAATACCACACTAGCGACCCGCTCTGGCTTCGCACGAGTAGTTTTCTAATAATTATAAAAATTTAAAATTCTTCGTTTTTTGATTACTATATAAACCTTACGAAAGATATTCGCTGATTGTTAATACTCGTATTTAAAAATCTATCCTATATTATATTTTTATATCCCTTGTTTAATAAAACAGAACTTATCAATAACATCACAAGACATTTCATTTCAAAATATCAAACAAATGTTTTCTACTTTCTAACAATGATGTTATTAAACTGTCTCAGTATATCTACCTAGTTAAGGAAACTAGTACGGGGTGCGGCTTTGACTGAACATGGATTTGAAGTCAACCACAAATCACTTATGTTGCAGTTTCCATTGTATTCTTACATACATACTTCAAGCTTGTCTCCCATTAATGGGGTAAGCGCAGACTATAGAACGTCATTTGCTGCGAACCAAACATACCTCCTTTGCCTATTCAACATTCATTAATCTTTTCATACACACACCTCGGTTACGGATGCTTGTAATTTTGCCCTTTGTCAACACATCCGAGGCAAGCTGTGTTGTAGATTTTAGTACGCAGTTAACACTGATGTCATTTGCGCTTCTTGCCCATGGTACAGTTGTGTTCTTCTTGTTTACCCGACCATCCAACTTCCTTTCAATAGTAGATACAGTTGAATGTTTTTTTTTTATATTAGCCTACCAAAGTGACTCTACTTTGCCTGATGGTAAGCAGTCAGTGAAATCAAGAAGTAGTGGACACCATTCCAAAAGCCATCGTCTGAAACTACTGATATGGTAGCCTCCACTATGGCGGCTTAGTGAGATGCCTTTTCACGCCCCGCTTAAACGACCCATGATCAAAGTTAGATGGGAACACATGTGCTGGTAAAGAGTTCCAGGCTTTAATTGAGCGACAAAAGTATGAAGTGCTGAACCGTTTGATTCGAGACCCTTTAGATTCCACTGTGAAAGAGTGTCGTTCTTTAAAAATAGAGAGGGTGGGATTAATTCAAAGAGCTCGAGATCTGCGGTACGGAGCTAATTCAATTTAAGCTATTACAAACGTATATAAAATCTATATATTATATCGATAATTTAGCATGCAAAGAACTAGCTAAAACTAATCAACGTTATGAGGAATAAAAACGAATAATTTTACAATGAGCTACTATAAGTTTATACTTGTAGACTTGCCAGGAGTGCAAATATTAAAACATATGTATCGGTGCAACATTCCGGTGCAGCCAGGTGCAGGGTTATCTCCAACGGTATGATCACAGGACGACTACATCCTGTGCGTATTTCCATTTAACAAACTAAATAATAACAAAGTAGTATTCTGTACAACATATCTTCTCGTTAGCTCCACTGCAGTGTCTCAAGACCAAGGTCTTTGACCAGTGTGTGTTGCTAGTGATGATATACGGCGCAGAGACGTTCTCTGAAGTAGCAGTGGGCAGGACACATAGCTCGCAGAACTGACGACCGTTGGGCAGAAAGGTTCTAAAGTGGCGACCACGAACCGGCAGACGCAGCGTAGGCAGACCCCTCACAAGGTGGGCCGACGACCTTATAAGGGTCGCAGGCATCTGATGGATGAGGGCGGCCCATAACCGGCAAAGGTGGCGAAAATAGGGGGAGGCCTATGTCCAGCAGTGGACATTTTTCGGCCAATGACCAATTTCTTAGTTAATAACTAAGTACGATTCTTCAGTAACGGATGTTGAGAACTCTAGACGTCAATCTACAATGATTTTGGCAATGTTTCGGCAAGATTCCATCAGTTTTACTCTCACAGTCAAGGAAAAAACAAAATTATTAGTATAAAATTAGAAATGAGAGTTCCCCATATATATATAATACATAAAACGTAACAAGAACATCATGCCTTTTTCCCAAAAGGGGTAGGTAGCCAGTAGTAGCATTACCACATTTAGATGGCAATTTCAAAAATACCGAAGTTTCTCCCATTTACCGGCCACAAATTCAGATTATGGACTAATACAAGTCTCAACAGAAAACCAAAATATCACTTTTCCCAACCCAAAGATCAAATGCGACACTTCGCGTGGCAGTTTGAGTTTATCACTAAACCACAAAAGCGGTAAAACTTTGCATAAAATTTTAATGATGATGACGACTAAATAATTACTTTAATACAACTTACCGAACAATATCGTGAGACAATGCACCCGAGCTTTGTCCCCGGATGCGGTTACGACATGTACTTTTTGCTTGCACAAATAAATACCTGTGCAACCAAGTTAACAGTGAAATCATTATCTCCACACCGACATAGGATATTTTTTATTTAAACGTTATATTAGTAGTTATTAATATAATAACGCTGGTAAAAGTTGGTATGATTTTCTCGTATTAACGATCTTTCCTGTGCTTGAAAAAGTAAGGACTCAGTTTAGTTCTTACGCCACATGGAGTTGTGGTTAAATCTCAGAATACAGAGGTTTAAATGTAAGATTTCACTGTCTTGTTGTCTTTGTGCTTATATCATCGGCTATATTGACAAAACAATGACAGGGTCCACACACAATAATCGCCGGTTTAACTATTCCATATCTTTTCGTAAGTTGGTACAAGATATGTATTTGCAAACAGCGTTATGCCTATTAAACGTGGAATGGCAAAATTCTTTAATTCATGTTTCGTCCTATCCGTGAGTTACAGGATCAACTTAAATAATTAATACTTAATAAATTTATCAATTTCCTCATACTTGTTTAATTTTATATATGCAGGTGAATCGTTGTATCGACTCCATAAATACATATTAGCATAATACAAGATGCTTAGCTGGCCAATATCCTCGAAGGTCGCGGTCTGCAGAGAAATGTGAAAGCCCTAGAATGGACGCAGGGCAGTCGCGGTCGTTAGCCTTAGTCATGCACCGCATTCCGCAAATATCTGCGCATTGCCAGTTTGCGATCAGCCTCTCTACAGGATATATAGCTGGACTTAGGAAACTGGTGGTGTTAAGTTCTAACCGACTATGTAAGGACGAGATAGCTATATAATCAATACAAATAATAAATTTGTTATAGACAGACAGATATCTGTAATTTGTAGATGTTGAAAAAATTTTTTTTTTTATTATAGCCCACCAAAGTGACTCCACCCCGCCTGATGGTAAGCAGTCAGTGAAATCCAGAATTGGCGGAAACCAAGTACCAAAAGCCATCGTTATATAGTACTAGTAGTCTTTCATCGACCGGTCGAAATGGTCCAGTGGATAAGGCACCCGCTTCGTAAACACGAGGTAGTTCGAAGGTAGGATTTTTCAAATCATATGTACTTTCTAAGTTTATCTTGGACATTTCTGACTGACGGTAAAGGAAAAACATCGTGAGGAAACCTGGACTTAAATGTCTGAAATTGCCAATCCGTCTTGAGCAAGCGTGGTGATTAATGCTGATTCCTTCTCTATATGAGAAGAGGTCTTTGCTCTGCAGTGGGACAGTAAATAGGCTGGTATTATTATTATTATTTATAGAGTCTTTCATAGAGCAACAGAACCCAGAACAATAATTTCTGTATGTCCGAACACGCATCACGCTGAAGCTACCGCATAAAACTGAATGCAGTTTTCATCGATGTATTGCTAGAGGCTTAAATTAAAATATAGCCTCTTTATTACCACATGACTCGATTCGGCGTGTACGAAGTTGCAAGCAAAAGCTAATTTAAAATAAATGTGTTAGTTTTTTTTTTGGCAGTTGTTTGTCAGAAATTTATGAAAAAAATTACTATAAAGTATTATGAACTAAAACTAATTTAGCAATAAACTCATCGCTTAAAAAAATATGTAAGTAAGTCATTAAGTCGTAAATGTCTTCAATCACCGAAACAATCTATTATACTTTTGTTACAATTAAACAGCTATTATAACTGTTTTTACAGTTAAATATCAGTTAATCTTTATTTAATAGTGCGTGTAGAAACAATTCGCAAGTTTTAGAAACAGTATTATTAATGTATTTATTCTTTGCTTGTTTCAGAATGTATATCTATATTTTTATATCACTTGTCGTTCAGTATCGGTTTGTTATAGGGCCGCTATCACCACTAGCTGTTAAAGTGTCTTAATAAAATCTTCTGGTTAAAACTGCCCTATATTTTTAAAAAGTTTATTTTTTAGTTAAGGTTATCAGTGACTTGTGGAACTGATTTTTGTGTACTATCTGTCAGTTAAATTTTGAATAGGCTATCACGCACTTTATCAGCAAGTGGTGAAACAGGGTCTATGTATTTTCTGGCACAATGATGTGTGTCGGAAGTTGTTATCATGGAACTATGACAGTTCGTTTCAAAAATCGAGGAACGATCGCGTTGTTGTGTGAGGGTCCGGCAGCAATGATACCTATAGTTAGATAAATATATTTAGCGGCTTAAGATAGTAAGGGCATATTTCCAGGAACTAGTTCAAACAACGACAATAAATATTATTCGTCCATACCTAACGCTAGCCTACAGGTTTATACATTCCTACTTAGTTATACTTTGTTTGTACCACACTAACTTTGATTTTACGTTTGATTGTGGTTAACACGTGCTGTACACGTCAAATACCGTCTTAATAAGGAAGACTATTATTTTTTATAGTATTGTCCCTGTCGTAAAGTACCCAGCGACAGAAAACTTGCCACTTAATACGAGGGTTATCGTTTTAAAGAAATAAGTACCCAGTGCTTCCCACAAACAACGTACTTGGCTCATAAATATCTAAACATTAAGGTATAAATTTCACTCTCAAAAGTCATTGACCATAAACAAAAACGTGTTAAACTCAATGAGTATGCTCAAAGAAAGTTGTAGTTTGTAATAATGTGTGAGAGACCGCCTGGAGGTCTACACTGTTTGTTATTGATGTAGGTACTCTCACTGATTTTCCATTGAAGAACCGCTAACGATAGATGTGATTTTTATGTTAGATACTTTTTGAGTATGTAATGTTGATTATTATATATTATTTAAATTGAAATTTAGTTTTATTTTATTAAAAACTCATTATTGTCCTACATAAAAGATACACTCCAAAAGACTTTTATAGTTGACTGTACCAAATCAGCAACGATTTTAAGTGTCGTGCGAATTGACGATTAGAAAAATAAATTAAATTATTTTGTGTCATCTCCCCCGATCGGGCGAGTTTATTGCGGGGGAGTTGATGAATAACTCACGTCAAATGGCAGCCGTTTTGAAGTGCCACTTATTCACATTAGAAACTAAAAGCTTTGATTCCACACGATTCAGCAATTATAGTTTTCTTTACTAAGGCATGTTTCCGTACCATACCTTTTATGGATGACTTGTTTGGTCTTTTTACACACTTACCAAAATGATTTCACTGCCTGCCAGCAACTAGAGGAGTTCAAACATGGTCCAAAAGCCATCATAATGAAACTGCTGACATGGCTTTAAGAGATGCTTTTTTACCTGACGCCCACTGACTGTTTGACCCAATGAGATGAGTTTAATTTATTTAGTGAATTCAAAAGAAATATTATTTCTTTTTCTACATCTCGTTCCATGACATTATTATTCTGAATTTTGGAGTCAATTGATAATTTAGGAAGAAATAGAATCAAGCAGAAAGAAAATCTCATTAGGACATGTAACTTTCATTCCTATTTTAACGCTCTAATTAAAACGTTTCGCGGCTCATTAGTAATGAGACTAACTAACTCGTATCTAATTTGATTTAGAGTGACATATTACTTTCACACATGGCCGTCTGTCCGACACTCTCGTTGATTCATGTCACATGTTACAAACATTGGTCATCATGTTACATAGTGACGTCTAAAGGACTCTGCCCACTTCACCGCGCCATACCATGACTGTGGTATGAACATATCAGAGACCCTAGACAAGCGGCATAGATGTCTATTCTATTCACAGAATAGATCAAAAAATGTATGGTATTGACATAAGCTAACGCTGACATTTTCGTAAGCTTATGTCAATCCCATACATTTTTTATCTATTCTATGAATAGAATAAAAAATCTATGCCGCTTGTCTAGGGCCTCAGGAACGACAAGCAACACGATACGCTCTTCTAATATAAATATATTCTAGTCGACAATTATTGTTGACGGTCCGTGCATGACACGCGACGGTGCTGGTCGGTGACGGAACGGTCTAGTGGGCATAGTATCATACTTTTCATTACAAAGAATATTTTTTTGCCTGATACGTTCATAGCACGGCCATGGACTCATGGTATGGTACGGTGTAGTGGGCAGACTCCTTAAAGCAAGAGTAGGTATATAGGTAGGTATTGAGAGATAGACAATTACTACTCTTATTTATTCTGTGATACAAGTAGAGTTTCTTACGGTAATAGATTCTTATAGGTTTTGTCCTGTATTAATGTTTGTGAGAGCGCTAGACGTCTAATTAATCCTGCGATGCTTTATCTTGTTTTTTTCTTCTTTCCCTTCTAGAAGATTGGCACCAGCTGGATTCTGTTTTATTTATTTACTAGGTTTCCGCGGCGCGGTTTCACCCGTGTTAAGTTACATCTTTGATTACTGCTCTCTTCCCCTTGCCAGTAACGTGATGTTAAAAGCATAACCTTCCTCGACAACTGGGCTATAAAACACACAAAGAATTATTTAAATCTGGCTTGTAGTTCTAGAGATTAGCGCGTTCAAACAAACAAACAAACTCTTCCGCTTTATATAATATTATAGATTATAGATATATAATATTATAGATGCTTTAATGTACACAATTTTGTAATATCAGATGTTTCTGCGTTATAGAACGCAGTAACCGCGCATGCTTTTATTTTTAGATTATCTTACGATTGACCACCATGTCGTCTGATGATAAACGATGATTAGGTCTACGAAGAAATACATGCATAAATAATATCTACACACAACAACAATATTTAACTCATAAGAAACCTAAACTACTATGATATTCGAAAAAAGATAAAAAATATATTTTCATTGGCCATAAAAGTTTAGTCTGTAATTTTCTTGACGCAAATAAAATGGAATGCCTAGTAATATAATTATAATTTTGCTTTTTCATTCTGTCTGTTTGTAGATTAATACTGTCTCGGTGGTTCTGTACTGTTTATGGAGTATCAAGCAGGGTTTTAAGTTCGATCCCCAAATCGGGTAAAGTAAAATAGTTTTTCTGCCTACAAATTCTTAGTATGAATCAGACCACAATTGAAAAGACACCTGTAATTGTGTCAGGTAAATGGAAACGTGCTTACTTCCTAAATAAAAACATAGCGAAATATGGCTGCTATACGCTTCTGTCTATCCCTTCGAAGTAAAAAACATGATGGTCTGTTTATCGATTAAACATTAAGCAGCTATAAAGTACTTAAATGCCTGTTTTCACCAACATCCCCGAAAAATTTGAGGACCTCTTACGCATGTATTAGGGGTCTCTTTGCGCAAAAATCATTACTATTGGATTTAGGAGGCCTCTTAACCAAGGAGTTCCCTACGTAGGAATAGTAAAGTTTAGGTGCTAGTTGGTGAAAATGGGCATAGTCTATCATTTAGAACACGTACTCGCAAATACAACAACGCTTGAACAATCGAATCAATTATGGTGACGCATCAAATGTTGCGTCAACAATCAATTGGGCTTGTAATGACTCTGCGATTGAGAAGACTACTCGATCACTTTCTAACAGGTGTTTGTACTGTTCATTGTTTAAACTAATTATTGATTGATGTTCGGCAAATGATTTGTACCTTTCTAATGTCTTGTTGGCGAGAATGTTTGAATTATCCAGTTCAGTAGTTCTATATGTGTTTAATGAGGTTTCAAAGAACCTTCCTCCCACGTACAATATGTTGGTGAAATGAATTCGAGCTTTTCCCGAAAGGCTACAAAATACAGTTGTTCAATAAGCAATATATATTATTTAAAAACAAAAAATCCCCTGCCTAAAACGAAGTGAAAAAAAAGAAATCCATTTTTTTTCTCGTGCTGACGCTACATTGAAATTTTATATACCATATATCACTCCCACGATAAATACGAATGTAATGACACCTCATACGTTAAAATCCAACTAGCTATTTGGGCCGTAGAGCGTGCCAAAGAAATAGGCATACGTACCCACATACATACATACATACAAACATACATTCATACATACATACATACATACATACATACATACATACAAACATACATACATACGTTCGAAAAACATTACTTTCCTTGGCTTCGGTAGTTGAGCAAAAAAGGAATCTATAAAGGGTGGCGTTACAAGCGTAAGTAACTAGGCTACGATAACTGCTAGTGCTAACCATTTGGCGATTCAATATACTTGTTAAGCATCCTTAATTGTATGTAAAAAATCTCAACTCTTTGAGAAATACGCCATTTTTTTTAACGATCAAAACTATTTATGTTTTAACTTTCAGTCTTTTTGTTAATTAATTAAATGTTATTCTGCAGTCTAAATATATCGATATACTTTATCATTTAATATTGTAGGTATATAACAATGCGTATATCTCTTTATGTATTATCCACTAAATGGGTGCCATTAAACTATTGTAGTGACATTACATGACGTCATGCGACATATTTGCGCCGCGCACGCGCATGCCACTCCCAAATTATGCTCTCATACCAGCATTGTAATATAATTTATTCATTGTTAGAACAAGTAGAGAATGTGATGGCATTAGTAATGGTATATGCCGTGGTGTCCGGTCTAGAAAGTTCTATTTTCTTTTGTTTTTTATCGTTGATGTCATGAGAGACGATTGAAGAAATATTCGGCAACGGGACTCAATATTATCTGGAGGCCTACTCCGAATGTCAATTTACAAAGTTTCGGTCGATTGATCGGGCCGTTTCCTACTCCGAAATACATTCGTACCGGAGTTCGGGCCGACCGAACTAGCAATGACGTTTCTCGTCTCGAAGCTTACTCCGAGCGCGCAAAACACGATCGAAGATTTGAATTTGACACACGATTCTTCGGGAGTTTAGTGTCAAAATTCACGATAACAAAATAGTTACCTTTTCATCGTCGAAAGCATTCTCGGAAGCAAGATTCGATACAATATTAGTTAAATAGTGGCAGTGAAGTTTATTTTAAGTAGCTTTATAGGATATTGGCAATGGCAGGAAGGTTTTTTATTCTTCGAGCGTGTCTTGAAAAAGAACATTTAGAACGTAGAAGACGGCGTCGTCAGGAGGCCTACATTGCGAGAGGGATTGGACTTGTATAAGATTTCAGACGTGAAGTTTATTTTTAATTATACTTAGTCGGGATTTATTTCAAACTCATGAGGTGATTTATACCTACCGCAGTTAAACCGGCAAAGAATATTGTTAAGTGAATATTAATAATTTCAGTGATAAATTGGTTTTATTAATCTAACTTAAAACAACTGAAACAAGCATACACTTTTATTATATAGGTAATAAATATTAATCAGTTTACATGTTTATTATTTTTGTAGCAATATGCACAACACCGAGACAGCCGGTAAACCACATATTTATTATAGGCTACCACCTATTAATTTATATTTTGCTTTATGATATATAAAATTAACTTTTTACACTTTTGTTGATTAGGTATTATTAGTACTTGTGTACTAAGTACTCAACAAAGTTATTAAGTAAGTAAAACACTGTTATTAAAACACATTTATTTATACATAAATTAAAACCTTAAAACACTACAGCAAAGTACCTTGTACTACAAATCTAGAAAGTAGTACAGACCTACATAATGTAGGCACTACTAGATAATTGCACTTGAAATACTTATTTATTTGTAATATTTAAAATCTAAGTAAATTTTCATATTACTTAAGACTAAACATAGGAAATCATAATTTTATAAAAGTCTTAAACAATAATAAAAATCAGTTCTTTTTAATAATTAACAAAACATTGTAATAATTTAACGCACACTTATTTTAAAATAATGTTAGAAACCTAATTTAAGAAACATAAACATTATAAAACCATTAGGTAATACACATTCACAATATTATCAAAATAATATGGGTCCTATGGCAAATATTTATTTATGGCAAAATGAAACAATGAAAGAAGACAATTTGTCTTTTTTGTCTCCGTGTAGGTTCATTGGCACATTGTTCACTAGGAGCTGGCAGAACTGGCTGGTTCTCAGTACCCGAGGGTTGTGTTGGTTCTGAAAATATGAAAACGGAATTTATGTAATATGTTCTATTTTTAATATAATTAGTAAAACATTGTTTTAACTGTGATCTAACATTTAATTATATGTTTTTACAATAAATTTATTCCTAAAATTTGTTCAGTTTTAATGACATTTATCAACCTATTACCTACTACCTTACTTGTAAAAATGTGAACATAATTATTAATAATATATTTAGTGATACCAACTTATGTACTATTCATTACATAGAATTCTTACATAGAATTGTTATGTGAACATAAATGATTAATAGGGAATAGTATGTAACAGCCTAAGCTTGCACTAGATAATGAATTTCTTTTTAAACTTACCGTTGCCATTGCTGTACAGTCTTTGTACAACCAACCATTGAATTGAGGGTTGTACTTATTTCATCCCAAAAGCACTGAGATTGTAGTCTGCCCTCCACACTCCTCAGATGGCCCCTAGCCAACTCACGATGTTCCTCAAGAAAATTGAAGACCACCTCTAATTGTTCAGAGATTGGTGCCGACATTTTAAATTTAAATAAACTTAACACTGACAACAAATTCTTGATACTAACTAAATAGAAACTAATTTTTAACTCTTAAAAAGCCATGATAATGTTAAAAAAACTTTTAAGTAACACATTGGTATAAGTAAATCATCATCATGCATATCAATCGTGTGTCGGGTTTGAGAGAGTCCACACAAATTTCGTAGAACACACCCCACTCAATAGCCACAAAAACACTTAGCGTTTTTAGGTGATAAAAACTTGTGATTTACGATTTGTTGTGTTTACAAAATACTGAAATTGACACATCTTTTTTTGCCAAGGCAAGTTGGCAGTCATGTGTCATTTTTATCATTTTAATGGAATAAAAATAAATTTTTATCACATAAACACATTAATTATTTCATATTTGACACAAATCATAATATTTAACATTTTACCGATACATAAATAATTTAAAAAAGAATAAAAAAGTATAACCGTAACTAAGATGTAACATTTTGTAGCCGACCACACTATTAATTCGTTCATTGTTCGTTCACGATAGTTATCACGTGACTCCGACCGAAACTCGCCAATTCGATAATACTTCGGAGTAGGGTCACGGTCTAAACTTCGGTCGGGCATCGGTCGGATCCGAAGATTTGATTGAAATGTTTCGGAGTAGGCTTCCAGTGTAGTAAATACCTATTTGAATTTGAGTTCCAACTTAACACCAACCGTCTTTACCACTGGGTCACTGAAGACCTTCGAGATGATATGGATGTGGAGAGGGAGCGCAGGGCGTTGTCTGTTCGCTGTAATATGTTGGCTCGCAGATTCGCAAGGTGTACTGAACAAGTGAAGATCACACTATTCAGAGCTTTCTGCCAGACCTTCTACACATGCAGTTTGTGGGCTAAATACACGCGGAGGGCATATGACGCCCTGCGTGTCCAATATAATAACGCGTTCAGGGTGTTGATGGAACTGCCGCGGTACTGTAGCGCGAGTGGTACTGGCGCGGGTACGCGGCAGTCTCAGCTCCATCCTGACTGCGTGCGCCACACGATGGGACTCTGTACTGTTGGAACACTGGATAGGTTTACACGCGAGACCTAACTGAATTGTTAATTATTTATTGTACTTTTACTAACACCATAGGCTAAGAACATTGTTACTAACAAATATATGGGATGCCTGAAATAAATATTATTATTATTATTATTTACACTGGCGACGGAAATGAAAAAAATATAATTATACTAGCTGCGCCATACGCCTTCGAACCAGACCGACTTCGGGACAAAAAGTAGCCTATCTACATACCAATTTTCATTAAAATCGGTATAGCCGTTCAGGCGCTGAATGGTAATAAATTCACACACACACATACAAAAACTTTCGCATTTATAATATTAGGTAGGATTTTTTCAGTATCTAGAGTCTTTTCACAAAGCCTGCAAAACTTTGCGCAGAGCCAACATGCTGGGGTCCACCATGTCTTGCCAGGAAATGGGAAACTGCATAACATTAAACAGAGTAATGTCATTTTGTGAAAGAAAAAATTGCGGATTGTTGAATTTTCTAACATTACCTATTGCCGTTAACGAAAGCAATTTTGCATAACAATATAACCAAATCGATCAAGATCAAAACAGGTTGTATGAACGGTGAGTCAGTAACTAACAAGATGCCGCATTGGGTTAGTAGGTGCATTAAATGTTCTCTGTTTGGATGACAAAGGTCATCCAGTCCGCTTAGATATACTGGATTTATTCATGTCAAGTTTGTGTGTTTTGTCATTGTCAAGATTTTTAATTGTCTACAAATATAGTCCATACCTAACTATTTTATTGGTATTTTTTTTTATATTAGCCTACCAAAGTGACACCACCCCGCCTGATGGTAACCAGTCAGTGGAATCCAGAAGTGGTGGCCACAATACCAAAAGCCATCGTCTTAAACTGCTGGTATGGTGGCCTCCACTATGGCGGCTGGGAATGGGGTTAGGGGAAGGGAATGAGGGAGGTGAGGAAAGAGGAAAGGAGGGAAATTGGGCCTCCGGCACTCTCACTCACCGAACGAAACTATTATTATATTATTATTATTATTACTACTACTCTTACGTCGATCTTCTATGAGAGGGTAGTACTTCTCCGGATGATCCGGCCCCTTCATGCTGAAACCAGCGTGGATCTACTACCGTAAGTACCGTAAGTCCCGTAAGTGTGCCCTTTAAGATTGAAGCTGCGCGGATGCCGGTCTGTGTTGGCACGAAAGAAAAAGCAAGTTACTTCAGCAGCAACAGAGAGTGCATTGAGAGATTTCTCATTCATTTATTTATTTATTTATTTATTTATTATTTTCAATCATAATTTATTTCTATTGCCTGAATAGGATTAATTTATCTCTCCCAAAAATGTGTAATCTCTGAAACGAACTAAGGCCTACCTATAACTTTCTCAGCGCTTTAAGATTAAAAAGAACATTTATTTAGCGTTAGGTATCAGCGCTAAGCTTCTTTCAACGCAACGTCAATGAGCGATGCTTAAACTACTTGTCAGGTTTAGCATCAGGTGGATTAATACGTCGTCTGCCACTGTAGATTGTCTGAGAAAGTACCTACTTTAGTAACGGTCCAGTTAGTTTATTTAAAAAACTAGCAAACTTTTTACATTGTACTAGTAGTTATACCTCAGTTAAACATGCTTAGGAAGTTAAATGCATAATCACTATACAAATATGCCAAATATTTTGTAAGTTTTAGACCGATAAGCGATTATTATCACCTCCTCCAACAAACTTACAAAATGATTGTGTTTTAAAAGTGATAATGTTAGGTATAAACAGCTAAATGTCAACGTGATGTGAACAGAGGAACTAGGGCCAAGGTAAACTACACAGAAATAGACATAATGGATCGCAAGGTAACCCTTAGGAATGCCAGCAGTTCGTGATCTTAGTCCTAGCTTAGACACGCAAACTAAAGATTTGGCGATAGTGAGCCGTTTGATATTGAAAGTCTTTAAAGTAATTGTTACCTACCTATATAAACTGTAACACAAATTAAAAAAAAGAGAAACACAAAATGATTCCTATTACAGAGTAGGTAGGTATGTATTTATACTGACCTAATAGTTAAGGTACTCGCTTCGTACACACAAGGTGGTGGATTTTAAACCGAGAAGTGCTGATGTGTCATTTTTAAATTTATGTGTAAGTACCTACATGCTTTTTGATGATATAGATGGTGACTAAAATTGGAAGGAGTATTGTTAAGGTGGTTTGGACATGTGAAAAAGATGGATGGAGGTAGGATAAAAGAAAGAAGATTTATGAAGCGGAAATGCTTGGGAAAGTTAGACGCAAGTTAGACGGACATACATGGAAAAATAGGAGACGTGTTGACAAAGGGCACAAATACAAGCACCCGTAACCAGCGTGTGTGTCTGAAAAGATTAATGAATGTTGAAGAGGCAAAGGAAGTATGTTTGAATTGCAGCAAATGGCGTTCTGTAGTCTCTGCTTACTCCATTAATAGGAGACAGGCGTGAAGTTATGTATGTATGTCTTTAAAATTTATCGTGGACAGTACTGGCTTACAGTGAAGCAAAACACTGTGTGACACCGGCAGACTTCCACAGTACCACTGACACGGCATGGCGTCTAACTATTACATTTTCCCATAAACGCTCAATTTTTCACTACAACGTCTTTTTAGTAATTGTTGTAATCATTTGGAAAGTCTTATGATGGCGAACGCTTATGGCCAGTCGCAAAGTCCGTCTCGCTGTAGCCTGAGGCATTCACTTCAATGCTTATGATGCAGTACCTAAAAAGTGAAGTTATGGAAAGTAGAGGTCATTTTCTGAAACGATGTTTATATTACTAGTTAGCAAAATTGGACAAAATAATCTGAACACTGCATCTGCTTACTTGCAGGTCAGATCTTTGGCTACCCTAAAAGCAACCAATCATCTACGGTAGTAGATCCACGCTGGTTTCAGTATGAATGGGCTGGATTGGCCGGGGAAGTACTACCCTCTCATAGAATATCGACGTAAGAATATAAGTGCCATGCTAATGTATTTTGCTCGGTGAGTGAGAGTCCCGGCAGCCCAAATACCCCTTCGGTCCTCTTCCGTTTCCTTTTTCCTTCCTCATTCCTTTCTCCGTGGACGGCAACGGCTTGGTTGTGTTTTCTATGCATTATTAATTCTGCGATGCTTGGAAAACACAGCCATCTCTATAGGGAACTAACCATCAGGTGGTCCGTATGCTTCTTTGCCACCAAAGTAGTATAAAAAAATAGAAAAACAAAAGACTGAACATACTCATAGACAGTTTGGCTGCAGAACTGTTGACACATAAGCAGAAAAATTATAATTTTGTAGTTAACACGTCTAAACCAAATGAGAGGAGACCGATCAAAAAAGAGATTATGAGTGTGCATTCAGATGATAGCTACCTAGAAAAAGAGAAGAAACTTTTACCGAAGACACCAAGTAATATGGTGCAGGCAGTACAAGATTTCTAGAGTAAGAATCCTTATTTCTCAGCCGTCATATCATATTATGGGATCAAACCTAATACGGCAATAGCATAGTTTGAGATTACGCGATCGTGCAATAGGTCTTTACATACCTTATTTTGCTTGACGTTTGTCCAGGTTACATCGACTGTGGTCACAAGCTGGCAAGCTGGTGCGCGTTCAAACAAACAAACAAACTTTTCCGCTTTATATATTAGTATAGAAACCTAATCCTTACTTATTTGTATAGCAGTGTACTAGTTTTAGTTTAATTACGGACTAAGTATAGTAGTAATGCGCTCTATTCTTCTATGCAGGTACATTTAAAATCGAATTCAATACAAATATGCTGTCTCATTAAATATGATTAAGTGTAGACAGGAACTACATACACTATATTATAAGTAAATTATGAGAATGTATCATTATACACAGATGAGAAAGTTTACACAATACCGCTTCATTAATGTACTTAGTTTATATTATAAAAAATTTATAACTTTATAACAAGTTTTGCGAAAATAGATCTAAATTTAAACGCGATAAAGTTGTTTTTTTCGTTTAGTTAATTTTATTTACGTACGTCGTTCTTCTTTAGCAGCAGTATTGTCAAATAAAAAATTATTCGCATCGCATTGATCTCTAGGTGAGAAGTGATCAATCATTTTTAAGATGTTTAGATAGCGATAAATATAGGTGTAATTGGAAAAAAGTACACGTGTCAAATTTATTAAAAGGTTGTGTAGATAGTTTATGTTTTTACATTGTGTCTTGGCGGCTAGTTGAGTTTCTGTTTTCTCTTGGATTTGGTTGTTAATCGTCAACATCGTCATTATCGTCAACCTGAAAATGTCTACGGCAGGATATTCATATCTTCAAAAAGGAGGCGTTTGCCAGTCACGACGTTTTGTAGGCGTGTTGGTGACTCCTCTTACGCACCTCTGACGAAATCCACGGTAAGTTACATAGAAATGTATTATATTGTTCTAAGGAAATAAATGTAAGTTATTTATAAATCACAATGACACATTCTGCACACTAACTAGCAAAGTTTCTTTGACGGAATTCACAAATGGTTACAAGTTGTTACAGAACCTAAAGCTAAACTTGCTGTTACCTGCGTTAAGATATGTTCTTGGTTACTGCTCCGCTCCCGTGGACTATAGAGTGACAATAGACTACAACCTTTCCCAATAATTAGGCTATCAAATACAAAAATAATTAGTGGTTTCAGAGAATAGTGCGTTCAATCAAACAAACACATTCTTTAGCTTTTTATTATTACTAACTTCCCGCAGCAAGGTTTCATCCGCGTCTTTGCTCACGTCGCCAGAAGCGTGATGTTACATAGCCTATAATCTTCCCCAAGAACTAGGCTATCATACGCAAAATGATTATTCAAATTCGACTGGTATTTCAATAGATTAGCGCGATGAAACATCAAACTCTTCCACTTTATATAATATAAACAGTCATCTATACATGACTGTATCTATAGAACATTCGACGCTTTCGCATACGCATAGAAAGTACTAAGATACAATGCGTGGTGGTTCCATGATCCATGAATACAATAGGACATGAGTCCCAATCAGACTACAACGTTTTGTACCCTGATTGTAGCTGTAATGGTTGGTTTCCTTTGTGACCCCTCTTGCAAACAAAAAGCTTAGAGTTTATAATACAATTGTGTGAAGCTTCTGCGATCTACGCCGCAATTAGTGCATGGATCTTGTTTCATTGAAGATTTTTGTCTTATGAAGGTCAAACGGATATATTGTAGAGGTGCTATTATAAAGCTATAGTCTGATTATTATCATGATTATAAACATCCGTTCATCTACCATACAATAAGATGCTTTTTGCTGAACAACATTAAGTATACGGATGATTTACAATAAAAGGAAATCATATAGTATTTTCTTATCTGATAGCATAAAACTGTTAGATCTGACCGTGATCAATTACCTACTGTATGCTTTAGAAGGTTAGCCATTATCCTCAATAGCTTTTGATTCGTTCTAAGAGGTAAAATAGGTACATATTGTGAGATTTCAGAGACTAAGTAGTAGGTAATCAAGTTTGTGTCTTTAGGTATATAAAGGATACAGTTTTTTGGACGACCATGAGCGACCATAAATATTTGTCATGCAAGCATTCTGCAAAAAAAAGATCTAAATGCACAATTTACATACATTAACTAAACAAAATCTTCTCGTATAATAATGTATTTTACACGTCTCGTTCTAGAATTTAACTAAATGAGTTAAGTACAGAATACTAAAGTTTTAATCGTAAGCAAAAGTAATGTGGAATCTTGTTTAAAAGAGACCCTCTGGTCGTGGACCTACTGCCTTTGTCCTACCGATCGGACACGAGAATCATTTAGATGAACCAATAGAGAACACGTTACTTGTTGCTATGTTGTAGCAGGCATCGGTGGCGCATCGAGTAACGGTCAAATGACGACAGAGCTTTGACCAACTTACGTAGGCTTCTTTGAGCTTCAGATGAAGTTGTCCCCGAGAGCAGTTGAGAGCAATAGCTCTCGCGAAGAGCAAATCGTGTACGTCAACGAGAACTGTTCTGACAGTTACGTTTTTACTATGAATGAAACGTATGGTAAGTGTTATCAGGACTTTGTGAAAATATGACTTTTATTTTACAATTACCGCGATATATTTATTACCTGCTGATAAAGTATTATCTCGTATAACCTGACCCCCAACACCTGGTCACCTTACACGTTGGCAGTGTCAAGTGCGAACAATACGCGTCCAAATCGGCAAGGTTGCGACTTGCGCATACGCAATACACGTCACGAACGTACAGACAGACCCATCACGAGTGCAATTCGTTTCACTTTTGTAACGTGCTAGTGCCATTATCGTTTTGCCTGGTATGTGTTGGGCTATTCGGGTAATGTGACATAAGTAGATATATTTAATTTCTTGCTTTACTTTCTTCCCGACGAGAGCGGCCCAAACGGAGATGGCGGGACGACATGGACGTTTTTTGCGTCTTTGGCCGGAGATTACTAATGATAGGGAAATTTAAAAAGTCTAAGGTAGAGGCTTTTGCCCAGCAGTGGGACACACAAGAAGGCTAATTAATAAAAAAAATCCTTATCCACCACAAGCGGAAGCTTCGTAGTTAAAATTGACGTCTCCATTATTTTACGTTAACCGCTATGGGTAATAAATACACATGTAAGTACCTATATACCTCAATACATTACATAAACAAAACAAGACAATTTCCACCTTGCCACCCATCTAGAAGTTTTAATAATCGAAGATAGTGTTTTTGTATTAAAATACAGGTAATACTAACGCACCTGTTGATTGAAGGATCGGTCCTCCGTACTCAGAAACTGAAAAAATTACCCAATGTCAATATCAATGCTTGCTGTATCAAACATTTGAGAATATTCGACAGAGCAAAACCGACGATGTAATGCAAACATGTTAAAACTTTTTGTTAAATTATGAATTTTGTAGTAAAGGTTGCCATATGTTCATCAGCTGGTGTTTTTACATCGGCTGGTATTGACAATGAAATATTGGCTAGAGGTTTTCTTAGTAAAATGACATATTCATCAAAATGGTAAAATAATATCTACTTAATTGCGAGTCTGTAGAGGCCTACGATCGTAGAGTTTGGTGACAGTATCTTAGTTCTTATCAATAGTATTTATCTGTAAGACACTTCCCTCTGCACAAGTACTGCCAGGAACCTCGATACATTTTCAAACAGTCTGTTGCCTGCTTAGATACTGCATTTTATGGCTTACTACATTTTATTTATTAAGGTTCTTTTACTACCTGCATTGTCATGCTCACTAAAATGTCATTGCTTGTGGTGTCGTATTAACCGGGTCATTACCGTCACTCTAATATGCCGAAGGTGATGATGGCTGGTCTGGTGCTACCTGGGATGAATGGTCAATCTTGGCATGGCATACATTTGATACATAATCCAATATTAACTTATCGTTCAATATGACCAAGAGATGCATTTACTTTTTTAATTAAAATACGTAGTCAAATTACCATACTAGATGAAACTAAATAATTAAAATCCTCTATTTTCTTTTTTTAATCATGGAAATTATATTAATTGGTTTATTTGTAATAAATTCTTTGTATGGATCTTTGGTTGCGTTGAGTGTTAAAATTGTATCTCATACAAAAAACTGTAATAATTATCTGGCGTTTGAAAAGAGTGGCGTGAGTTTCTTGCCAGTTCTTCTCACAGCTTTACCTCGTCAGCGAATTGGCTGTAGGGTAATTAGCTGACTTCATGTAACTTTTCACAAGCATCATACTTTATGATCAAAATGAAATAAAAATGGCTTAGAGTTTTGAGTTTGAGTTTGGATAAAGAACTGTTTCGTAGTGCCTTACCTAGTTTCCTAAAATAGCGCCCGTGCGAAGTCGGGCAGAATTGTTAGGATTAGAAATAGCTATCTATTTAATCATATAACTATTGTTTTTATTAATAGGTACTACCTAGTAGTACCTACAGACGAGACAAATGACGATTGATGTTTGTAGTAATATACATAATATTATTATTATAGGAATGTTATGAATAGCGAAACCTGAAACAATACCTATTTTCATCCCTGGACTGTGCTTTTACGGGCTGTCTAGTACTTTCTTATAGTAGTAGAAGTAAAAACATCAAAATTCTTCATCATAGAGGTTTTATCTATTAGCCAGTAAGATGGATAGTATTGATGTATGTAGGTATTTATATTTAGTACACACTGTACACTGGTAACACTGCTGCGTATAACTAGTATTTATTACCTTATTCACAACTTGAAACTAAATCGTGTTTGAATACCTACTTTCGGCCGTAGAGTACACCGTTAACGTCATAACTACCGCAAATTTCTTCCGTAGGTACCTACAGTAGATTTAGCACTAACATCTGTAAATCACATAAGATTTGTCCCGCATGGGAATAGAACCTGACAACCTTTAGACAGCAATATTATTGAGCTCACACATGCACGTACACTCCTAATTCTTGCTTCGCCAACGCTCTTGAATTAGTCTAAGTAGTATCTGTGGTAGTATTAAAACATGATTTCAGCTGAAAGACGTCCACTGCTGGACCTAAGCCTCCGCCAATTACCTATCGACACATCGTATCGCCATTAGGTACCTAAGTAAAAATATATTTTATTAAGTTGTTGAAATATTATTATTATTATTATAGTTTACTGGTTTTTTTTTTCTCAGCTTAATGCTGGTGAATGTGAACCTATCACGGCTTATGCCAAGTGGGTTGGTTCATTGTGTAATGTTGTGGGTGTTTGTGTAGTGGATGTGAGGAATCGCCGAACTATGGAGCATGTGTATAAAATAACTGATTTTTGTAGTGATATGAATGCGTTTTTATTTAGATTTAATTCTTTCAATGAAGTGTGTAATTGTATGCTGACGCCACATTTGCCGTATTTCGTCAGCCAGAGGTATAGATTTTTGAATCTTTTCTGTATACTTTTTTCTAATGTTATCAGAGTTAGGTATTGCTATATCAATTAAATATGTTACCTTTTCAGCCTTCAACATTAATGTGATGTGAGGTCTATTGTTTGTTGTGATTTTATCTGTAATAATTTCTCTATCTCAGTAAATTTGACGTTTCCGTTATTAATTATATTTTATGGTTTATATTTATAGTAAGGTTCTGCTTTATCTATTAAATTATATTTAATGGCTAATTGTGAATGTACCTATTTGTTTGGCTACATTATTGTGTCGTTCAGTATATTGTTTATGAGCTATATATGGGCATCCTCCTGTAATGTGGTCTATTGTTTCCTGGTTACTGTTACATTTATATGAGACTACAGTAGGATCATTTATTGTATATTTTTGATAACTTTTAGTTTTAATGATTTGATCTTGAATTGCTATTATGAACCCTTCTGTTTCCTTATATACGTTTCCTTTACACAGCCATGCGTTTGATGCTTCTCTATCTGATATATTCTTGTTGTAGTTGATTGGGATATTTTCCATGTAGTGACTTCTGCTTCCAGCTATTTAATTTCTCTTCCTCTGATATTATTGTTTCAGTGTGGTTATCTATATCATTTAGTTTCAATGGTGTGCCTGATGTTGATATAAGTGTTAGTGCTTTGTGAATTGAACTGCTACTTGCTTTATCTTGAATATACTTTCGAATGTTGTGTATCTGTTTGTTATGTAAGTTCTTTAGGTCTAAAAATCCTCTACCTCCAATTTTTTTATTATTATTATTACTTGCATACCTACCTAATTGTAAAGTTTAGGCAGGGGAAGTGCTGGGCTAGACGGGCTTCACGGGCTAGCCAGTGGTGCGCGTGCGCTGATGCTGAGGCGACAATTTTGTGCATCAGCCGCCAGTCATCAAGCCAAGCCAAAGTCAACAATGCAAAACTAGTTCCAGCGGTCGCCGCCCGCGCGTCTCACTCACCTTGTGCTCAGCGCTAGTGTAGTACTCACAGTAGTACTGCTCCTGTTACCGGCGCGGATAGACGTGTGCTCGCGTATCAGATCAAAACTCTTTACGTAGAAGTATCGATGTTTTTGATAAAAAAGGTAATAGAAACATAATCCGTGATAGTGGAATTTGTGCTAAAGTGTAACAAAACAAGTGTTTTAACTAATAACTGTGTATTTCTCAAGTTTTTGCGTGGTTTTAAAACAAAATCGCGGATAAAACTTTGTAAACGGAACTGAATCGTGTCGGATTTTCTGCTGATAGTATTGGGTTATTCGGTGAGTAGCGTTTTGTTATGGTGTTTAACGTTTCATGGCGAAATAACGGTGAAGTACTATTGTACCTAACTACGCTAAAATAGGCCGTTGATTTTTAAAAGTTTTGCCACTGCTTAAATGGCGGTGTCGGCGCAGATAATTTACATTCTGTTTTAATCCGCATATCTATTATCATCGTCTTGTTTTGCCTTGAGTGTAGTATTTCTCACTATGGTAATATAATACATTTAATTCACACGATCTTTCGTTCGTATGCTATGAATATACTGGTTATGGTTCCGGCCTCGGGGTGGCCTCACTCACTAGGTACCTTACAAACCTGTCTTTTAAAACTCAAACTGCGATAAATCCTGACTTATTATTATTAACAACTAGCTGACCCGGCGAACTTTGTCCCGCCTAACATACGATCAACATTAGTTTATTTTTTTCTAAAATAAAAGATTTTTTCTAAAATAAACGTAGCCTAAGTTACTACTTATTACATCAGCTACCTGCCAATAAAAAATCGGTCCAGCCATTTAAGAGATTAAAAATGTTATTTTGCTGTATGTACCGTATATATATTCATATACCTACATGTAGTAAAAAACGGTTATTTCAATATTACGAACAGACACTCCAATTTTATTATATGTATATATAAACCTGTCTAAATGTACGTAATCAAAATGTGATTGAATTAATTACCAACTTCTACTTAATTTGTGTTTGTGAAGTCCTCGCGACACAGAGCTTGTTCCCTAGTGCGGGAAAAAATACGTTAGTAGGTATTTCAGATAAATTTGTACATAAATAATAATAAACTAAATTAATGTAATCTAAAAGTGATTGATAACTGGTTTTTTAATTAAATGTATTTTTACCGACTTTGCAGTAATGTGACATTCCTAATTTCCTAATTATATTCTATTCGTAAACAGACAACTTTGCATATCTGTGACACGTACAAATTAACTGCTGATGAGCTCATGAGCTCGTCATTGATGAAACAGCTAAGTAGGTAGGTACCTACTATAATACTAGTATTTTCAAGTTAGTTTCTCAATGTCAATATTTTAGTTCTCCTAAGCTAAAAATATTACAATATTGTCTCGAGTAATACGGTTGTCGAATATCAGAAGTGCTTTATACGAGTTTACTATCGCGAAGGTTTAATAGCTACATTTGTCGCATGGAAAATTTCAAGACAAACTTAAAAAGAAACTCGGGTCGTGCGAGGCATGCGCATGCCCTTATGTTGAAAAAGCCGGTTATGCAGCCGATTGACAGCCTGTACCGGTCGGAACTCGGACATTAGGTTTGAGTCTTATAATAATGTTTGTTTTTTCATATCGTCTTGTCCAGAGGACTAGGTACTTTGTCGTCACGTTTCTATCGTGGCGCCACTCGACATCATACATCTTAAGCGCGTAGCGTCCATCGTCTATTAATGTCTCTGTAAAGATTTTTGTGTCACGCACGGATGTCATTAGGTACATTTAATTTATCATAAGAGGACTGTGTAGTTTTTATTACAACCCGTTTCCATTTACTTGTAAACCAACATAATTATATTGTTATCTAAGGCTATGAATAGTCCTACCTACAAGTACCTACCTACTTACAACAAAATTTTGACTTTTGCACACTTCACCATCTAGACCGCATCAAGGTGATTTATTTATATATACCTACCTATATGAAATATTACGCTGCTGCTCGTTGTGGTATTCTCATAATCGCCTGACGACACCTACTGGACTTACCTATTCTGTCATGTAATATATTATTTATTATTAAACCAATCGTAATATTTTGGTCAATCAAAATTAAAATCAAAATAAGAACAAAAAGCTGAAGTCACTTGTTTTAGTGTGATTCTTGCATCCTTAGCGAAATATTGCTTGACATTATGTCCCAGTAGAAGACAACAGGCAAATCAAGCAAAACACTAAACAAAATACTCATAATAATCAATCAACTTAAATAAAAAATGTAACCAAGATTAGAATTATTTAGTAGTATGGTAATTTCAGTTTACTTAGTAAGGCAATACACTTCACTTGACCCTCGTTATAATTTCACTTTCTATGAAACAAGTTGTCAAATTATTAAGGTCTACTTATTACTAGCGACCCGCAACGTCTTATACAATGTATTATACATCTATACTTCGCTATAAAGCGGAAACGTAACTTAACGCGGGTAAAACCGCGCTGCAGAAAGATAGTATAAATATAAACTTTAAGTAATTATCTAAACGATAGTAAAAATCTTATCAAAATCCGATGCGTAGTTTAGTACATGTTAGCGAAGAAACATGCAAAAGAAAACTGACTTTATAGTATAAAGTTTAAAGATTCACCTACATCATTGTGCTTGCAACGCATGTTTATTAACTGAATCATCAATCACAGTATTTTTGCTTGTAAATTGACATGTGCTTACAAACAATTAGTAATTAATTGTTAAGATAATGCTTACTATTACATGGATGTAGGTCGCCTAGAGATGGGTTACACGTGTAAACTACTGACTAACTTTTTATTGAATAGAACGAATCAATTAGTTAAAAGTTTTTGACAAAGACTTAGCGCTAATAGAATGTACTTTTTTAATTTTATTTTTGTACAGTAATAAACAATGGGTGCAAAAATATCACAAAATACTTAAGGTTCAAAACGGTTTGACGTTAAATTGAAAAATAAACTAACAGTTATTCTGGGAAATATCGAAAACTTTCTATGTCAATCTGTTTGCTTGTTTTGTTGTTGCTGACTTAAAGGTAAGCTGCAACGAGATATACTTACCTATCTTGCCGTTTTCCCTAAATCGAAGCAGTTCACCTAGTCCATTACCTCCTAAATCACTCTCATAACAACACTACCTACTACATACTAGTGTTGTGTTTATTAGCAGAAGTGTTTTCTGTTTATAGTAGAATCATATTTCACTCTTTATCAGTTGAGTTGAGCTGTTTGCTCGCCCATCATTGACAAAAAGACACTTATAAATATATGTTTAAGATAACGCAAAAATGACAATAATATTACAGATTATAATTTCAGAAATTCGAATAGTATTTTTATCATACGAATAAAGTCCGTTATACAATCGTGTTCGTCGCATCACTAGTCCCGCCATACCTGTTTGCGGAGGTCACCGGCCGTGCCCGCACCATACCGCGGTACCAGAGACAAACGTTTTTTTTTAAATTAGGTAAACGTGAAGCAGATAGCAATGTTTGTGTCCCCTTTACTTCATCAACTTGTGTATCTGGCCAGTTTAGTAATGTTTGTAGACAAAAGGTTGTTAAGTTGAGCAACTGAAGTAGATAAGTATCTGAAGTAGATACCTAAGTATAATAACTTGTATGCCAAGGCATTAGCTTTTTGTAACACTAGGTACTAAATTCAGATTTATAAATATATAATCGAAATTACATGCCTTCATTTAGTTTATTGCTTTAAATGTCCAGTGGTACTGTGTGTACGGACTGCCACGCAAAAATCTCGGATAACATTAAGTGTTTGTCCAGAAATTATCAAAATTGTCCCGGTGTCTGGAAATGTGCCAGGTAAATGTCTCTGTTATATGGAAGCCAACATAGTCTATCACTATTTCTTCAGGGTAAAAAAAGGCGTGATGCTATCGCAGCTAAGTACTTTAAGTTGTACAAAGTTTCACACGCTCTCTACTGAGTGCATGAGCAGACGTGAACAGGACGGGTTGGCTGACCGCTCTCGTTTTCAAAACTGTACGTAACCTGAAGTTATTGAAAGCTTAGAATATGTATCACTCGGAAGAAGAGATGACGCAAAGGTACATTCACTTCCTGATAATAATATATCCAATTTATTCATTCGATCTTAATAGTCTATAAGATATATTAGAAATTCTTAAAGAACCAACTTATACTTTGTATCAAAACATACAATATGTATTTTAAAAATCGTTCAACCACGAAACTTGATGAAGTTAGGTAAATTGTGTTTTACAGTTAAAGCTAAGTATGAACCAATTGACTTGCGGCCTAGGGAAGACATAGATAGAGATATAGATAGATAGGGAAGATGGAACTATCTGAGATAGTTGCGGCATTTTTTGTTAATCTGACCAAAATAACGACGGTTGCTAGGTTACGAGACCAGTGTCCTAGGCAACTATCTCAGATAGTCCTATCTATCTCTAGAGATAGATATTATTTATCTCTAACTCTCTCATTTTACTGCTCAAAATCAAATATTAAATAGCTAGTGGTGAACCTAGTGTCAGGATTTCTTCAGGTCGCCCATGAGGCATCCGATTTAACCTAACGACTGTTATCAACTTTTTAAGCGGTAACCCATCCATGGGCCAGCCGCACTCTATTTTGCTTAACCAGCTAATTATTTTCCGATCAAGAGCGCAACGAGCTATGAGTGTCTTCTTAAGAACTTCTAAACTACAAGTTTGAATTCCCTTACTGAGTTTCATAGTTCTATGTTCGTAATTTTATAGTCTACCATTGGATAATGCAGAATTTTGGTATTTCATTTTGGCATTCACTGTGGTGGATGTTATTTTTCCGTACACATAACATCCTTCACGTAATTCTGCTATCATTTAAAAACATCTCTAGGCAATTTGTCTGTTAATAATCCGATCGCTTTGTGTTAATTCGCGAATTGTTATCTAATCGATATTATATCATTTATTTTTAAACAACATACAAGGAAGTGACGCACATTATAAATAATATTATGTACGTTTCGATAAGTGTGATATGCTCTTATCATATTGATAAATACTATGAAATTCTCTCTCTCTAACATTGAAAATATGTTTTATGTTTACTAGATTGTTTATTGTTAAATTTTAAATTAAGTAATTGTTTCCATTTTGTTCCAATTTTGATCCTTTAAGCATTTTTCTTTTAATTAGGGTGCCGACTCCTACCGTCCTCCGACACTAAAAACTCCGACTATAAAAACCTTTAACTCCTTTCTTAAAGGACTTCAATAAGGAGTTTATAAGTTGCGGTTACAACTTAACACCAGGTGGTCCGGCTATCATGGGCAATGTATTAAATCTTTAAATTTACCCGGTTATTCACAAAAACCGTATTTGTATTTAGATGGTTGTTAAGGATTGAACGTTTAGCAGTTCTAAATCAATAATGTCAAACTATTAGCGGCGCGGCGTAGGCAGACATCTGACCTTGTTAAGCGTACTCGCCATTGTTAGATATCCTTAATGATAATAGCTCTTGTTTTATTATGGAGGTTCAATTTGTAGTTGTTCAAGTAGGCGGTTTGTATATTATTGTATAATAAAAAACAATCAGATTACTCTATATTTTCTGTCTCCATTTTCGAATAGAGAACAAAATCTTTCAGTGGATCTCGTGTCAATCAATGTCGTAACTGGCACCCTAGGCTGTCGTCCTTTTTTTCTTGCGTCTTCTGCCCTTAGGATCTGCTATGATTTGATCTGCAAAGCAGGGTTACTTTAATCCTAAGTGTGTACTTATGTAAAGCACAACATGTTCCGGTGGTTACTATTTACCATCAAGTGGACCGTTGGCTCGCATTGCCGCATACGAATATCATCATCATAACTACCCGTTGCTGGGTATAGAAGACCTCTTTTAGTTTGTGCCAAACTCCACATAGTCGATATGGGCAAGTGGATAAGGCACCTGATTCGTAAACTCAAGGTAGTGGGTTCGAATCCGGGCAAGTACCAAAGTGATTTTTTTTATCATACGTACTTTCTAAGTTTATCTTGGATATTTCTGACTAACGGTGAAGGAAAACATCGTAAGGAAACCTGGACTCGAAAGTGAAATTGCTAATCAAGCGTGGTGATTAATGCTGATGCTTTCTCTTAATGGGAATTGCTCTGCAGTGGGACAATAAACAGGCTGGTATTATTATTATAATTAAACTCCACGCTTTTGTGCTTGTCATATCATACAGCTGACTATAATAAACAAAACAGAGCTTACAAGAAACCATTTCTTTTAGATAACACAAGCTTGCTTTATTCATGAAGCTGAACGAGACTGAATATTTCCTGAATCGATCAAAAACTTGTTTCAATATATCAAGGATGTTAAAATAAACTGCGCTTCGCCAAGGCCAAATGAATTATTCAAAATGTAAGAAAGCGAAACCGTTTTTTGAAACATAAAATAATGACATGTTTTCGGCAGCATATTGTGCATGATCCTGTCAACGCTGTGACTTCCCAATCAACGCTTAGTTTCAGTTCATAAAATAGTAAACTTTTAACTTTTCAAAATTCAATTCAAAGTTTTCAACTTTTTAATCTATTTCATAGAGCACATAACTATTAAATAGTAGTTGCCATGTAAAAGTGTACGGCTACGTAGAAGTGCCAAATTACACGCACAATTTATACCCTATTAAAGGTGTATTTAATCCGTTGCTCTGTTTGAACATCGCACATTTATTTGTCAGCTCGCGACTTTTTTACACTATTAAAGACGCAAAGGTAGTCGATTTATTTATGTGAATGCATTTAATTGAGGCCACCTTGTTTAGACGCGGAAATGTTTATTTAAAACTATTACAATACTAAAACAGTATGACTAAATGAGTGCATTTTGCAACGTATTTATTTCGATACTGATAATGTCCCGGCATTGAGTAAGAGCCGCTCACTCGAAGGTCGCTACATCTGGCTTTATCTGAGAAAAAACCGGTCGAATGCTACCTTTACTTAATATGCTATAACTATAAGAAACGAACACTATTTATATATGTACTAGTTGTGCCCTGCGGCTTCGACCGCGCGGCAAATGGTGGTTTAATTAATATAACTCTAGAACCAGACCATTTGTCGGAAAAAAAAGTATCCTATGACTGTCCCCTGTATCTATGTACCTACATAGATTCGGTGCCGGTCGGAGACGGAGTACATATCAATTGTCATCGAAACCGGTTTATTTCGTCTAAAAAGCTATCATAAAACCCCCATAGTGGTGGCCATCATGCCAGTAGTTTGACATAACTCTTGAATCATACTGACTGCTTACCACCAGAAGTGGAGATACTTTGGAAGTCTAATATAAAATAACGAGTGACTATAGAGTTTGCTAAACTGACTGATATAACACAATACATTTTGCTGCTTCACAAATAAGTAGCCGTCATAAAATGTATTAAAAGAAATTAGGTACTGCGAGTGTAGCTTACAAGTTTTATAAAGTTTATCAATCAACCTTGGGGCGTGCAAAACTTTATTTTGTAGTTATAATAGTCCTACTAAGGTGGAGATCGGCCAAAGTGGCGAAAATTAGAGGAGGCCTATGTCTAGCAGTGGCCGACTTTTGGCCTACCAAGCTTTTTTGCCTGCTAACCGTTGCAAATTTGCAAACTTCTCTTATAGAGATCGATGTCCATTATTGGTTTAAGACAAACAATTAAGGTCTTTAGGCTCCAGATAATTAAAGCTTATTTTAGTCATTAAATTCAATCATTATTGCATTTTACTTGATTGTCGACGTGCTAGTTAATAGTAATTCACTGTCTAATGAATCTATGGGTTAGTCGGTCATAGGAACATGTTTTAGCTTTAATTAGTAGAATTATAGCCTGTGCAGGTGTCTATGCCGTCTATAAATACTCATATCCCACACTTACATACTCACTCGACGGCATTCCGTTGTCAAAATACCTCCATGCCTGCTGCTCATATAAAACTAGCTTTAGCGCCGTATCATCAGTGGAAACGACGCAATTTTGTGTCATATTTTTGTGGTTTTCAATTTTTATCATTTAATCGGATATATATTTTAAAATTGTTTTCCGAATGTCCACTTTTTAGAATTACGCTCATAAGCCGTACCTAGCTTACTTTCCTTATGCGGAGAAGTAACTAAACGCGTATGTTTGGTTACAGCTACGCTCCAGTAGGTCGTAGCGTCATGGTAAATAGTTCTTCTTTAAGAATTGGGCTATCAAATCCACTCCGATACAAGTGAAGCACCCAAAAACATGACGACAGACGGCATAAATTTTTATTAGTACAACGTTGTTAACTAGGGCTGTTTGTCATTGGGTAGGTACCTGGTGTGTGCTGGTGGTTTTTGTGTGCTTTTTATGCTGGTATTTTGCATTCTGGCTCAAGCTCAGGTTTCGAAATTGTCGATATTGGTGTTCGAAATTCTGTCGTATTCATTACCATTGGAAGAATATTAAAGAATTATTTATAATTATGCAATTAACGTTAAGTCAGTTCCCATAAGAGACATCATGCGTAGGTACACGATTTACAATCCTACGCTGACAGACTAATGACAAAATTGTTGTCGACTGCTCATAAATAAGTCCTACTGTCGTTGACTTTGTGAAAGCATAACTTATTTATTTGTCATAGCAATTTACATTTTAATACAAAGGGGTTAAGATCCTGTCTGGCTGTTATGTAAGTGAGACTGTAGTGCTATCCTTTCACAGTGGAATCTTAAGGGTCTCGAACCAAACAGTTTATTTCCCTCAAGTAAAACCTGGATATACCAGCGCATGTTTTCATAGTAGAGGCACAATGTCTGCCAGTCGGCCATGATAGCTATTTTGATGGTCTCAAGGTCTACTATTCCTCGATCCCACAGACTACTTACTATAAAGCAGTTTTGTATGCATTTTGGTATACTAATGACCTAGACACAAATTTAATTCATTATTTAATCACCGTTACTAATTGTCATGTAATCCAACCTCCGTTTAAATTAGCTAACAATCTTTATACTACGGATGTTGCAAATCCAGGTATAAGGATGTTATCACATTATGGCCAAACTTTAGGTCCATTCAAGATTAGTGACACTACATTGTTGACTATTGTGCGGATTTATTAAACAATTTGACATTTTTACAATCAATTTTAGGACTTGTTTCTCAAACAATGAACAGACAATACTATAACAACCTACATTGAGTACCTATATTGTTGAAAATATTGACATAACAATGCTTACTTTGACAAGTGCGTATTTCAACGCACTTAACTTACTATAAGTGCTAGTAATTAGCCGTTTTCATTTTTCTTTGATCGAATGTACGGGTACCTTCAAAAGATCAACAAACTCCTTTTTATTAACCTATACAAACGCCTTTCTACAAAAATATTTTACACTTTCACACTGTACTTGTGCAAAATTTTTGGGGTAACCCGAATTTTTAGGTAAACTGAAGGTCATGGAAGTACAGGTTTGGTCAATGTAACTAGGGTGGGTAGTGTTAAGCAACCTATGTATTACATAATGTGACTGTTATGTCGTATGTCAACTTACTTTCGTTTCACTTTCGATATTACCCATTTATTTATATAAAGATTTATTGTTTAAGAGTAGTTAGATTACTCGTAACAATCGGTTATCTTAACCGGCTATTATGTAACAATGGTCTGTTACTTATTACTGTAGTTTAAATTTAAATACGGCCTCATTAAAGTAATGTATCTGTAGCTTTACCGTAAGTTAATGTACATGATTATTATGTATGATTCTCATATCGGATACATATATTTGTGTAAGAACCTACTAAAATTATACAACTAAGTAGGTATATCACGTTTTGGAGAAGTGAACCTAAAGTTAAACACGTTGGAAAAGGTATTCGTAGACCTCGTTTACACACACGACGATATAGCAAGCACTGTAGTAATATGTGGCGCTGTTTATTTTCTAGCATGAAATTTATCAATTTTCTGAGACATGAGTCTTAAAATTTTCGCATGTTTTATTATTTAGCAATCACTCTTTTCCAACTCGAGAAACTGATAAATAATAAATTATTTATTCATCATATAGATCACATAGTATACCTACATGCTTCTTATAAACTTAGAAGTAATATAAATGTCAGCCAATTAACGTATACAGCCAGTTTGCTGACGAAGTACAGCCTTGAGAAGAACTGGCAAGAAACTCTGGCTACTCTTTTCAATCGCCAGATAATTTAAATTTTTGGTATGAGTTCCATATTTTTAAATCGTCAGATTCGCAGCTCGACAGACTGTGGACTATTATGGTGATAAAACTAAGGCAGAAACTTTAAATTATTGTGATAAAAATTTGTCTGTGGAGAGCTTTAAGAATGCTCATTAGTAGAAACAACACGCTGGATGTAACGCACATCGGAGCTTGGTGCAATTTAACGTTAAAGATTGTAAGAATACTCATAGAAACACACTGATAATGCACTTCGACATTTGCTAAGCATGTTTCGTCGAACGCTGTCCAAAGTCCAGTTTTTGTTAAATAAAGGCATTCCTCATTAAAGCTGCTGAAATATAAAAACGTAAACGATAAACGAAACTTCTTTAGAAGAAGCTTTTACTGGAAGTTTAATGATGCAACATTAATTTTTTGTAAGTATAAATATTTTTATATTCAAAGTCTTCCAAGGTAGGCGGCAATAACATTCTCTTTCAGTTGTTAATAGACTCTTACGACCCACGTTTAGTCATAAAATGTAGTATTTTCACTTGAAGTTGTTTTCTTAGAAACTAGCTTACGTAAAATGAAAAATAATAACATTTACAACGACTTGAATGACACTTACCTATGCTGTTGGTAATAAATAGTACCGTAACTTTATAATACAGGTTTTAGGAAAATAGATCTGAAGATAAACATGTTAGAGATATTTTTTGTGTAGCTTGTTCTGTACTTTCGACGTTGTTACTTACTATGACAGTATAAGTAGAAGTTGTTTCAGAGTAGTCGAAAGCCATCATGACGATGACTGTGCCGTTGGCGACGACATCGTTTCATGTATTGCGATTAAATAATACCAGCCTGTTTACTGTCCCACTGCAGGGCAAAGGCCTCTTCTCACATAGAGAAAGAATGAGCATTAATCACCAGGCTTGCTCAAGGCGGATTGGCAATTTCAGACTTTTAAGTCCAGGTTTCCTCACGATGTTTTCCTCACCGTCAGTCAGAAATGTCCAAGATAAACTTAGAAAGTACATATGATTTGAAAAATTACATTGGTACTTGCCCGGATTCGAACCCACTACCTTGAGTTTACGAATCAGGTGCCTTATTCACTTGGCCATATCGACTATGTGGAGTTTGGCACAAACTAAAAGAGGTCTTCTATACAAGCAACGGGTAGTTATGATGATGATATTCGTATGCGGCAATGCGAGCCAACGGTCCACTTGATGGTAAATAGTAACCACCGGAACATGGGCATCAACTTATCCACAGGGCCATTTCGTTTCAGTATTGCGATTACCACTGAGTAATTGCGTCAAGAGCTCAGTTAATAATATTTACGCTCTATAGACGCCTCTACCAACACTTACACAATACCTATGATCCTAGATTAAAAAATACCAGTCCGTTATTATACTAATAGCTTTCTGCGGTGCGGTTTCACCCAGGTCCTTGCTTATGCTCCGCTTCCGTCGCCAATAGCGTTATGTTATAGCCTATAACCTTCCTCAAGAAGTGGGCTATCAAAGAACTATTCAAATCCGACCGGTAATTCTAGAGATTAGCGCGTTTAAACAAACTCTTCCTCTTTAAATAATAGTATAGATAAAACGGTAAAGCCTCTTCTCACACAAGTCATAGTATAACCGCATAATAATCATAACTTAAAAACATTATTCAAACATCTCACAAATAGCTACAAGCTTTACAATGTTAACATTTTAATATGTAAGTAAGGTCGCTTGTTACCACACGGTGTACCGAAATGAAAGGCTTGCCGGTTCGATTCCCGCACCGGCACGCCAAAGGGGATCTACTTTCGCCATCTGTCACATCTGCATACAATGAACGTCTATGTTTATGCGAGGGCCATAAAATACGCGACTTCTAATATATCTTTCAATGTCTATCAATAATCCTACTCGACTGGAGACCACTAACCGGCAAGCGCAGGGTGCAAAGAAGGATGTACTCGATAAGACAGCCTAATGAAAACGTGACAATTAAGTTCTAGCTTTAACACTGTATGACAATAATTGTTAACACTTTCTGGAACAGTAAACGGATATGGCAGTGATGACAATAAAACATCTATTGTGTCTACATTACTCTGCATCACTGTCCATGGAAGGATAAACAAATATTTTTGAATTTGATGTAACTTTTAAAGTCAAAGTCAATCGAAGAAAACAAAAAAAGTAATGTAAATAAATCCGCTGGTATCCCCGCTACCGCTATCGCTTACTTAGTGGCTTGATATCATGTAACTTCACATTGCAGAGAAACTATGCCAGTAGATGTAACCAGCCGTTTATAGCAGGTTGTATTAGATTGTGAAGATTAATTATATTAGATTACAGATACAAATGTTTACAGTTTATATTTATTAAGTTTTGAACCCCTGTGGTGCCTCAACCCTAATAACTTGAAAGTACATAATTATATATCTTTTGAGATAGTACCTGAAAATTGTCAATAGACTTACTGCCCCACTACAGTTTGCGGAATGTAACATTACCTACATACTTCTGTGTACGGCGTGATACTAATTATTTCTATGTATGTTACAATGTCAGACCATCCTGTCTCTGTACTGAGGTTAAAAAGAGGAATTCAAAATTCTTTAAAACAATTTCATAAACCTAAACTAAAGATTAAGTATTTCTAGTACAAGATGAAACAAATAATCGTATCGTTACAAAACTGAACTATAACAAACAGCTCAAATATCACAAAGGTCGTGGTGCTCTGGCCTATAAAGTAGCAATCATATGATAAAGATATAATATATAAATAGTCTATAACGTATTATTTTTGATTAACCGATTTAATTTGTGAAAAAATATAAAATAAAAATCTAACGAGCGAGATATCAACAAAAATTCTTACTAAATTAAATTTCAGACTATCAAAATTAAGACAAGTTTCGTATTTCTATTGTTGTTCATTCCTACATGGTGGTGGGGACTGCAATTCGCGGCTTTCTTCTCCACTCTGCTCTGTTGGACGTGTCGTCTGTGGTAACATTGCAAGCACTGAGATCTTTTTTGATGACGTCTGTCCATCTCACTTTCGGTCTTCCTCGTCTTCTGGACCCGGGAATGTTCAGATCAATCATCTTATTGCCAATGTACTCAGGTGGTCTCCGTCGTATGTGTCTGAACCACCGTAGTCTACTTTCTTGGAGTTTATCTGCGATGTCACGTACGCTGAATTTTTTATTGTTTTAATAAGTAAGTAGTAGATAAATAGTTATATTTAAAATACATTAAAATTAATTGAGGCACCTCAAATCTACGGTATCTGAAGTTCCTGCTATGTTATCTTTGTTATCTCTTATCTGCTGATAACGATCGACCTTTATATTCGTATGTAGGTGTATATCTACGTATCTACCTACGAGTTCTTGAAATGGTAATTTTGTACGTTCTGTCTTTGATATAATTAGTATTTTATAAAACCTTCTGCATAATTTATGGAAGTCTAGTTGTTTACGGTAGTAGATCCACGCTGGTTTCAGCATGAATAGGCCGAATCGTCCGGGGAAGTACTACCTTCTCATAGAAGATCCACGTAAGAGTAGTAGTATCCGTACTACTGCGTTTAGTTCGGTGAGTGAGAGCGCCGGCGGCCCAATTTTCCCCCTTTCCTCTTCCTTACCTCCCTCATTCCCTTCCCCTAACCCCATTCCCAGCCGCCATAGTGGAGGCTGCCATACCAGCAGTTTAAGACGATTACAAGGCATATGCTCTCTAAAAGAATGCCCTCTGCATTTTGTTTAGCGAGTGAGAGCTTTCAAAGCAAAATTATCCTTACTATTCTTTCTGTTCTTTCATTCCTGCCTCCTTTTAGATGATCCACACACTGCCTCGCACGTCGTAGCGGGGTGCGTGTCGGAAGAACATCTATGAATTACGTTTTCAGTGTATTGCACCACGCGTGATTTGTATACAAAGAGAGATAGGTACCTACTTAAAAGAATACGCACGCTCGCACTACGCTCCGTGATGCGGGGCAGTGTGTGAATCGTCTTACAGTCGGTAACACAGTGTTTTGTTCGCATTATTTCTGCAAAAAACATGTTTGAGATCACGGAATATCTTCAAACTAAAATTTATTTTTACCTTCATTAATTATACTAAGTATCTATAAACCACAGCATTTATTTCTTTTTCTACTATCTTTATAATTCGATGACTTTATTATTTTTAGCTGCGTCACTTTATACGCTAATTCAAATTGTTAGTCACAAGAGATTATACAGGTGTAAGTAAATTGGCAGACATTTTCTTTTCGTTGTCTTGAAGGTTTATGTAATTAAGTAAATGCATTCGATGGTGAGGTCACACAAACTATCGGTCTTGAGACCTTGACCACAGCCTTGACTGTAAACAATAAAGAATATTCTATCTTCATATCTTAATGTATCGTTACCGATTGTATCTATAAACGAAATTATCTTTGTATGAGTAACGTGTTAATTGTTTAAAACAATATTAGGATGGATGTGCCAGTCCCAAACCAGTTAAGGACAAATTTTGACTTTGAAATGCTCTGAACTGGTACTAAGTAATTTTAACGTAGAAATGTATATATAAATTTGTTAAATGCTTAATAACGTTGCAATATTGATAAATTATTTACATGCAAATATTAAAGTTTTTTTTATATTTCGTGGAAAATATAAAAAATGGGAATGTGCCTTAGGTTGACCAATGAATTCCAATTAATGACCACTTTTGCACCAATAGTTGACCACTTATTTAATAATTAAGAAAAGGTTTACAATTGAAAATAAAACATTATTTAGTTATACAAATTGACTTTTATGTATCGACAAAGGTTATGTTATCACAATCGAATACTTAGAATGAAATAAATCAGTCTCATCATATTAAGGTAGGCGAATTTTACAAAATCTTATCCTAATACTGAAAAATTACATCCATCCATCCATTACATCCATCAATATTGTTGATTTGCTCTGGAAAGTATTCATCCTCATACTTGACAATCGCATAAGATCTCACTTCTAGGGTATCTGCAAGAGCTGTAGGTTTTTGGGCATACAAATTCAACGGAATATCATCTTCTGAATCAGATTTCACTAAAATTTGCTTCTTAATCCAATTCCTTTTCGGCTGTTCCCTTTTTTCGTAATCATAAAGCATATTCTTCTCAACACGAGCCAATCTTTTCTTTTCTTTATCTTCCTTTTCTTTCTTTTTCTCATTCCAATACTTCACCCACTGAGCCGCACTTATAGCATCCGGTAAGCGTGGTTTTGATGATTTTTCCAAGAGTTTTAGTAGGCCACAGAATGGCATTGAAAAATGCTGGACGAACGAAGAAAATAGTTTATTTATGACAGTTGAGTGAGGGTTATGATATTTTCGGCACGTTGCTCTTATTTAACCGCCTGTACTGATTTCGTCGAGACATTTCAACAGATCTTCCTCTCTATATTCATAAAACATCTTTTTGGGCATATTTAATCTAAAACAATGAATCAAAGTAAAAACTTTAATCTGGTCAACTACAGGAACACTTTAGCAAACACCAATAGCAAACCAGTGGTCAATTACTAGAGCATACTGCTTATAACGATTTACATGACAGGTTTAAAGTTATAATTGTTAAACAAAAGCATTACGATGTAATAATAATGTTAAAAAGAACACACCATAGATATCCAGTTGCAAACCACTGTGGTTAACAATAGGAACCCAGTACAAGGAACGCTCCAGTAGTTAACCACCTTTAAAAATACCTGATAATGACATTATTTATTGACAATAATATCTCGTGCCACCTAAATAATGACTAAATATTATAAATAATACGACTTGATTGCAGTAATTAGAAAATAATAGGTGATTTTAGAAGATTTAACTTACCATGTAGACGTGCACTTCTAACTGTAATGGCGGCCAGAAGGCGAGTGAACGAGACACTAGTCTGACAAATAGACTAACGTACCGATATTTCTTGTTCGCTCTCGCAAAAATTATGTTTGGAAGGTTGGTAACAATCTAGGCAACACAATAAAACATTTGAAATATACGAAAATGCCCGCCGTTTCTTATTAAAATCAATTAGTCATGCGAGTGGTCAACCACTGGTTCCTGGTTTGGGACTGGCACAACCATCCTACCTACCTTTTTTGGTGTGCTTGTTATTTTCCAAACATGTACCTATTTATCATACATATTCATTTTCTTACATACTTACCTTCTCATTTAAGTCTTACCTCAACATTTAAATTTTTAACAGTGACAACGTAAACTTCGGCGACTTCAATAATAATAATGTAAAAGTATTATTATCTATAGTAAATGTATCAACATACAGGAAATTCTTAAAAGTAGGTAAATTTAGACTAGTTAGCATGTCTCGGTAATTAGCATTTATGTAAATTAAACTAAATATGTGCGCAAAAACTATCTCTCGCGTTCTGTTTCGTGTTATTGCTGTATTTCGTGCGGTCGACGATGTTCCTAACACGACGATAAACACGACAACTTGCTTTATTTCTCGTGTTTTACAATTTAATTTACTGAGCATTTATTCTTATCTACCTATATTATGTTGAGTATGTAAAAGTTAACGAGTATGAGGTCGCAAGATAATTTATTTCTAGGGATGCAAATAACAGTTTTCTTTTCTGTTACTTGGAACAGCACAGCTAAATATTATGCGCTTCTAATGACGGCAGTTACCACTTATCAACAGGTGGGACCTCAAGCTTGTTCTGCTCTTACTAGCAACACCACATTGTATTAACCGATATTTATGTATTTAGAATAGTGCATATTTCAAAATCTAGAAATTAGGAACAGAAATGTGGTAATCTTTGTAGGACTGAATAGGTACTATAATATAGAAATTATGGAGTCAATATCTACACGGAACTAAACTGTGTGAGCCATAAATTACTATTGTTTTGTGTCCATTTTTGTTAAAGTCATCCGCAATGCAAGCATTGTTCCAAGAGTAGATACTATAAGTAGAAACTATTATTATTCAAATAGTTAAAAGTCTTATTTCAAGCGTACAAGTGTGATATTGCGAAATCGCAACATGGCTGCTTATCGCCTCACCATACTGACATTGAACACAATTTACCTATTTTATCAATAAAACTCACAAATCTCGTAGATTTTTTGCGCGTATTATGTCATGTAATACACATACTTAATATTATATTATTTGGCCTCTAACTTAACAGATGAGGCATTTTACATTAGAACCAACAACCAAGGACGAAACTGCCAAAATAACTCTTCACTTCTTATCCAAGGCTAATTATCTACTTATACTACGATTTAAATAAAAGCAAAATGAATTTATCTAATGACTGATCGATTTTAAATACAACACTCCGTTTTTATATTTATGTTTTGTAATAAACTAATAAGTGAGACACATAGATGAAGCCACACTTTATCATTACAAAAACGTTGCAAAACAATTGTCCGCCTGTTTAACTAAGACGTAGGTATGTAATAAGTACCATGTAATAGGTACCAAGGACACATACCCACACAAGTACCGACCACGAAAATTAGCGTAATACCATATTTTTCGTTAGTACATTGAGTAGTATTGGTAAACAAAAGTTGAATCATAGAAGCAATCTCTCAAAACTTTGCTTTCCACTAAATATTTTTACACGTGAAATGGGTTAGTCAATATTTTATTAAGTTTTTTTTTAATATTTTTCTAAATGCCTATATTCTGAATTTAAGTCAATATAGGTACTTTACGTATTCAAATTTATGTCAATATTTTTTTTTTAAAGAAAATAAGCATTTTTTTAACTCATTTCGTCCCACTGTTGGACAAAGGTCTCCATCATAGTGCTTCCCCACATCTCTATTCAATTTATTATCATACTTTTTCTAGTTAGTTATTTTGTTATCTATGCATATGCGCGTGCACTTCTCTAAAGTTTGTACTAAAGTGCCTAAATACTTAGAGTAAGTGTTGACATCAACATCCAAGAATAAGAGATTTCGCACACACATGTTAACTTAAACAGTAATCAAAACCTATTTGTCTAACAATTACGATAGGTAAAATGGTAAAACAATAAGTATTTTTGTAACTAGTAGCCTGTTATGTAGGTACACCTTTTCATTTTGTAACGTCTTGTACTAAGTAGTCAGTATTATAAAACTTTAAGACGATCCACATAAATTATTATTATTATTATTCTAAAACTTAAAGCAACAAAAGTCAATGCACGTAGGCTTATCGTAATGGCTCAACGTATTATGTATATATTTTTTTTTATATATTAGCCTACCAAAGTGACTCCACCCCGTCTTAAACTGCTGGTATGATGTCCTCCACTATGGCGGCTGGGAATGGGGTTAGGGGAAGGGAATGAGGGAGGTGAGGAAAGAGGAAAGGGGGGAAATTGGGCCTCCGGCACTCTCACTCACCGAACGAAACGCAGTAGTAAGGATACTACTACTCTTAAGTCGATCTTCTATGAGAGGGTACTACTTCCCCAGACGATCCGGCCCAATTATGCTGAAACCAGCGTGGATCTACTAACGTCATAAAGATATAGAACTAGTGTTGTTTTAATAGTCAAGAATATTATATACTTTCAGTACCTCGTAGGAACCACACACTTTACGCGTTATTAGCAGAACTTGTCGCGAGATTTTGATAGGTTTGGCTTTTCATTCTCCTTACATGGTCAGTAACGATTTGGTTGTGTTTTGTAAGCCTTATATCTGCAACGGTTAGCAAAACATAACCTGTTACGATTACCATTTACCGTCAGGTGGCCCTAACTTATTTGCCACCAAAGTTGTATAAAAAAAAGGTTACCTACACCACTGCCTATGACCTGGGGCATAAATCTGCTATCAGAATGGTCGATCATGATCTCTTATTGGTTGATTTAGACAAGTTTCAACCATTAAGAGATCTACGATCGACCATTCTGACACTATTGTGGTAGCAGACTTAGGCCCCTGCTCAGCTGACAACACATTCAATACTTATAAGTTATAAAACTTTTAATGTTATGTATTAACCTGAAAATAAATAAATAAACTATGTAAGTATAAGTACTCTAAGGTACAACCATTGTTTTATTGTTAGCTATTGTCATCTCTGTAATGAAATGACTGATGGACATTAATACGTATTATTTTATTGTTATAAATGCTTTTGCAGATTTCCTATCATTAATCATTATTTATCTAATAAGGCGTTCCAATCGTTACATAAAGGTCATAATATTTATTTCTTGTTTTGAATTATTACATTTATATATTTCTTTCTTTATTATTTTAACAAAAGTAGTAAAGGCCCATGTGCGCTGTAAGTAATTCTTACCCTTCAACCTCTATTAATGGAACTTAGATGACATAGCCTGCCTCTGAGGCAGAGGCAGGCTATGTCAGGAACCTCCACCTGCCCCTGACACCGTTAAAATAAAGCGCTGTACTTGTGTAGGCGAAAGCATATTCTATTTTCCTATTCCCTCTGCTTATTTTGGGAGTATATCATTACAGACTAACAAGCACAAAAAAAGCACTAGTCAAGTAGTATAATTGCCTGGAAGGACTCCTCTAATTTCATCACGAAATCTTTTAAAAGAAACCTGTACAATTAAATACTTTTCCTAATATCAGTCTGGCAGTTAAAAACAAAAAAACAACTAACAATAGCGCCAGCCCTACCTGTCCTCATAGTGTGGGTCGCGCGTTGGCGCACTGCATTGAGCCAAGAATTCAAAAAACCACTAACAATAGTGGCGCCAGTTTTTTGTGACTCCCTCCAAATTTGTGAACACGCAAAAACATTCAATTGCATTATACTAATTTGATAAGTCACATCAATCATATTTCATCATCTTTGAATAATTTTAATATCATATTGAATATTAAGTTAATAACATAGTTGATCGCGATCGTTTAAGAAACGCAGAAATCCGCAGGCGAACTGAGATAACTGATGTGGCTCGCAGAGTTGCTTCTCTGAAGTGGCAATGGGCAGGACGCATAGCTCGCAGAATTGACGGCCGTTGAGACAGAAAGGTTCTAGAGTGGCGACCACGAACTGGAAGACGCAGCGTGGGCAGACCCCTCACAAGGTGGACCGACGACCTTATAAGAGTGGCGGGCAACCGATGGATGAGGGCGGCTCTCGATCGGCCAAGGGCGTGAAAATAGTTTTTCAATCTACGTCTACTGCTTGACTTGAAGGCCTCTCAAAAAGAACCTCTCGCACTATTGCTAGATATTAAGCCTTTCCCTCAGAAACAAATTTATCATAGTCAGTATGCTTGACAGGCGAATTGATAACCGTATAATGAGATCTGTAATTGTATATTATTTAGTACGTAGCTGACGCTCTGTTGCCCAGTTCCTGGTATTGCCTTAATTCCCTCTTCTACACCCATGGGAAGAGTTGATAGTTTTATGTCCTAGGAAATCATGAATTTCCTAGAAAATTCTAGAAAAACCTGATATAACAGTTGTTTACATTCCACTACGTGTCGGAATCGCACCAAACGTCACGGTCACGATCGCTTAACTGCTTGTATAATGTCTGCGTTTATTTATTTAATTTTTTATTACGAACTGTCTAATTTAGTTAACATAGCTTTATGTAAAGTCATAATAATTGTAATACTGCACACGAATACATTGATCATGTCACTGGGTACTGTACTTTCTGATGTGTTGCAGGCATGTGGAAAGCGCTGCAGACAGAGTCACAGTAAATAGTGCCTCAGAAGCGTTTTGAGATTTCTTAGCGATTAATTGCTGATTTGCCATTTAACATCGAATAGGCTTGGTAATTTGTCTGTCCAGTATAATTTTTCAATAAAAATCTTTTAATATTCACCACTTACAACATTTATTTAAAGCAAATTATTCGTAATTTCTATATATTTATGTTTGTGTTACTTCTGTTATACAACGCCAACTACTTATTTACAAATTACCTACATTTATATTTATTTTTATATTAGCCTACCAAAGTGACTCCACTCTGCCTAATGGCAAGCAGTCAGTGGGATCCAGAAGTGGTGGATACCATTCCAAAAGCCAGACTACTGTACTGGTATGGTAGCCTCCAATATGGCGGTTTAGTGAGATGCTTTTTCACGCCCCGCTTAAAAGACCTAGGATCATAATTAGATAGGAACACATGAGCTGGTAAAGAGTTCCAGGCTTTAATTAAACGACAAAAGTATGAAGTGCTGAACCTTTTGGTTTGAGACCGTTTAGATTCCACTGTGAAAGGGTTCATTAAATTGGTAGAAGTTTAAAAACAAAATGCTTTGAATAATTAAGGCTACGATAAGTGCTAGCGATCTTAAGGGAAGAATCTCACCATATTGATAATTCGCACTTACAAATTTCATCGAAATCATCATGCTTATGAAAATCATAGCCAAATAAATATCAGTCAATTGCCTACAATCTTCTATAAGACGGTAGTACTTCTCCGGTCGATTCGGCCCATTCATGCTGAAACCAGCGTGGATCTACTACTGTGAAAACACACAACGCAACCATAGCAAACCTACAAACCTACAAATTAACTGTTTGTTTAAACGTGATATTTAATTCAAAATCATTTATAGTCGTATATCGGCGCTATAAGAGTTCCTAATGCATGCGTTACAAACTAAATTGGTAAATTGGGTAAAATTGGACACACAATGTATTTACTTACAAATAAGTGAACTAATTTACCAATTGGTGAAGCTATAAACCCGTTTCTCCAATTGGTAAATAGGAACAGTTGACATCTAATCATGGTCGAGAGTCAAGACTCAAGGTTATTCATAAGATGATTTGAATTTACGGCGCTCTCACTAGTCCAACGAAACTCACGTTCACATGAGATTTAACAGGTGATTAGTTAATTTTTCTTTAATCAGCCTTTCAGAAACTGGGGGTAAGTATTATAGTTTAAAGATTAATTAGTTAACGAGACGCCTAGTTAAACTTCACATTAATCACAATGTTCTAAATATAAATAAACAGTTAAAACTTCTCATATCACAACATTCAAAACATTATGAATTCGGATCTCATGAAACTGTAAATTAGAATATATTTTATTCAACTTTTGGCGTCTCAAAATATGATAATAACCTTGTTAGTTTATATCTAGAGCATGTATTGTCTGGCATAGATTAATGAAACAGCCGTCCTCATAAATGTAGTAAGATTTGACTAAGGGTTTATCAGGAAACGGACACCATTGCTGTTTGCTTACTAAATATAATCTCACTATGGTTTGGTTACAAACTCGCTGAACAAGTTGTAATTATGGGAAAAACCTTCCGCTTTCTTTGCAAGAAGCTTAATATGTCCTTCTTCATGATGATGACGAAACTTTTATATATTTTACTAATTTGAAAGTTTGCGGTTTACTCGTGTCGTACTGCAATGTTTTTTTTATTACTATCCAAAGTACTCTATAGTCTAAGTTATCCACTGACCTATATTATACATTGTACAATAGAGGTCAGTGAAGGTATTTAAATTAGATATTTAATTTCAAGTAATACTCGTATTAGTAATTGACGATTGTCGTTACGTCAAGGATTTGCCCACTAATCTCAACTAAGGCAAATTTTGTGTTTTCCACAAGTAGGTTATTTTATTGTTATCTTAAATTGTATGATCGTAAAAGTAATCCACAAGACATAGTTTGTTGCCGAGTGCATTATATTTAAAAAAATAAGTTAACAAGATTCGTAATGTGAAAGTATAGAAAAAAATCTTATACTACGCCACACATTGTAATTAAACTACTTTCATGAGTTTTATGACGCAAAAGTGTAAAAAGGAAGTAATTTAATATCGAACATACTCGTAAGTAACTATTTAACTTTTTTGCAATCTCGATTTTTTGAGTGCTGAAATTCCACTCAAAATTCAAAATTCTCACACATTATTTTACGATATACTTTCATAATTATCTCGAACTTATGTTTAATTCAGTACTCTTCATTACAGAATCCCTAAATACACCAAAGTGTTTCGTATTCTTAAAAATACAATGTTTTGAATCAAAATCACTCATTCACAAGACAGCATACTATTAAAAAAACACCAAGTCTTTTATATGTAACCTACTTATCACTATCCAACCCCTCAGTTGGTTAATTAATTTCAAGATTTACGCTCACTTTACCCATTTCACTCTTGATATGTACCTACTTTTCAACCTCAAACTCTAAGACATTGTGTTAGTTTTATTGTTTTTGCCACACACTTACCTTTTTAACAAAAAAAAAACAATCACTGACAATAAATTCAGGGTCATTAAATTACTTAAAAAGCGTACGATAAAGTACAATCGTCAATTGAATTGCCCCATTACAACGGTCAGTGACCCTGTTAAGAAATGCTTTGTAAACTTATCTTAAACTTACGAAAGAATTTTTATATTTGTGCTAATTATTGTTGCTAATTGATTATTGTTATTGCATCTTCTTTTGCAATTATTATAATGGTGAGAAAATATTCCTAAACCTTCGTTTGTTACCGCAGAAAATGTTCTTTATTAAGCACATAACGCTTCGCTAATAAGTTTACTCTGTCTACTCATAAAACACCCACAGGAAGAATTAGTGAAATGGTTCCATATTCAAACTCGGAAACTACACGACGCGGCAAAATACCAGAGGCACTGTAAATTTGTCATTCAAATATTATACGGTGGTAGCATCGATGAGACATTATGTTAACTAGATGCTTCGTAAAGACATTCATCGGATATCTCCAAAAGTGTGTTATTTAACGTACAATATTTTTTGTCTCTCATCAGAATAACTAGCGAAACGTGGGTTATATTGGTATGCCACTTTTGTCTTTCGTTACGCGTTCAATCAACTTCAATCATAAATATTGTTATTGTTGATTATACTCATCAGCTGTTGCCAGCGGCTTCGCCCGCGTGGTAGGTATATCAGAAAAAATATAGCCTATGTTACTCGCTGATATTGTAGCTTTACAGAAAGAGAAAAGAGAATTTTTAAAATTGATTATGTAGATTTTGAGTTGATCCATAACAAATATACAAAAAATCTAATCTTTTCTCTTTAATATTAGTTTAGATAAATGTTGATGTTCGTGTTATATATTGTTGTTGTTATTTGTTACAGTTTAGTCGCGATGTCGAGGTGAGAACAGCGTGATGATGAGGCTCGACTCCACCGAGAAACAGCACAGATACCACAATCTGTTGCACGACGACCATGCAAGTGAGTACCACTTTATGGTTTACATTACTGTGTACATAGGGATTTGTAGAAAATGCTTTGTGGTAAACAGGCGATGGAGGGTATGGACGATTCCTACAGTCCTTCAAACCAGCCAATTTATTCTCTACTGTCGAAACGATCCTTTCCAACTTCACGAGGACAGTTTATTATTTATGAACCGTTCTAAAACTATTGATAGTTCTATCCGAAAGATCCAAGAGTATTTTCGACTGCTAGAGCGACAATCGGTTTTGTCGGCTACCTTCTTAGCTCTGGAAAAGTATTTGTGATGACTGCTATGCTCATATGCTCTTGCATAGCATAAGTGGGTTCGATTTGATAGGTATAATTCATAAATATTGTGTCCGTTATTTAAATAAAGTGTTCAATGTGTGACAATCTTTGTTATCTAGCACAAGATTAAAAAAGTAGCTCTCAGAATAACAATTAAACTAAAAATATATTTCTCAATTTCACACAGTGCCTGATTTACAATTTTCCCATTGTTCTAACCTTACACTTTAGTATTCCCATAAGTGTACCGTTACTTATACTAGTAAAAACTCTCATATAACTTATATGACATGTTGACATCGGTAACCTTATACCGGTAACCCGTAGTTAACTTATTACGTTTATCATACTTGTCACGAGAGTAAAAATCGTATTTAATTGTTTATGCTTCCCATGGTCGCCAATTAACGACATGCTATGAGGTACTGTTGGAGATAAAATGTTTTGCTGATGTGTTGTGATGGAGTTGACTTCGATACTTTTCACTCCAATTTTATTATATGTATAGATAAATAAATTATTCAAGTAATTATCAAATAGCATTAAAAGAATGAAGCGAACAGCCTAATCATAAGATGTAACCGATAGTTACAGCCATTACGTATTTATGTAATTCAATAAAATTAAAGATACCTACTTAATATTATGCTTGATTAAATAATAGTGTTCTACTTTGTTTACTTTTGTTTTTTAACTATATCCTTCACATGAGCTAAATTGCAGTACGTAACAATCATTGGCACCAAACCATAATTATACCTCATTATATCCGATTACACTTACGACCCATTTTAAATAAAAAGCAGTAGGTACTTTAATGCAATTATGTATTTTGTATAATTGTAGTACTTGAAACTATCGTTGAATATGTAATTGTATGTATTTAAAGATCAAAAATATATGGTACTGTTCTGTTACATAGGCTGCTATTTAAGAATCCGGTACTAGCCACTATATAAATAATATTTAAAAAGTAATTATTATATTTGAAAATAGAACTCTTTGGCTGTAGAATGCAATTAGTTTCATCCGACTGTCAATTGTTTTCATAGTGGCGCGATTTTAAAAATTGCGTGTGATTATCACAATTTATTTAACTCGATAAAATTTTCGTGCGATGATAAATCATGATTTTCGACGTGGATTTTTAGGAGGACCGCTTCATGACAAATAGTATATCCCTGAACCACTATAACTATTAATTATAGTTGATGGTACACATACATAATATGTAAAATGTTTTCCTAAAGCCATTTCTCCACATGGTCATCTTCGCTAACGTTTGACGACGTCTTTGTACACCTAATGCGTACCAACTTTCGTCTAATTGTGGGGATGCATTCTATGTATAGAGACGTATCTAGCTTATCGCCATGCTCGCAGTCTTATACCGTTGTAGCTTCGCTCCTGAATTTGATTAAAAATATAAATTACTAACAGGCTAAAACGAAACTTTTAGATACCTATTATTTATATTATCGACTGTACTTCAAAAGAATACAACATCACAGGGCGAGGGAACTGCCACTAAACACCTGTGGGAAATTCTTCAGTCATTACATCGCGATCGCTGATCATGTGTTATTTGAATATGGGAAACTTTTCAATATGCTTTCAAAGAAACATTTTCTATAGCTGTTTCAAATGTCGTCTCTTATTTCTTAACATAAAACATAAACCTTGCATAATTATATTTGCCCAAAGGCAGTTGGTTGAAGTGGCCACGTTACATCTCGTATTTAAAGATATAAACTAGAAGAAAATGGGTGCAACAGTCTCATCCACAAGATGAGCTGAGCTGAGTAAAAATTGGTATTAGGTATTCTCCCTTATGCTGATCGAAAGCTATCCAGACTTTTACCCGATTGCCGAAGTAAAGGTGGGTACCTAATGTTTTCTTGTTCTTTTTACTTGACGTCAGTATCGATCCATTGTATAAGTGTCCCTATTCTGCGTGACCCTTAAGGGCGTTCCGTCACATATGACCTTGAGCGTTTCGCTTCCTCACCACCCCGCGCCTCACCCGAAAAAAACATTGCGTGCGAGTCCGCCCTCTAGCGTCAAGTAGCAGTAGCACAACTATAAGACAATGACCTTACTTGTCCGAAACCGCAGAGCTAAAATCTGATAGACGCGAAAATAATGAATTATTTTTTTAGTATCTTTTATTATTTCGTTTAGTAAGTATGTATATTTTTTAGTATATATTATTTACATATTTATTATTTATATAGTAGCGAAAGCAAAGATGAGTGTTTAGAATCATGACGTTTGTTAAATATGTAGTAGAAATAAAAATAACTACTGTGGGTTAAACCAATAAACTCAAAATCCAGCTCTACCGTGGTATAACTAAAATGCCGTTAACTGCCAAAGTCGAGTTTTGAGTAAACACTCAAAAAACGCGGCAAAAATTGAAACCGTTGTCACTTACAAATGACAACAATTATTTGAGATTTAAAGGTACCAAGATATAGATCAAATGAAATACTTTCAATTTATTCTCCTGTCAGTTTGTAAATATAATTAAATTTTATAATAAAACGTTTTTTTGCGTTTTAGTATACCATTGGTGTTACAAAAATCTAATAGATCAGCGGCTAAAATGCCACTACGCTTAGCGTAACGGCATTTTAGTGTCTCTATTTCATAAAAAATATTGTTTGTTAAAAACCTAAAAAACAAAAGAACTTAATTGTAACTAAAATGTCGGTATAGCACATAATGTCAATTTAGCTTATCATTAATACTTGTGGAACTACCTCATGTTAAACGTGGTTAACGTCCGTTCACTGCTTTTAAGTCTGGTAGTCTATAAATGTGTTTAAATAAGAGTACAAAACTTGATTCATTGTTACGCTTAAACGCGGTTAAACTTAAAACCTTATAGTTTAACGGCATTTTAACGCAACAGAATTATAAAGTATTAGATCATTATCGATCAAACTGAAGTTAAAAGTTATTAAAATACACTCATTTTTTAAACTTACAACTAACACAAAACTTCCCTTAAAACAAGATTATAGGTATCGCATCAATTATTATAAATTTAAAACATGGTTTTTATAAAATTTAAATTGACTTACAAACCACTTTATAATAAAAACAAATGTAGATACTAATAATAAAAATCACAAGTAAGTTTAACTTACACTTTAAACTAATAAGCATAAAAAAACAATTGGACCTACTTATGCAAAAAGGAACCAATCCACACATATGCCAAAATTGAGATAATTAAACAAAAAGCATAAAATGCACCTTATAACTATAATATAATAATAATATTCTACCACATTCACACAGAGCCATCTTAGCCCCAAATTAAGCAATTATATTTGCTTGTGTTATGGGTACTAAACAACTGATATACTACTTATATACTTTTTTTTTTTGTAAATACATACATATTATAGACTAGCTGTTGCCCGCGACTTCGTTCGCGTGAAAATTCAGATGGGTGCCAGATTTTACGGCAACCGTACATTGTATCAGTAATAAATATCAGTATTATCCATCTCTATGGCGAATCTCATTTAAACCCGCTACCGCTAAAACTGATGAACCACTTTCACACAAACTTCGACTCTTATTTGCTCACTTAATAAGGGTAGTTTCTGAATATTAAAAAAAGAGTATTTTCTAGTAATTTGGTAATCCTACTATAAAAACTATAGAAGTTTCATACAAACTTTGTCACCCCTTTATACACCCATAGAGGATGGATTTTGCAAAATCCCGTCTAAGTGAGCACCTATATCCTAATAGGAACGATCATGCAAAGTCTGAGATTCCTAGCACTTGTTGTTTCTGAGATTTCGTGATGAGTGAGTGAGTGACCTTTTGCTTTTATGTATATAGATAGCTTTTGCCCGCGGCTTCGCTCGCGTGAATATTGATTTTTCCAATAGACATTTTTATATTGTTTAAATACTGTTTTCCATAGTATTTTTAATCTCCCATTCATACAAACACTCTTTCACCTACCTAAAGATATCCCTCGTAAAAAAAAAATACAATACACAAAGGCAAATATTCACTACAATAACTTTTCCCTTCCCCTCATTCCCTATCGCCCTTTTTCTCCACTCTCCACAGTTTCCGCTTCTCTCCTCACTTCCCTCTTCTCCTCTTCACCTCCTTCAGCATCCCTTGCCTCTCCTCGAGCATCTCTTGCCCTTTCCTCCACTTCTCTCTACCTTGCCTCCTCGCTTTCTCCTCTCTTCTCTAGCACTTCCCCATTTCTTCTCCTTCGTTCCCCTCATTTTCTTCTCCCTTCTTATCACTTCTTATCCCTTTCCCTGCATTCGAGAGCTCCTGCCTTGTCCCTTCCCCCTCCCTTCCTCTCCCATCTCCCTTACTTCCCCTTCACTTTCCTCTCACTTCCTCCTCATTTACTCCTCACTTTTCCCTCACTCCTCACTTCCTCCTCACTTCCCCCTCACTTTCCCCTCACTTCCACTCACTTCCCCTCACTTCCACTAACTTCCCCTCACTTCTAACTTCCCCTAACTTCCCCCTCACTTCTCCCGCACTTCCACCTCACTTCTTCCTCACTTCCCCTAACTTCCCCGTCACTTTCCTCACTTTCCTCTCACTTTCCTCTCACTTTCCTCTCACTTTCCTCTCACATTCCCCTCACTTTCTCTTCACTTCTCCCTTGCTTCTCCCTGGCTTTCCCTTGACTCCTCTTGACTTCTCCCTGACTTTTCGTACTTTTGTAGCAATATGCAAATTGAGGCAGCCTGTAAAGCACGCATTTTACTTTTTATTTTTTCTTTGCAACATAGAAAGCTGTAAGTATTTAATTACCTATAGAGTTAAGTGTATTGCCTGTGTCACTTTGCATGCTACTTGAAACTGTAACTTACAAAAATTGTAATAACCTGGCGATTAAAATGAGTGGCTTGAGTTTCTTGCCAGTTCTTCTCATGGCTCTACTTTGTCAGCGAACTGGTTGTAGGTTAATTTGCTGACATTTTGTAAACTTTGACGTTCATAAGTGTTAATTTAATTAACCTATATGAATTAACATATTTTCATTTTCCTTATTTATTTTCGGTTCAACTGGATATCACAAATATAACTTCAGTAAATCGTTCTGTATATTGTATAGCTAGCAAAAATTTTACGGAAGTAGATCTTTTAGAATAAGCGGGACGGTTTGGCTGGAGATGTACATAACGACGTAAAGTGTAAGTTTTGTCTGAAAGTCAGTGGTCCGAAGGCATAGTTACCTCCTCGGTCCTCTTTATTTCCTTTTTCTCCCACAGTATCTTTACTCTGTATGGCCACCACTGCACTGAATTTGAAACAGCACCATTCACCAGCAAAACTGAATTCAAATGACGGAGCTGATAAGGATTTTCAGTTACACATGCTTTAAACAAAGCGTCATCATTCCTATGTGTATATCATTATTTCTATAGAAATTGATATTTTTCAATGTACCCTATCAAAATTCAAGGATGTTGCACAAAAATGTATAGTATTGGATAACTAGATATATTTATTTAGTAATTAGTGTTTTTAATTTTAGGTTTTTTATGATATCGTATTGGGTTTTTATCTGTAATGATATTGTAAATACTTTTTCAATAAATAAATAAATGTTGATTATCTTCTAGTAAGTGCCCGTACGTAAGGTACACAATATCATGTACCCTTAGCAAAATAAGTAACACGAACAATTGCCAAAGTAGACGCATTGTACCCACTGTTTGAGTGATTTGGATGTACCGTGAAAATTACCTCGCTAGAGATTCATTATAAGTATAGATTACTTCAATATGTACATACAAATATATGTGTACATACATATATTTGTATGTACGTACATATTGTAGTATTGTAAATGTATAATATAATGCAAAATCGGTAAAGTAGAACTAATGTAATATTATCGCTAAGTAACGGATCCATGCGGACGACGTCACGGGGTAGTTTTACAGTACATACACTTATAATATAATATAATAAAGATACATACATACATACATACATACATAGAGTGCTAAACCATAATTCTTTTGCCTTTACCTAGTTAGGTAAAGACTGTACAAAAAAGAGTAGAATTCTTTATACTGTGCCACCGTGCCGGGTCTATTACTTTCTACATACACCTATTACTCGAAAAATACGGTATTAGTTTTGTTATGTCCAGTAGGCACTCAACAATATATTATTTAATTTTAGGATTAAAAATTCATATAGTACGATAATAAAGGAACAGAGAGTAGGATTTTTAATTTACCTAATTGTGATAATTTCACAGTCTTCAAATATTTTAGTTTGGTTAGAGACTAAGACGTTTTGTAAAGCCTTTTTTCTTCCTTTCTTGCAATCAAATAAATAAATCAAAATAAGATGCATTGAAAGTAGAAGGGTAGGTATTTACTTTAGCCTAGTATCTTATCAGCTTATCACTGATTTTATCAGCTCATGAAAAAAAATCTAACGAGGTAAATACTTGAATATTTTATCGGTATTACTTACCAATAGAATATTCAAGTACACACCGTATGTATATATAGAATGTATAGGTATTTATGCTCGTGCAAGATAACGTAGATAGTTAGGTAGCTAACAGCAGCGTGTATGGTTGTTTTGTGTAGGTACCTAACTAGGTCGCAAACCGACGCATGTCACGTATAATCATTGTAATTTGAGTTCTATGCTAGTTGTACGACCGACGCCGACGTTCGTGTTCCGACCGAAGCACCTCGTACCTACGCCGGCGTCGCCGTCGTCGCGTCGCGTCGGTCGGAATCGGAAAGCGCCCTTGCCACATGAGTAAATATCCAAGTTAGATATTTTACTCATGTGCCCACCTACCACACACCTAGTTCGAAATGATAGTAGACATAGACAATATTGTAGCAAGCTCATATTCATACCCCTAGGGTATATAACAGCAGGAATTTACTGATTCTTGAGGCCTGGTGTTGCCTTGATCTTATCACGAGCGACAATAGGCTCACCACCTGCTACCTAGTTTACGTGGAACTAAACATAATTAAAGGATATCCTAGGTAAGTATCTCAAAGAAGGTATTTTACTAAAAATATGAAGGTAGGTATATACCTACTTACAGGATATTCTATTATTGAATCCTTTGCATTTGTATTTGTTTCAGTCGTGAAATTTTAGTCATTTTGATGAAAAATAATAATAAATGTAGGTAAATACCTACGTATTTAATACACTAAAAAAATCTAAATAACTAATCTAATTTATTTGCAACACTAAATCTATCCACACAATATTTTTTTTGATATTATTTATTTGCAATTATTGAATTACGTAAATAATTTTTAAAAAAACCGCATACGTCCGTCCGTCAGAAGGGCTTGCGCCGCTCTGCCGTTCTGCCTCCCGTCGCCCGCGCAGAGCCCCTGCGACGCTGATTCAGCCAAATTATCAATAACTATTGAAACATTATCCTAATAAATGAAATAAACCTACAGAGTTGACATTTGGTTTATTCCGGTTGATTCAATATAACTTTTATATTTATAACTATAGTAATTACAAAGTAATATTTCGAAATAAGTGAAATCACGTTGTTTTAATATCGTTGGTATAAGTTATATAATCAATTATTGTAAATAATTCTTCTACTATTCTAAAGTTCATGAATCAAAGTATATTGTTGGCAAAAAAAAAAAGAATAAATAGCATTAGAATCTACTCAATTATCGAGATGAAAGTAGCGGATTTCGTCGAAATTTCGTCGGAACCACCTTAACAGCTGACTAAACTATTACTATAGGGTCATCGCAAAGGGTCGTTTACCTGTTTAGTAAATAACACGATTAGCCATAACCAGACAATAACTATCGCGGCACACCTGACATCCGGCTGGCGGTTTCCTGCGTTTTGTGCGCGTACGCAGGAAACGAACCTGTGTCGTCACGCGTGGATGCCTCCAACCACCCAACAGACAGATGCTCATTAGACCGTTTTTGTGAAGGGTGGTCATTCTTTTGAAATTATTTTCGAAGCTTCTGGATTTTTTGTTGTTCGTAGTTTTTGGAGCTTCTAACAAGATAATACCTAACTAATTTTAGCTGTTATCATGTTCGTAAACGACGGTTGGTACGGCAATGTAAACACTAAGGCCACTGTCGTCGGAGTTTATTATATTTTTTAATTTACCATCAGGCTTGTATGCTTGTAAGTCTATGAACTACAGTTGAATTTACCAACATTGGTAATTTCAGAAAACACAAATACATCGATTACAAAGTAGAGCAACCAACTAAATATACCAATAATATTGGTGTTCACCACTTAACCCATTTGACATCCTGCGGTGTCCTCATACAAATAACGCACTTGTGTGGAACTGGGTAATGAAACAAATTAATCAGCAATGACCACGTCTAGTGCATTGTGGTCAATCGGGCTTTCAGATCTGTGCTTTAATTCCACAAGTCAATTAGTTCTATCCTATGATTGTAACGTATTGTAGCAGACATTTAAAAAGAGTTACTTTTCCATAGTTTGTATAACTATGGAAAAGTAACTCTTTTTAAATGTCTATTTGCTGCATTTATTGCCTTAAACACTTGATTGAGTAAGGGTGGTGATCAATGACCGTACCGTCTGAACGTCCGTACGAGAAGAGGCCTGCGGTAATGGGCTGGGAAGGAGACGCCGATTGTTGGACATGGGTGTCTCTCTCAAATTATATATGGCGATGTAAGGGCCGACACTGTGTTAAGCGGGCGTTCGCGATGGGCAGCCGTCGCCTGTATACGCGCGTGGACACGCAGGCGGGCTACGTGGAAACGCGATGTTGATGATGTCGCTAGTTCAATTTTAACGGTGTGCATGTATAGTCGTGTCCATAGAGAACTTATTGTATTATTACGTAGCAAAACAACGACGACTAGCAAAAAAGAAACGACAGCCAGTAAGCCCGTTTATTGAATCTAGGTTCAGCGCGTGCCCCCGCGACGGTTTCCATCGTACGGAGGCGGGCCCCCGTTGCGCGGGTGCGGAGCGCGCCTCCCCGTGACGGACGCCCGCGCAGGTCCCCGCGACGGAGCACTTTTGTATGAAACCGCGCCCGCACCCGTGTAACGCAGTGTCGGCCCTAAGACTTATACTATATGTATTTGTTTTTAATTTGAACTTTTTCAACTTGGTATAAGTACAAGCTATAAGGCACAAAAATATTTTATCATAGTCATAAGCCTCTTTTCCAGTAAAGACGTGCTTATTGTTAGAAATATCTGGCATCACACTGCACAAAGTTTAATGTATCCAACATTTTCTAAACCTACTTCTAAACTGTATTTTCGATGTAGGTAAAAGCCAGCAATAGAATTAACGACTCATTGTGATTGTGCAACCAGTTGTCATCGGATACCGCGTGTAATTGGCGACCCTGGCCCGGTAGCCATGTTGCCAATATGGCCGCCTACATGCGCACGCGCCTTTGATCTGCAACACACACGATCAGATATGCTAGTCCATTGATTTATCAGTGAGAGTGGTGATTTGCGATAAGTATTTTCTGATAAAAAATTGACGCGAATTTTATTAAAAGGCAAGATACTTTTTTATTAGTCTATAGAGATGTCCCAATGCTTGATAAAACCCTCTCCTAAGTGTTACGAATTCTCCCTATTTTTGTGGTATTCACATGCTAGTCTCTCGCATTCAGTCCCGCCACCTCCGTCTGGCGAAAATACCCTGGGTACTACTGGGTACCGGAAAATAATACGTATGTAACTTAACAAAATAACCTTAGCCGGCTTAAAGTGCTATTAGAAAGCTCACAATATTTACTTCGTAATTTCCTGGTAATTATTGAAAATACAGCAATACAATCAGCAGTAAAATTACTGAGACGTTATCTTAAAATAACTGTTGATTTCACAATGGCATAAGCGACTGTTTGGTTATGTTATCATTACTTTATTGCACTTTGAACTTTCTAAGTTATGTCTTCGTGAATTACTTCAATTGTTTAAAGTGCAATAAAGTATGAAATTAGCCGCGCAAGGGTGACTAACAGCTCACGTAACCTTATTTGTTCAAAATCAACGCAATTTGACGTATTAGCTGCCTGAATAAACTGTGTTACAAAAGTCGGTGGTTCGAGTGGGTGTGTACTACTGTGTACTTTGTTTATACTGTTGATTTGCTTTTTTAAATGCTGTAAAAAGCACATAGGTATCCGACAATATTACACAAATATTCCCTTAGTCACTTTGTTTTCTACCTCCTTACTTGAAGACAGCTACAAGTTACGGCGACAACTAAACATCAGATGGACCTCAGCATGCTTATGTGCCACCAATATAAATATCGTTCTATCTTACACTGTTCGAACATTTTAAAAGAATGTTACACCTATTATAGTGTACTGAAGCAGTAAATCTGTACGTACCTGTCTTATACATTATATTATCCATTGATCTATGGCGATGCGCCGGCGTTAACCTATCCTTGCATTGTTTACGATGTTAATCTGATGATAGGCTATACTTATCTTTAATTACACTAATTTGCTATTCAATTTTGAACCTTATCTATAAAAGTATTACCTTAATCTGGTTAAGTTTGCGTTGGAGTATTTTAAGAACGTAGGATGTTGTTGCCGATCATTGACTTGTGACATTGAATAATAAGTATAAGATTATCGTTTGGGTAGTAACAATTAATAATGATATTATTTGTCTATGTAGTTGTTGAATAATTGACCGAAATTGCAATATGGTCTCTCATTTCTTAAATTATTAAACACAGGTACCTAATATTTATCGGCTAATTTGGAATGTCGCTGAAACACATTACGTCGATGTCCCACCTAAAAACACATTGCAATTTGTCTTTCATACTGTCTCATCATACTGCGCAGATAGCGTACAGAACATTACAACAAAAACCATAGCGCTTTTCACTAACCAAGGTCAATTTAGTATTCTAGTTTTTGTGTCTATTGCGCTACAAATCGGTAGTGCTCGACTAGATAATTAACCTGTAATCAGTCGGATCCACTCGACCTTGACCAAACGTGACGTAAGAGCTGTTCAAAGTGATTTATTTGCTTTTCTTGTTTGTTTGACTAGTTATCAGATGATCGTACCTAAGTTTAACCTGCGCAATGTATATTTATGGTCTATAAAATTTTCCTTTAGTTTCTTATAGCTCGCAAAAACTTTAGCATACAATATTATAGGTAAGCTACTAATATACATGAGTACATGACACGTTTTATTCTAAACACACTTAGAAGCGGAGGCTTACTTGTTATAGGAAAATCATAGAAAAGAATATGCTATACTTACATAGACAATACGCGAACAATCTACGACCGATTATGATCATCATCATATCTGATAGAAGTCCACTGCTGGACATAGGCCTCTTTCAATTTTCGCTACCTTGGCCGGTTCGTGAGCTGCCCTCAAACATATAATAATATCGACTTCAAGGTATAATATCTTTAGTAAAATTGTGTATTACCAAGAAATCAATTCGTATGTAAATTGCACTGATAATAAAAACAGGTACATTGACTATCCACATGATCATGCTGCGAAAGATTCAGTATAATGAGGAAAGAAATTGTAATGGAAGTTTAATAAAAAAGTAAAGCTTATTTTATTGTAAGTTAGTGCGAGGTATCGTCCCGTATCATCTTTAGTACAGAGTTATAAACTAAAGACGATAATCAAAAAATGCATGCATATATAGACAAGTATTATATCCAGTGTGTTACTTTGGTGACATTGGGCACTATTGCTATAAACGTTTCTTTCAAAGGGTCTCAAGTAAACATAAGGTAGCATATAGTAGTTTTTAAACTATCTATGCTCGGAGTCTCTAATAGTCCACTGAAAGTAATTGGTAGCCTCTAGCTGTTAGTGTTTGACCCTAACGTGTACCACCTACGGATGTAGATGCCGTCACACATAAAAAGGCACTATCTTACTGGTACGGCATACCTTCTATGAGCACTGAAACCGTTACCAGGCAATAAGTATGTAGAACCGACTTAGCGCCTTCGCGTACCTTTCTACGGGAACCCACGGTGTGATTTTTTATACATTCCACGGAATAATAAGTCAAAACTGCCCATATGTTGGTTTTCGTTTAGAGGGGGCTCTTAACGATAGCCAACATTGTGGCGAATGGTGTGGTAAAGATATTGGCCAACAGTCAAATGCTCCAATGCTTTCACTTCAAAGCTTACCAAGCCCCTGATCTACACGATAGCCATATAGGTTTTGGTCGTACGCATCTGTAGAGGATAAGACGAAAAAATAAAATGTGCGCCCGCCTTTAGTACTATTATTTTTTCTGTGGTAGAACATTAATCAGATATTTTTGTATTCAAATAAGGTTGACATATTTATCTCAGCTAGGCTACCCCAATTTGAGCTTATCGCTCGAGGTGCCGTTGCTCTATTTGAAAAATATAACGCTAGATTATAAGACAACATTTTAAAAATAGAACACTGATTTTGTGTTTGTATGTATAGCAAATTTTTAAATTAGTTAAGCTGTACTTTATATTGTGTTATTGTTCTGCTAAATTATCGACGTTAATTTCAAGTATTTGCTAGTAAAACATTCTTATTTAAATCGCACTGTGATACCTATATGCTTGGTCCGTTGGTCTAGTCGATATTTGGTAACAGTATGCAAAGGTAATTAATGATAAGTACATAATAAATGGCCAATAATTAATATATGTGAGCGTGGGTGGCAATGTCACAACACAGTAATAACTTATTAACACACATTTCTCTATGTTCTCAGAAGTGTTGATATTATCTAGAAAGTAAAGGAGATAAGTTTATTAACATTATATCGCCTACATAGATAATATTGTATCTGTTCTATTACAGCTCACTGTTGTTAAGATATATGAGATATAAAAAAATAATCTATATCTATACATAATTTAATAAAAATGTAACCGGTCGCTGTCTGTACATGGAAGATATATAAGAAAAAATATTATTGGGACCTTTATCAACGCAATTAGAACCCAAAACAATGATTGTTACAATTTTTGTCTGTTTGTCTGTTTGTCTGTGCGTTTGTTCACGCTAATCTCAAAAACGGCTTATCCGATTTAAATATGGTTTTCACTGATACATTGTGGTAAGCTTTACTTAACATTTAGTGTTTGTTTCATATCAATCGGTTCATATATAAAAAAGTTATGCCAATTTAAATAATCACGTCATACATGTGGTATGTATTTAGCTTAGGTTAGTTTGTTCTTAAGTTAGGTTAGCACGTCTTATTTCTAATGTAAATACAAGTTAGATTTATATTTTTCTGGATTTTTTTTTTATTTTTATTTTTTGTGTTAAAAAATGCTTGTTAACACGTCATATTACGGAATAGGTGGAATTAAACTGAATTACGAAATAGTAGTAGTCGATTTACGCTGGTTTCAGCATGAATGGGTCGAAACGACCAGGGAAGTACTACCCTCTTATAGAAGATCGTCGTAAAAGTAATAGTATCCATATTATTGCGTTTCGTTCGGTAAGTGCAAGAGCCAGAGGCCTAACTGATGCAGAGATGACAATCCTCGCAGCATGTGCCCACACAATGACTCCGCGGATACTCAGCTGGTCCCAGCTGAGTATCCGCGGAGTCATTGTGTGGGTGGTGTGGGTCAACCCGCCGGCCAGGGAGACCCGTATAAACGGTGGAGCCGCTGGCCGCCCGCGGCTTTGTACAGGGGCCCAATTAGACCTAACCACCCTAAGAGGCTGCCACACCAGGTTGCGCATAATCCCGGAGTGGTTCGTCGTGCAGGTTGGTGACCGGATAGTGGGACCCGGCGACCATTTTCGAGAGGGTACGGGGGCCCTTTGCGAGCAGTCCGTATCATCGGCAGCCTGGAGGCTACTAACACCCTTGAGCCTTTACAGCTGCGAAGAGACATCGCCTCCTCAATGGCCGTCTTCTATCGCCTTTACCACGGAGAGTCTTCTCAAGAGCTCTTTAAATTAATCTTACCCTCTCTCTTTTTATCCAGAACGACACGTGCGGGACTGAAGTGCTACCCTTTCACAGTGCAATCTAAAGGGTCTCGATCCAAATGGTTCAGCACTTCATACTTTTATCGCTCAATTAAAGCCTGGAACTCTTTCCCAGCGCATGTGTTCCCACCTAACTTTCATCCTGGGTCTTTTAAGCGAAGCGTGGAAAAAGCATGTCACTAAGCCGCCATAGTGGAGGCCATCATACTAGTAGTTTGACTTTTGGAATGGTGTCCACCACTTCTGGATTCCACTGAATGCTTACCATCGTACTTTGACAGGCTAATATATAAAAAAAACTCGGATTTCTCTCATTCCAAACAATTTCCCGTTTAGTTTTAAACGAGTTCAGTTTCCAGTGAGCCTATGTTTCGCGAAGACAATTAATAAAGCCTATGGTCAGGCACTAAATGCGGGCGCAGCTAGTAATTAAAATAAATAGGTTAATATTGAAGTATGTTAAACGATGTAAATATTAGCTTCTATGTCTATATATGCTTTTTATTTTCTACAATTTATTCATGACTTCTTATTTATGAATTAATTAAATGTTTTTTTATCATATCAGTCGAAAGAAGTTCACCGCTGGGTCTCTAGGTATCCCTCAATTTTCGCCATTGAAAAAAAATTGTTACTTGCAAATTTTTCTTTTCTGTCAAACAGCGTTGCAATTTGTTGGCAGGTATAAACTCCACCGTTTTCTCGTGGTCCTACTAATTCAGCAATCTAACTCATTTGTCATTATATATGCTAGGCTAGCATAAAATTAATTTATTGAACTTTTTAGGTAACAAATAATAAAAATAATAGATTACAATCAATAAATAGGTTACAAGTAGACTTTTTATGCAACTAAGGAGACAAATAAGCATAAGGCCTCATGATAAGAAGATGGGACTTTATTGTCCTGATTTTGCTGACCGTGCACATTCTAGTATATCCAACATAATACAATAACAATACGCTCTGTATTGTGAATATAACTAATACAATACAGTGACGTATATACGGTGACAACATGACAAGTATGGTGCACATACGAATTCGTGTACACGGACAAAACTGCTCATGAATTTTAATGACTTGTTAAGGAATAAAAGTGACATTACACATAGTTATTTATAGATAGACTATTTACCCGTCACGGTTTCGCATGATATGACAAATCTTTTAAAGTCTTTTTATTTTTAATATGCATCTATTAAACATATTAACCTTCCAGAAGAAATTCTCTAATGTAGTGCAAAGGAACTAGAATTACAGAGGACCTAGACAAGTTGCATAAACGCTAATAGAAAAGAATAGATAGAGCAATATATGGGATTGACATAAGCTAACGCCAACATTGTCGTTAGCTTATGTCAATTCCATACATTTTACATTTTTGGTATAGGTAGCAGTATAGGTGCCACTTGTCTAGGCCCACTGTTCATTTCATTCTAGTTTCTTACGCGCGCAATGTTAAAGTCCACATTTCTTCATCAAGTTTTCCTTCAAGTCCCAAAAAAATGTAGAAAGTACTATTGACGATCTAAATCTACCTACATTGGTATTCGAACTTCGTGCTTAACAGACTTATCTATTAACCACTATTCCAAACAGTTGTAACTATTTTACAATCGGTAAATCCCACATCATTAGGTAATTAAACATTTAACATATAAATACCTATTCATATAAGGTATTATCTCGAACATATACAAAATCGGCTATCGACGATCATTGAAATAGCAAAGGTCACTTGACATCTACGTTGAATAGAATACATGATGTCAATATTACATCATCAACCTTGTAAACATACTTAGGGTATATTTAGTTTTAAAATACAGTTTTATTGATTTAAATGGGTATGATTTTTCTTATATTATTGAATAACTATTTTATTTAAAAAGAACGTTAGGTTTTGTTTTTTGGCTGTGGCATAGATCATCATATCAGTCTAAAGAGGTGTGCTGGTGAACTTAGGCCTTTTTTTTTTCGTGGGAAACGCATTACGCGTACGCACCCGCCTGGGCGAGGCGGGGGTTATGTCGGACTCTCCGGCCACAATGAGACAGCGGCCGGCATACCGACTAAAACCCACGGTGTTCCTCCAGACGGCCAGAGTGTCGGGGTCGCGGGAGACGCTCGCGCATTCATCCGCGACCCCGACAGGACACAGCCCGCTCAACGTGAGCGGGCCCCGTCTGATTTGGGGGGCCTGGCCCCCCTTCCTCCATCGAGAGGCGTTCGTGTAATACGTACGCCGCCTTCTCGGGCCTGTGCTGTTCGAGCGGCGATTGCCCAATCGCCGCCCGCAGGCATCCTCCTATGGTGGCTGGAGATCCCGGAGCGCTCCACGGTGACGTCCGGGGCGGGCGCGACGGGCAGGGAGCAAGGTGGTCAGCTCCCTCTCCCGCTCGGCCGCCTCCTTGGCGAGTATTACCTGCTCGCAAAAGGAGGCGACTCCCTCCCAAGCCCTCTCGCTGCGGACCATGGGCAGAACCATGGTCGGCAGCGAGAGCTGGGCCGTCGCGAGGCTAACGAACTAGGTCGCGGCGCTGGTCCGCCCACGCTGGACACTCCACGAGCGTGTGGAACGCCGTGTCGCGCGGGCAGACCCCGCAATGGTGGCAGACGGACGTCTGCTCCCGGCCTATGAGACACAGGTACGTGCCGAAGCACCCGTGACCGGTGAGTGCCGTGCCTCCTCTCCAGCCAAACTTAGGCCTCCCTCAAGTTTCGCAACCTTGACCGGTCGTAAGTCGCCGTTATCCATCAGTTTCCTTAGGTACCAGGTCTATGGGTTATCTTGCAAGTGGTCTGCTCACGCTGTCTTCGGATTCGTGTACGCCACGGCTTTAAGAGCCCTAAGCAGTCTGTTAGCTATTATCTTGTCAGAATCTAAAAATAATCATTTTTTGTAGCCTAAGATAAACTTTACAGACACCGAATGTAGCGATCTGCATCCAATTGATCCATCTTGTCGTGCCAACTTACACCGGCTTCCCGGCTCGCTGTCTGTTTCGACCTGTGTTCTAATTAAGAGCAAATTTTCTTTCTCTTTTACTAATCTTTAAACCAGCAGTCATTGTTCCATTTATTATACACCATTTTATACGTTTAAGTTAAACAAATATCTACATAATGTGTACACAACTGTCTTACATTTCCTTGGTTACTGTTTGTAAATGTTTGTAAATCATCAAACAAAATATTTCAAATATTTACTACTTTACGATGGTGACACGCACGCGCAAACACCTTACACTGAGATGTCCACCTTTTTACTATAACTATAAGACTTAAAATCCATCGGTTAGCATCTGTTTTTAAAGCTTAATTCTACGCCGTACGCATGCGCGTCGACCTATCCCACTTACAATGACAAGGTCCCTGGAAATTCCTTTTTCACTACTTTCTACTTTCCCATAATAGTGATAAGGTTCTATTTCAGAACAGCCGCCATTTAGAACTGTATTCGTCTCTATGTTTAATCAGCTGTGTTCCCAATTGATAATTCAGTTAGTGCTGAGACTGCCGGCTAAAAACCAGAGCCTCTTTTAGAAACAAAAGTGTAAAGTTAAGAAAAACGTGTGAATTCGGTGCTATAGTCTGTGATTGACAAATGTTTAATAATAGAACAGAAAAAGTGAGGTTATAATATATTTTTGTGATGTCGCTTGTTTCGAATTTCGATGTGTTTTTGTCCGCATTTGTTTTGTTAAACGAGTTGAACGTATCGGTGTGTAATTGATTCAATCTATTTAATGCATGGAAGCCATTTTTTGCGAGCTTAACTAATCCAATTTGTGCGCTCTCCGTGACCAGTCAATATGGATAAGATATGGACTTGGTTACATTACGATACTAGAATGGCCAAACCAACGAATTGGTTAATGAAGTACATTGTTGACCATTTGGCAATCATGCTAATATGAACCGTCTACGTAGGAATCGAAAGATATTATTTACATTGCGCGTCATACTTTTATTGCTGATATTGCCATTTTTATCGACAGATAAATAATTTTATCAGTATTTTCAAACAAATATTGTTATCACATCATTAACCTGAAGACGTTGCTTCAGGGCACACTCCTAAAGACAGGTGTTAGCTTTAATCCCTACGCTTTAAATACGGTTTAGTGACTGCAGAACGGTGATTTGTATGTAGCTAACGTTGCTGCTCCATATCAGATATTCATTCCCTTAGTCACCTCATACGATACCTATAGGAGGAAATGGAGTGGTCCCACTCTAGACGGGAGACACGATCAAATACATTAATGTGTAATATTTAAAGATAAAAGCACGAATAACTACAAAATTTCATATTCTACTTTACTCAAAAGTGATCATAAATCTCTATTCTTTACGGCTGGTATAAACAGTATGTCTGGTACATTTTAATACTCGTACAGTTGTATTAATAAAACGACCTTCACTTGATGTGAGGTTAGCACACCATATATTTACTAATGTCAACCAAAATTATTCTGGAAACCTTGAGTTTGCTGATATATGGATATACTTCAGTCAAGGATTTGAAGAAAAATCTACATTTCTTAATTCTGTATTTATCTTTAAAAATACGACTCTTTGCTCAAGTAACTTTTTATGAATGAGAAAGAAAAACTAATTTCTTCATTATAGAAATCAAATTTAATATTATAGAGTCTATCTATCTTTTGTTATCACAAATAATGTAAGTTCTCCTTAGTATGCATATCGCGCTTTCATTGCAGAAAAAGTCCTTACATATTCAAAATTACTATATTTAAAGCTAAAAATTGCGTGGTATATTTTCTCAACTTATGACATTTTCCCATTAAAGCTAAAGTCCCACGAATCATAACTAATATATCTAGGGCCGGTATTACATTATCATATAAATATGATTTCATATCTGTCAAATTCTATGATCATTGTTCGACGACCCTCAAACTATGATCATAGATAATCACATGTAGTTATTATACCGTCATATGTTCTTCATTTAAAAATGACTTACACATCTTTGATCATAATATATATGATAGTCTAATAGCGGCCTAAGTAATATTTCATCTAAGAGCATTTTAAGAATGTCCTTTTGTTTATTATTCTTATATTTTCCTACTATTTTTATGGGCTTTTACTTGTAAGTAAATAGTTTCTCCCTTAATTGCGTTGGCCTATAAATGCTTGTTATACGATTTGGTTCGTAACTTTTATTAGTAGGAATAACTAGGCACATCATTATTTATTTGGCTAACTCTATCCTTATACCTACATGTGGTTCTCGTGTCGTATATATATATATATCGTCGTAGTATGAAACCACCTCTTATTATGTCGGTGTTAAAGGTAGCTAAGGGAATACCAATTTCACGGTAGTAGACCCACGCTGGTTTCAGCTTGAATGGGCCAGATCGTCCGGGGAAGTACTACCCTCTCGTAGAAGATCGACGTAAGAGTAGTAGTATCCGTACTACTGCATTTCGTTCGGTAAGTGAGAGCGCCGGAGGCCCAATTTCCCCCCTTTCCTTTTTCCTCACTTCCCTCATTCCCTTCTCCTACCGCATTCCCAGCCGTCATATTGGAGGTCACCATACCAGTAGTTTAAGACGATGCCTTTTGGTATGGTGTCCACCACTTCTGTTGTCCACCGACTGCTTACCATCAGGCGGAATGGAGTCACTTTGGTAGGCTAATGTAAAAAAAATACCAGGTAAATAACTACCTTCTAAAATATCATGTCACTGTGGTCACCAACCCATTTGCCAAGGCGACTAAAACTAGCAAAAATCTTTGTGAAAGGCCTATAAGTATATCCTGTAGAAGATGTTTTCATATCTCGTCGTTGCAAACGATCCAAAGCTGTTATAAACATCAAACAATTAGAATTCTTTTCTAAACTGTAAATAATAGCGTCTTTATATACGGAGGTTGTTTAACAAACTCGCGAGCACAGCAAATATTATGAGGATTGTGACATCATTAGTGTAAACATCGTGATGGCTCTTATGAACATTAGACTCATGTTATGAATATTTTCCTTATTTTAATACCTCTTTTATTGAGCATTTTAGATTACCTATTAATGGTGATTTGTCTCTTGTGAAGTGCCTTTAAGAGAGAACATCTTTTTAAATCATAAGTGTTTGAATCCGGATTTAACTAACATATTACAAAAATGCTAACAAATTGTTATAAGTAAATCTTATGTAGGTATAGACAAGTAGATATGGATGAGATTTTACTTTTAGAGAGATGTTATAAAAATTAGGCAGCTTTCACTCACGAAAAGCAACCATATCAACCTACCTATTCTGTTCCACTGCTGGGCGAATATCTCAAATTCTTATCATATTCGTCCAGATCACTTATTCTTATATTCTGTTATTGGCTTTACGTGTTTCTAGTGCAAACGTGTGACAAAAACTTTCCGTGAGCATGAAACTTTAAGTAACTTTGAAGATGAGAACGACTGCTAGATCTTCTAATCATCGTCTTCATTCTTCGATTTTACTTAGGAACAACCTAACATTACAGATTAGGTAGCATTTCAATTGAATCATAAATCAAGATGACCAGATAAATTAAGATTAACATGGACACGTTTCTGTCCAAATTATGTTTATAAACTTATCGTGTTACATAATCTCTGTGGTTAAAACGTGATTCTAAAGAAAAAACATTGCACACATAGTTTTTTGTTATGTCGCGCTATTTCTGAGAATAACTTGAACTTTGTTCGACATCTTACTGATGGCTAGTATAGGCTTTTAATTTAAGAAACGACCCTGTCAATATGTATAAAAAGATACAAATTATAAATGAAGCTTATTATGACTTCCTGCGGATAAAACACGATTTAAAAATTCTGCTAGATGCGTACTTTATTTCGTCGTGCTGTGACAGATAATTAGTGAAATTTTTCAATTAATGGTGTTCTGTTTTTACAAAAAATTAAATGTGCCATGGAAAACCGCCAGATCAATTAAACCATTTGAACTACATCCAGATTCGTAGATAAAAGTAAATTATTTTGAAAATGATAAGCAATGTTCACTTTTTAGTATACAACTAGCTGCGCCACGCGGCTTCGCCCGCGCGCAAAATGCGATTTGTCTCCCTCGGGTACCACACCCATTTTCGGGATAAAAAGTAACATATGTCCGTCTCCGGCACCGAATATACCTACATATCAATTTTCATCGAAATCGGTTCAGCTGTTTAGGCGCTGAGTGTTAACAAACACACACACATACACACATACAAACTTTCGCATTTATAATATTAGTAGAATGCACTAGCCAATTTGAATAACAGATGTCGGTTCCAGATTGCCAATCGAAAAACATTTCAATTGGCAAGCCTTCTTGTCTCTCAGAATACCCAGCACATTCCATTACCATTTACAAAATTCGCGATGACCATATTGTAGCCCGAATGTTATCACTGTCTGCTACGTGTTGTGCCGTTAGCCGATGCAGCTCTACTCTACGTTTACACCACTTCCCTAATATAACGAAAAGAAAGTAAGTTATAATATTGAAGCATTGAGTATTAATATTACGCAATGTTTCCTTGTCTAGACATGAAAAATGCGGTTCCTGAGCGATATTCGTAGCGTAATAGATTGTTTTAAAAGGCGCGGCTAGCTCTGGTTGTAAGAATTCAGGCACCTATTTTTTGTTAGGTATCTAACTTTTAAATCCGGCAACAAAACGTAATTTTTGTCGATCCATCTTTAAATGAGACTTATTAGGTAATACGTTTCAATGACGAATAAGTTAACTTTTATTATTATCATCTTATCCGGAATAACTCATAATTTCACCTGAAAGACGTCAACTACATGACAGAAACCTCCTCCATATTGACAGTGAGCTGCCCTCATCACCTGAAAGACGTCAACTACATGACAGAAACCTCCTCCATATTGACAGTGAGCTGCCCTCATCACCTGAAAGACGTCAACTACATGACAGAAACCTCCTCCATATTGACAGTGAGCTGCCCTCATCACCTGAAAGACGTCAACTACATGACAGAAACCTCCTCCATATTGACAGTGAGCTGCCCTCATCACCTGAAAGACGTCAACTACATGACAGAAACCTCCTCCATATTGACAGTGAGCTGCCCTCATCACCTGAAAGACGTCAACTACATGACAGAAACCTCCTCCATATTGACAGTGAGCTGCCCTCATCACCTGAAAGACGTCAACTACATGACAGAAACCTCCTCCATATTGACAGTGAGCTGCTCTCATCACCTGAAAGACGTCAACTACATGACAGAAACCTCCTCCATATTGACAGTGAGCTGCCCTCATCTATGCCTCTTTAACTTACCCGCTAATACATTTTAGATGATTTTAAATCGAAAGTATTGTGCTATTATTTAGTCTAGTCATGTCTAGAAAATGTTTACTTCCAATAACCGATGCGATCTCGACGTCCAGACAACGGGCAATATTGATTGAGTTATTTTCCATCAGGACGCATTCTTGGTAAACACTAGACAAATAATATTCCTAGATATCCCATCTTCCTATAATAAATTACTTTAGTTTGTGTGTGATTTTTTCTTTGCAAGTTTTTTTTATCAACTGCGACATCGAATGTTTTAGTATTTCTCGTAATATTATAAGTTAGGATACTTTTTTACGATACGTAAAGGTTAAAGAAATCGGTTTACGCTCCGAAGCCCAAAAGTTTATCGCGTTAATATTCATGACTCCTTTGTACAGTAGTCCAACTTGAGAAAACAAAAGGGCTACCTTGTAAGGTTTAATATTACATAAATTATTTTGATTTTTGACTCTGAAGTCAAAGGACTTAGCATAAAACTACGGAGATGCGTCTACTGAGTGTGAGTACCCTTTTTTTTTTTTTTTTTTTCCCCACATTCACACAGCGCCATCTAGCCAAATTAATTAAGCAATTATTTTTGCTTGTGTTATGGGTACTAAACAACGGATAAACTACTTACTTGTATAAATTTTTTTTTGGTAAATACATACATATTATAGATAAATTACACCCAGACACAGAACAAACAATCATGCTCATCACACAAAGGTTTGTCCTGGGTGGGAATCGAACCCACGACCTCCGGCTTAGCAGTCAGGATCACTAACCACTAGACCAACAGGCCAGTCAGGCCAGTCAATTCCGAGAGGAAGACTTGTTTAACTTGAGATATTTCTTACTCAAACTAGTGCAGTCGCTTGGGAAGGATTCTCTACCCTACAAAAACCCCATGTGCTACTTTCCTGTTAGTAAATAGCTTCTACTATTCCTTAGCTGTGCAAGCAGTTGAATAGATTTTGTATGAAAGTATTGCGTTCAGTAGTCAGCAGATAGTGTACTCAGAGGCATCAGAGAAACAGTCCATTATTTATTTACCTGGTGGTTACAACTTACATTAATTCGCTAAATCCTTATCACTTACAATGAAAAATAAACATACTAGGTATATAATGATAGTCTAATTACTTAAAAACATGTAATTAAATAATAACTCTAATCCATACTCCATTCTAATAAATGCAAAAGTTACTCTTTCTGTCTGTCTGTTACGCTTTCACGACTTACTACTAAACCGATTTTGATAAACTTTGGTATAGAGATAGAATAGACCTTGGGGAACAACATAGTCTATCGCGAATAAATGGCTTGAAGGTGTTGAAATAGGTGATGAAAGTTTTTATGGAAAATGCGATATTACCGACATTCACAGGGAACAGCTAGTCTAGTAAAACTAGGTAAATAAATATTCTTCTCGTACTCTATCGTTATAGTCGAGCTGTCACAGTGACCGCTAATATTGACACGCATCGTTTTCAATACCACCGGAGCGTGACGCCTGCACATTCATCATCTGTACGATGTCATAGTGGAGCTATCTTTGTCGACAGTTTATTGTAATGGAACGGAAATTAGTTCTATTATATGTTTATTTAAAAAAAAGTCGTTTGTGGCCAGTATAGGATGTATCAACTCTTCTGAATATTAGCCGTCATCTTTTGCCGAAATGCGATAACTAATGTGTCAGCCCAATACACATGGGTCAACATTTTATGTGTTCCATGACAATTTGTTCAGAGTCTGGGTTAACTTTCTGACCGTTAATTGTTTGTTGTTGCTTTTAAGTAGTTCGGCAGTTCATTTAAAAGTAAAACAAAGAATAATCGTACATTTTTGCTGTGAACTTTTTATTATTTTGTATTACTTATTTTTATAGATACAACCTGCATTTATCACTAGACTTGTGACAATTATCATCATAACTTTCCATATTAAATTCATAGCATGTATCTTACGTTTGTAATGGCGCATGCACAGATAATCAATGAGATTTCCCCTTTTAGACGGCTCATTAATTACAAATTAAAATGATGGTCCGTGCACGTCATATCCGGTGGCAAGAACCATGAGATTATGGGAATGAATGTGATTTGGTTTACAATAAAATTGTTGTTATGGATATATGTTGTTTATTATCAAGCCTTTTGAGGGAGGCGAAGTGTTGAAGGCATATTTAGAACTATTTTGCTATAGGTAAAAAATAAAAAGGCTATGATTAATGACTTTATTGTTAACTGTTGCCCGCAGCTCCACCCGCGTAAATGTCGGTTACATCGCATATTATTAGTATTTATAAAAGATTTTTTCTAAAATAAACGTAGCCTAAGTTACTCCTTATTACATCAGTTACCTGCCAATAAAAGTCCCGTCAAAATCGGTCCAGCCATTTCAGAGATTAGCTGGAACAAACAGACAGACAGACAGACAGACAGACAGACAAAAATTGTAATAAATGTTATTTTGGTGTATGTACCCGTATATATATTCGTAGACATGTAGTAAAAAACGGTTATTTCAATATTACAAACAGACAGTCCAATTTTATTATATGTGTAGATAAAATGAAAGATGTCTTAGAAACTTAGGGCAAGATTCACAGACCGCACTTTAACTTTACTTTGATGGAAAGATCTACTTTGTACCAAAAATATGTTTGAATATGAAGTTGAAAGTAATCTTCGGCAATACAAAGCTTACTTTGGGAAGGTGCCTTTGCTGTAAAGTAAAGTCACGATTGTGAATCTGGGCCTAAGATACATATTTTTGGTACAAAGTAGATCTTTGCATCAAAGTAAAGTCAAAGTGCGGTCTGTGAATCTTGCCCTTAGCTGTTAGTGGTAACCACCGCATGATCTCTGCTACCTTAGAGACACTGCTGTATCTAGTACATAGCGCCTCGGCCTGTTATTGAATTAAATGCTATATTAGCAGCATGACAATGGCTTCTATTGCCAGTACAACATGCCTTTAGAGCCCCTTTGGTCCCTTGATTAGGCTAGTGTCGTGTTTTCCCATAAAGATGAGTTTTTCTGTAGGTCTGTAATTTTTTTAAATATAGTAGTAATTAATTTTAGTATCTAGTTTTTTGTAAACATCGTTTGAAGACAAAGATGTTAAAATGCTTGGGAAAAACCGAGTCAATTACTTTGTTCCAGAGTTCACTTACTCGAAATATCGATAGGTATTAACACTAACCGTTTCAAAGTGTTATTTATCGCTGTCGTTAACCCTTATATCATTGCATTAAAAGCAAGTGCAACTAGCCAGCTATAACAGTAACGGCAACCCACAATCCGGTATAGAGATGGACATAGACGAGTACTAACAAGAATCTAATCACGGCATACGGGCGGCGGTGCGGCGTCTTTATAAAATACCAACTGTTTGTTGCTTATTTTATGACAGCTACTGGCAGAGATAGCGTGATTTTATGTTCTTACCGAGAAAAATACACAACCTTTATTTTTATTAGCTTATGTATTTGTAAAACACCATCGGCATGCTCACCATTACCATGTCAGTCACGATGTACTTTGTAACTCATACAAAAAACTATAATTATCTGGCGATTGAAAAGAGTGACGTGAGTTTTTTTGCCAGTTCTTCTCACAGCTCTACCTCGTCAGCGAACTGGCTGTAGGTTAACTTTACGTAATTTTGACATTTATAAGGATCATACTTTATGATCAAATTAAATAAACGCTTTGAGTTTGAGTTTGATGATTTTATCATCCGGCAGATTATAATCATAGTGAGGGCAAATATGAAAGTTATAATAACGTCAAAAAATTGCACATAAAGTCTTTCACAAATATTTTGCATAATAATACCATAATACCCGTTTTAAAGTCCAGTCTCAAATACTTAAATGCTCGTTATATAGTAGACAGTTACTTAATATTATCAAGTTATAAAACGGTACAACGGTAAAGTACAGCCTCAACATCACAATAGATAAAAGTAATATTAGAGGAATAACGGGAACTGTGCCGTTATTTGTCACTATTATTTTATATTCATAACTATTCACTTATAACTATAACGTTCAAGATATTAACATATATATCTTGTTGTATATCTACTGTTGGGTATTTCTTCATAAATTATTGTTTTGTACGAAACGTGATTAATACTTGATTAATACGTAAAAAATCTCGTAAGTACGAGTACATAAGAGTTCAGTTCAGCATAAAATGTTGATGTTATTTGTTATGTTTATGCACAACAAAATTATTCAAAAAAATGTTTAGAATATAAAAGTATTAAACATGAATTTATTTATTTGTCATGACCTGGGAAAGGCGCCAGCGGCACAACTATTTATGCTCCTTCAGCTTCCAACACACACATATGACTTACCACTTGCTAATTACCAGCTCTAGTCACATCAATGCTAATAAAAGAAACTTACGATTGCACGTAAACATCTATACTTTTAAACTATTGTATAAAGCGGAAAAGTTTTGTTTTGTTTAAACGCGTTAATCTTTGGAAATACCAGACGGATTTGAAAAATTATTTTTGCGTATGATATACCAGTTCTCTAAGAAGGTTATAGGCTATGTAATATAATGCTACTGGCGACGGGAGCAGAGCAGTAAGAAAAGACGCGAGTAATACACACCGCGGAAAGCTAGTAGGTATACAATATGGAAGAATCTTTATTAAGTTGACGAAGTGATCTCGTATTCTTTAGAAGCTGACTAATGATTTAAAGTATAAACGCATATTAATAATATGTTATTACCACTCCATTACTTATTGGAGAAAGTAGTTCTACGCATTGTTAATATTAACTTTCGTAACGACCATAATCTTTGTAACAACTCTACATTAAATATGATGTTTTATGTTGTAATACCTGCTTATTTGTATCCAAATATGGTTTAGATCATACAGATTATGAATACTCATAGATATGTATACTAATATATAAAGTTTTGTTTTGTTTGAACGCGCTAATCTCCAGAACTACCGGTCAGATTTTTACCGATAATTCTTTTTGCGTATAATAGCCCAGTCCTTGAGGAAGGTTATGGTTATGTTACATCACGCTACTGCCGACGGGAGCAGAGCAGTAAGCAAATACGCGGGTAAAACAGCGCAGCGAAGAGCCTAGTATATTGTTAGTGGTTAGGCCTCGGTTTTACTCAAATCTATCTATCAAGCTAAAGATGTCCACTGCGGGGTATAAGCCTCTCCCTTAGAGAACATTTTGTCGTAATTACGTACGTTTTCCTTTACATAATGTCTCTAATAAGGAACAAAGTCAAATATCTATAACTTCTACAAGCTAAAAACAACATACGTTAAACGCATTTCCTTAGTACCAAACGTTAGAATCGTCTACACTAAACTCATGTTTTACGGCATTATTAACAGTGCATAAACAATATTACTCTTTGAATTTCTTCATAAGACTATTGGAAATTGTTTTCTAGTTACATTCTTTTCTAAGTTCAATAAAAGAAAAGCATTGTTTATTTCTCAAGTTTGTACGTTCGTGTGACATTTTCCTTGTCATGAAGAAAACACAGTTGAACTAAACCACTGGCAAATAAATAATTAACACGAATATGCAACATTGTAGTTTTTCTATATCATAAGCCAATAAGATACAGTTGTTTAGTTACATTCTAACACCATGATCTAATGTTTTTCTAACACTTATCTTTAATAGAGGAATTGTAATCTGTTATAGTTTATATAAACGCCGTATTCCAATGTGGTTAAGAGCATAAACAAATTACTGTGGTTTTTGTATTACGCTTCTCACGTCCACTTTCTCAGTTCGTGAGAATTCCCAGCACTTTGTTCATGTGAAATTGTTAGTGCCTCGATACACGAGCCGCGTATTTATTATTAAGTTTTATTTTGTTTCTAGTTACACATAACATTCTCAACAATATTAATTTATCTTTAATTAAAATATTGACAGAATTAGTAGGTATAGGATAACATTAATATAATAGGGTAATATTAATTTATAACTTTCTACTTTGTAAACATGTAAACATTTAAATTTTCTAAAAATATTACAAAATGTACGGCTCTTAGACAAAGTAGATCAAGTTTGACGAGCGACCTGGTCACGAGAGTTATCAGTCAGTAAATCAAAGGCGGCATTCGCTTCTATTATGCAGCGACTGAGCTAACTTCGACACGTCAAAATCGTGTACTGAAGTTGGTAGGTATTTAGCAAATGAGTCACTATCTTTAACTGTTCTTGTTTATTGAACGTAAAAAATAATTACACTCCATAACCTACTATTGTACATAACCGATGTGTTAGTTGTGTAAATATCTTGAAGTAATAGCCATAAAATTATTGCACGATTATTTATTAAAATGTACATCACTCATGCATATTATTACATACATACACGCGCATTCTACTAAAGTACTATTTGCCAACATAATATAAAGCGTCTGCGTTCGTCATCGCGTCATTCGCTCATACGAATACCGAGCGGTGCCGTAACCGTGTATAGAGGCACTTACCGCTCACTTGTGATAGTAGACCAGTAAAACCAACTTCCTATTCGTGATATACCATCTTACATAAACTGTCCTATTCTCTCAAACATTACAAAAATTGTTTCTCTTATTATTTGCTTTATATAAGTTATTCCTTTTGAGTTCGGCTCAAAACGTCTTATGTAACAATCGAATATTACGTTATTAAAATCGTTTTAATAAAACCTATTTGGATTGGCCTTAGTAATGATTTGTGTAATAAAATCAATTTTCTTTGATTTCAAATTAATACAAGCATTCATTTTGCAATAGTTTTTAGACTAATTGATTTTTTTGGTCAAGCATGTATTGTATTATATATATTAATGAGGTAAGGGAAATAAAATATACATACTAAAAATATGAGACTTTTGAAGATAGAATTTTACCATTGTTTTTCAGTGGAAAAATCCTATAGGTACTCGTCAGACTTGTAATAGCCACATAAGGTAGACCGCTGTCTCTACTTCAAGTACAGACAAATTAAAGGCTACTTGCTTAATTTTTTCATAAACATTTATCCAATGAGTCTTAATTAAGATCTAAACCTTTTTACTCCTATATTTATGAAGAGTGGAAGCTCCTGTTTATAAGTGCAGTTGATATCTAAGAGTGAGTTTATAAGTATAAATATGCCCAAAGTATTTATACCTTTGTAAATGTGTGGAATCAAGAAATCTTCAAAAGTATCAATTAAACTAACACGAGAACTTCACTTTCTATAATTAATATAATACATTACTGTTTAACAAATTTATAAAAAAACAACCATAATAATTGCAAATGCTGTAATCTGTTTTTACATACACACCATACATACATACATTTTACATACATACATCTATTAAAAAACTAAAACACTAAAACAATTTAAAAATATTTGCTTTGAGATTGTTATGTGACTCGGAAATAATGTTTCTTTAATACCTATGTACTTTTTTTTCTTCTTCTCCATTATTATTTTAGTCATTATAATTTTTTTTAAATTTCTAGTTATAAGTATCTTGTAAGATTTACTGTCATTTGATTTTTAATTTTATTTTGCATTTCGTTTGTTTATTACTATTCTAGTTTGGTTTTCATATGTTCTGTTAATTAATCCTATTTTTGTTAATAACATGTAACCGCTCATTTTGTGCAAGATGTGACACCTTGAAATGTTGTACATTCAAATTAATTAAAACAACTTTATAATATTTGTAAAAAATAATGTAACAACTACTGGTTGTCCAAATAAATAAATAAATAAATACTAATATTATAAAGCTAAAGAGATTTTTTACGTTTAAACGCACTACTATTTAGAACCAACATTCGGATTTAATAATTTTTTACATTTGAAAGCTCAATTTTTGAGGAACATAATAGGCTATGTAACATCACGCGGTGACCCACAGGCGCGGCGCAGTAACCAAAAATGTAACTTAACGCGAGCGAAACCGTGCAGCGGGCAGCTAGTTTAATTAATTACATATGCTTAAAATTACATAAACTTTAATTTTGTATCACACCCATACTGATTTAATAACGATTTAAGACATCACAAAATTAAGGTCAGTCGGTAGGGATGTACCGATGCACAGTTATCGATAGATCGTTGCACATCGTTATGCAAAGCAGAGAGCGCACCTGTACATTCACCGCATTCACCGTTACCCGAATTCCTCTCGATGTAGGAGTGATGTGTTTTGACATGAGAGAAGGGTTACCAGCATATCAAATTTGTTAGGATATGTCCGGCTTTTCAGCTCTTCGGCTTTCTTTTTGACTAGGATTGGAAAATTTTATATGGTGTGCGCTTACGATATTTTATTGTATAAACTATATACATTATGTTATGTTTTAATTTAGGTTTTCATTCTCTATTCTCGTAAAACTTACGCTTTCAATATTATTAAGATTTAGACACGAATGTTGTGGTTACTAAATAAGAATAGTACTGCGCCTGTTTCCTGGGAATGGGACCTACCTAACATTATCACAAAACGTCGGTGTAATACAGTTCTGCCTACACTTTTAACGATAGTAGATCCACGCTGGTTTCAGCACGAATGGGCCGGATCGATCGGGGCAGTACTACCCTCTCATAGAAGATCGACGTAAGAATATCAGTTTTCATGCTAATGTGTTTCGCTCAGTGAGTGAGACCGCCGGCAGCTCAAATACCCCCTCGGTCCTGATCCTTTTCCCTTTTCCTTTCTCATCCTCTTCTCCGTGGTCGACAACGATTTGGTTGTGTTTTCTAACCATTATTACTTTGGTAATGCTTGGAAAACACAGCTATCTCTATAGGTTACGGTTACCACTTACCATCGGGTGACCCGTATGCTTGTTTGCCACCAAAGTCGTATAAAAAAAACCATTTAGAGAGAAAAAGATGTTACGTTATGTTACTATTTCCTTTTGTTGTTAAAATGTCTGAACTTAAAGTTCGGTTTTCTAAATTACCAGTAAGGATTTTTCCATTTTAGGAATGGTAATCCTACACAAAGTGTACAATACATTGTTGCACGTATTTTGCGACATTTATCATGACAGCTCACAGAAAGCTTGTTGGTTGTCTTTTTAAGTATGTTTACATCGACAGTAGTTCTAAAGGCAAATGATAAGATTGTTTACTCGTATTTTAAGTCATGGCAGTATAATTACTATATCTTTCTCAAAATAAAATTGATTGGAAAAATTGTATCCGATTTTTCAAGATTTTTAATTTCAAGTTGTGATGCCCGTCTCTTGAATACGAAAAAAACTGCTAAGTTTGCCTTTAACGTACTAAGGAAAACACATACAGGGAAACTAGACCATAGCACAGATAAGATAATACTATGACCATAGCAAATAAAGGAAAAATCAAAGGAATTTTCCATCATCATTTCAGAAAAAAAATAAACAATTTTAAAGAGCGAGCTAGTTAAATAATTTTTATTTACCTATTGATACTATCTTCTATAACAAATACTTCAAACAGTTTAACAAAACAACTGAGGCGACATAAACACAAAAAAAAAAATTAAACCTCGTACGCGTACCTACTTTAGATTATGTGCCAATTCCTCTAAAGTGCCAGTATTATGGACTGCCATGGAGATCGAGATTCGAGGAGCTCCCGGGCCAGTGACTCGCCAGGAGACACCATGAACGATGTGTATGCGGCTTGGCGTGAGTGTGTCTTGGTTACCTAGTTAAAATTAGTTTTAGTATTTTTGTTGTTCTTTATAATATATGCAGGAAAATGCATTTACCTTAATTTTTGTATACATCATAGTAGGTAATATTAGTAAGTAGCTTAATAGTGTCCTTTTAGAGGACAACACTCTCTTTGAGCTAACTCACCACACACGACAGCAGAACCGGTGCCGTCCTACATGCTTAGTGCATAAATTGTATGGAAAAATCGACCGGACGTGCGCTGTACGTCAAACGCACCGCTACTGTGTTGCAGCAATCCGACACGAAACGTCTGAATTGAACGCGCCCATAACATACAACTTAACAAACTTAAATATGCACGAATTCAAGTGTTTGTAACTGGACAAATACCAAGGTGACTTTTTTTTAATTCATGTAGTTTTGAAGTATATCATGAACATTCCTGACAGTAAAGGAAGTTCAAGATATACCTAAGGGCACAAAAAATCCTAAGGGTCGATAACTCTGACGAATTAAAAAACAGTCTTAATCACGAGATAAAATATAAGAATAATTGATGATTAAACGAACTTACTTGTACGTGAAGTTCGATCATAATTATACGAAGTGCTTCGTTCGAAGAGATTAGTAACCTGAAATAATAAACCTATTACTTATTTACACATGTAGTATCACCCAGGATTCACCACATAGCACTGTATTTTGAGAGATAAGATTTTTTTTTTTTTTTTTTTGTGAGGTAGACGTGCACCAAAACTCCGCTTGTCATTTAGTTTAGAGTATCTATTACCAACGTCTGCCGTTGATATTTTTGGAATTATTTGGGTTGGGTGGGGGGGACTTACTAATCTCTTCGAACGAAGCACTTCGTATAATTATGATCGAACTTCACGTACAAGTAAGTTCGTTTAATCATCAATTATACTCGTGCTTCGTTCTCGAGATTAGTAACCTGAAATAATAAACCTATTACTTATTTACACATGTAGACTTTGAGAGGTTTAATTCTGAAAATATCAACGCCAATTTCAGAATCAATATTATGTTTAATTACATCACATCATGTTGTATCTGTGATAATACATAACTATAAATATGTTAGTACTTAAATATACTTCTTACGACAATGTAAACTTTTATATTATTATGTTAAATTTAAATCAATTACATAGTTTGATTAAAGATTAATCATCTGTATTATTAATTATAGCTCTTGCTAAGGCTGATGGGTCATGCTTAGTTATATTTCTCTGATAAAATTTAAAAAAGGTATCTGAATTGTTACACCAGCCAGCGGTTTCTCTGATCAGGTCAATATTTACGCCTAGCTGGTGGGCCTTAGATGTAGAGGCGTGTCTCGTGCTATGCGCCGAGAATATGGATACGTCAATCCCGCACGTATGGAGCGTACTCTTTATCCAGCGACACAGCGTCTGTGTGGTCACCGCTTTATGAGGCTTTCTGCATCCGATAAATAAAGTATCAGTCTTACGTAACGATGAAGTTTTTTCAATGTAATCAACTAATGTCTGTGCAGGACATATTTCTTTTTTCTGTAAAAAGTAAGGCAATACCAAGAGAGGTTGATTAGTCCCTTTTTTTGATGTTTTTATTAAGTCAGGAATTTTTATTATTATTTCGTTATGTTTGATTTCAATGTTATTAATATTGATTTTTGAAAAGGTCTGGACCCTATGAGCCGTAACAAGAGCTAATAAGGTTATACATTTTTTTGTCAGTTGATCTAGCATCAATGTTTTATTAGGATAAAAGGTAGCTAAGTGACCTAGAACGCATGAGGTATCCCACGTTACATTGTATCTAGGCATCGGTGGACGTAAACGGTACACACCTTTAAAAAACCTTATTATTCTTTCATCTTTGGAGACACTGGGTCCCAATATTAAGGATAGGGCTGCTCTGAAACTATTCAAACTACTGAATTTAGTACCGGTATCAAAGAGCATTGTTAAAAATTTTAGTACATCGGTAATTGATGGGGCATAAAATTCAAGAGAATTCTGAACACAGTAGTCGAACCATTTCTTATAACAGATATCATATTGTTTTATAGAACTGTTTGCTAAAGAGGCGAGCATTATATGTTCTGACGACTCCGGGACGCTTCTTCGCGATAAGGCTCCCCTGATAAAATCCCTGCAGCCAGGGTAAGATGGTTTTGAATGTTGGCGTTGCTGGAATTATCAAAAACTATATTGTAAGTGTCTGAATTAAACGTAATTAATTCCGATATTAATAAGTTTTTAAACAAGGGGAACCAAGGCTGCGTAGGCCATAAGGGTACTATTACAATGCCTTTTGCTTGGTCATTCATAATTTTTTTTAAAGTTTTTAGTATTACTGGAAAAGGCGGAAATGCATAGAAATACATCTTAGACCAGCTAATTGTGAAGGCGTTTATTGCGAAAGCGTCTGGATCCCTATGCCAAGCAATGTATTGTATACATTTCCTATTAAAACGACTCGCGAATAAATCAATGCTTGGTGTGCCAAATCTTTCGAGTATATAGGAAAACATATTTTCCGTTAAGGACCACTCAATATCTGGATGGATGCGTCTAGATTCTTTATCAGCTATGGTATTGTCTGCAGATTTAATGTAATATGCATACACAAAAATTTTTCGGGACTCGCACCATTGCCAAATATTCTTAGCTACCTTGGTTAGATGTGGATATTGAATTCCACCCATTCGATTTACATAGCTAATAGCAGTTGAGTTATCAACGCGTAAAAGAATTTGGCAGTCGTGAAAGTCACTAGCAAAAACTTTAAGTGCAAAAAAGGCGGCCAAAAGTTCCAGGTAATTTATATGTTGTTTCTGCTCTGACAACGACCACCGGCCACATGCCGTCTCTGAGCCACACGCTGCACCCCATCCAGTAGTTGAGGCGTCAGAGAATATTTCTACCGCGTAGGTATCATCTTTGATACGGTTCTCGGGCTTAACTAAGGCTTGTAGCCACCATCTCAGATCTTCATGCAGGTGATCGGGGATACTCATGTAACGATTGTAATCGTCGTGACCTTGTAAGCTAAGGTACTTACAACGTTCCAATTCTTTGGTATAAAGCCAGCCGTATTCTACAGCTGGACAAACAGAAGTTAACAAGCCGACTAATTTTGCATAATCTTTAATTTTGATACGCTTTAATCTCATAAACATATGAATCTCGTTAATTAGGCGTTGTTTCTTGTGATCGGGCAAGATAATTAAAAAGTTTTGAGAATCAAGAATAAAACCCAAAAATTTGCATCTCATGGAAGGTTGTAAGCAACTTTTTTCATAGTTAATAATAAATCCTAAGGCTGTTAGTAATTTAATTGAAATATTGATATTGTTTAAGCAATCGTTGTATGAATACCCAATTAAATATAGATCATCTAGATATATAGTAGATATATAGCCAGCCAATCTGAGTAATCGAACGACGGGTTTCATTAATTTTGTGTAAACGTATGGAGCTGTGTTTAAACCAAATGGCAAGACATTAAATTCAAATAGCTTATTATCAAATTGAAAACGGAGAAATTTTTTGGAATCTGAATGAATTTTTAGTAAAAAATATGCGTCTTTAATATCACAGGTTGCCATATAACAATTTTTTGTCATTAATTTTACTGCTGTGCGTAAATCCTCCAACTTGAAATGGTCGGTTTGTATATGTTTATTTAGATTTTTTAGGTTTAGGATAAACCTTTTCTTACCATTCGGTTTAGGCACAAGAAAAATACTCGATAAAAATTGATTGGCACACGGAGCACATTCGGATATAGCGCCAATTGTCATGAGACTGTCAATAATTTTGGACAAATCATTAATCTCAGTTTGTGACAAAGCAGGCATCGAGGGTACATTTTTTTGTGAGACTTGTTTAGAAAATTGTATCCTGTAACCTTCAATCCAGGAAAGAATAGTTTTGTCTTGTGTAAGGTAAGACCATTGTTTTGCAAACGACGCTAAACGACCAGCATATCGTACCTCATTTACCGACGGAGGGTCGGCCGCGGTTGATAGCGCGATGTTTTCGACGAGCTGGCGTGCGGCGGCGGCGGTGCCCGGCTCACCGGTGGCGGCGCTCTCGCTCCAGCAGGCGGGAGAGGCTGGCGGCTCCTCTGCGGCCCCGACTGCCTGCGAGTCGAAGTGGGAGCCTTCCAGTTTAAACCACGCGAAGTTGATGGCTGAAGTTGAGTTGTCTTTCGATTTTTATCGTAAGCGATCTTTATGTCCGCACCAGATTTCGTCACAGCTTTGGCAGCCTTCAAGGTTTCAGCCAGGGCCTCTCCGAAAAGATACTTGTCTATCTTTGTCTGCATCAAATGGTCGTTTAAATCTTTCTTTAAAGACGACAAAGCAAAGTAGCGCCTTTTGACTGAATCTGAGTGTAACGTATCGCACATTAACTTTGCCGCATCCATAAGCTGTTTCAAAAGGGCCGAGTCCTTGTTTTCTGCTTGCATTTTTGTTGTCATGACGTCACTCAAACAGGCCAAGGCAATACCAAGCTGTTTTTGCCTGTTTTCTATTCCCTTGTCGCGTTTAACACTTGCTTCCGGCAAGGCGGCCTTTATTTCTGGATTAAGTATCGGTGGAATTATTCTAGGGCAGTTGGCTGGTGTCAGGTGCTTTTTCGCTAATTCTTTCCGCACGTCGTTGTTCAGTCCATTGATGATTAAATGCTCTAAGCGGTTAGCTAGGCCGGCGTGAATATCTCTGCCGTACTCGGTGATTTGTGTGGGATCATCACCTAATATGTCAATTAAGTCATCATCGGGGGTAACAGTTACATTACTGGTGGTGGCAGCGATTACGCAAGGCTCAATGACTGTGAGAGTCTCAGCGGCTTGCGGGGATAGCGAGGGAAGGCGCGGAGGTGGCAGCGGGCTTGGCTGTGGCACCGGCGGTGTCGATGGCGCGCGTGATTGCGCCGCGGGGGACGGCATAGGCGGCGGCGCCCGGGACTCCGTTGTCTCATCTAATGAAACATGCCTCACAATTGATTGCAGTCTAGTTCTTGCCATATTACAGTCATCATCTGAGAAGACGTCCATTGATTCTTCCGCTGCTGCAATTCAAAGAGAAAGGTTGCAATTCCAGTGAATTGAACGTCTTTCTTAACGTAATGGTAGATGTTCCAACTCCAATGAATTGAACGCACCATAGTAGATAACGATATAAACAGACCTTTGTTCTGTTCGAGTTCGAATTAAAATAGGTAGGTAGGTATGTGTCAAATTCCAGTGAATACAACGAACCTTTATGCACGCCCGAGAGAATTGTTTACGTTACGCCTGTACCTTATCTGTAACAATAACAATAAATAACATACCTTCATGGCTATGCGCCGATAGCATGGAGTCCTCTCGAGATGAAGGCGATGTTGAATAACGTTGCCGTTTGGCACGTTTTAATTTTCTCTCCAGTTTACGAAGCTTCTTGCTTAATTTGTCGACGTCAATATCACGCTTCCTCTTCGGCATCTTTGTTATGTTAAAAACACTAGTAAAAAAACACTTTAGTCCGTAACGACGAGAAACAAGGAGTGCAGTGGTGAAGCACTGTAACGTGAATGACAAGCGGAGTTTTGGTGCACGTCTACCTCACAAAAAAAAAAAAAAAAAAATCTTATCTCTCAAAATACAGTGCTATGTGGTGAATCCTGGGTGATACTACATGTGTAAATAAGTAATAGGTTTATTATTTCAGGTTACTAATCTCGAGAACGAAGCACGAGTATAATAATATCTTACTTTCGCAACGACAATGTCCATTGTATAACCCTATTGTTAAACTTTACTAGGCCATTCATAGAAAAATTTTCTAATCACGCCTGATATCTAAAATAATATTAATTGCCTACTTTGGAATTCACATTCGAAGATTAATTAATGTGGAATCAAAGCTTAAACATTTAAAAGAATACAATATTACATTTATAACGGTTTAATTATTGATTGATTTGATTGGATTTTAATTTTGCTTTCTAAACACTAATAATCGTGATTCCTAATTTCAAAAGTAAAAAACATTGATTATATATATATTTTTTTTTATCTGTGGTGGATAAAACAAGCCGTCCTGAGGTTTAGTAGTGTCTGTCGGTCATGGACGATGTTCCAGAAGTACTGTTATTACTCTGCTACCTTCATTTCTCATCATATAAAAGAAATACACTGTAATGGCAAACGAGGGCACAATTTCTTCTGTTGCTGATACAGCGTCTTTAAATGTTGCTATGACTGCAGTGTTTTTTAAACTCTCTCAACACTATAACGTATGTATACAATACGTAGGTTTGTCATCAGACGAGCTTACTCTCATTTTAGCCGAAGTCTCGTAAGAATCTCGTTATACCTACTTTCTTCTCTTTGAGTTGATAAAAAAACATACAATCGGCAAAAAAGCGAATCGCATTTCTATCTCCCTGTACTTCTCCGATCTATGCGGTCTTAAATAATAGTTCACGCGTAAATCAGCAAGTCTTATCAACTTTTAATACTACATTACCTGAAGGTACAAAAATCTGTAAACAAAAGACCCAACAAACTAAAGTCATCAGAAAACGTGAAGAAATATGTCCGAGAATATTTTAGTCGGCTTATTGAATTTTAAGCGTACCTGCATGTTGGTATTTATGAACACTTGTACCTAATTTTATTTATATTTTATATTTCCTTTTTAGTAGCATATAGTGTTTGAATTTTCTAATGTTAAACATAAGCTAAGTTAAAACTCTTTTAGTAATGTGAAACCTATCATGAATTACACTGTTAATTAGTGCTCGACTTTTTGTAGTATACCATTTCATGTTTTGTTTTCTCGTACTTGTAAACGTCGTTGTTTTTTTATTAGTCTACCAAAGTGACTCCACTCTGCCTGATGGTTAGCAGTCAGTGGAATCCAGAAGTGGTGGACACCATTCCAAAAGTCAAACTACTGGTATGGTGGCCTCCACTATGGCGGCTTAGTGAGATGCCTTTTCACGCCACGCTTAAAAGACCTAGGATCAAAGTTTTATGGGAACACATGCGCTGGTAAAGAGTTCCAGGCTTTAATTGAGCGACAAAAGTATGAAGTGCTGAACCGTTTGGTTCGAGACCCTTTAGATTCCTGTGAAAGGATAGCACTTTAGTCCCGCACGTGTTGTTCTATATAAAAAGGGAGAGGGTGGCATTAATTCAAATGCCTGATGATAGTAAGCGCTAGTAAGCAGTTACCGTATCATTATAACAATTATTTTTATATTAACATAGTCGAAATGGTCCAGTGGATAAGGCACCCGCTTCGTAAACGCGAGGTAGTGGGTTCGAATCCGGGCAAGTGCAATCACCAATGTGATTTTTCAAATCATATGTACTTTCTAAGTTTATCTTGGACATTTCTGACTAACGGTGAAGGAAAACATCGTGAGGAAACCTGGATTTAAATGTCTGAAATTGCCAATCCGTCTTGAGCAAGCGTGGTGATTAATGCTCATACCTTCTCTATATGAGAAGAGGCCTTTGCCCTGTAGTGGGATAGTAAATAGGCTGGTATTATTATTTTTATTAACAATAGTCCTTGAAACACCAGGAGTGTATTACTAGCGCTCCTTTTTCAAAAACTACGTGTTGAACTCAAATTAATACGTTTTTAGAATAGCAGCCTCTTATTTTAAAAACCGTTTGTGTCTAATATAATTTTATATATTAATGTTATAATTTTGGTATTTATTACTCTGTTCATGCACTAATTAATTGATGTGTGTGTCAGTGGCATAGTTCGTTGACACGCACGCACACACGGTAGATTTGGGCTACTTATGGCTTAGTATTTAATTATTTTTTATTTGTTATAGTTAGACTAATACTTATTAGGATAATTTGGGTTATGGTCGATCTCTGAACTCTAGAAACACATTCGAATCCTTGCTGTCTATGCCTACCGCTGCCGTCGTTCACAACACAAATTATAGCTGAACGCCTAGTTTATTCTATCGACAGTATAGTGCCAGACTGCAATATTTCAAAGAGTATTATGTCTTCAGCCAATCTGTTCTAATTTGAAAATCTTTGTTGGGTTTGGTCCCATATTACTTACACTTAGGATCAATGTAAAATGTTTTGCCATTCTCTTTTATCCATCTGGACACTAATTCCCTTTTTAACCGACTTCAAAAAGGAGGAGGTTATCAATTCGGGTCGTATGTTTTTTTCTCACTCGGTCATTTATAAACCAATTTGGCTGGCACCGACTCCAAAATAACTGATTAAAATCTATAAATAGTAAAGTATTATAGGTATCAAGGATTGCGTTGTTTCCCGTTATTGTTCTTTGCTATGAAGTAATTAAAATATTATTTACTACTTTTTAGTTAAGGATTGAACATGTAGGTGTTGTTTGAAGTCGGTTTTCATTTTTTTTTCTAAAAAAATTTTTTTTTACGTTATCCTTCTGCCTCTTTTACTCCTTCATACCTTGTACATATACCTATATTTATACCTACTTATCTTTTGTCATCACATGTCTATACTGTTGTATATGACAATTGTTCATCAACTGCTGATAAAATCATAACTGTTGATTTGTCAACTGACCAATCATCAAAGATGTAGTAACAGTAAACGCGGTCAGACTTGCTAAATAATGGCTTTGCGAACTCAGCTCCTTACTTGACACCATTGTGTACCGAACAATAGTGCACACGTGACATTGCATCACCTAATGATGGGTGTAAACGAATGTGGACTGTATGCCGTTGTAATGTGTTAATCGGAGGGATTGTCGCATGTCGACGTTGGGTAATGATATGTTGAAGGTATACTCGGATATGTAATGTTTTCAAAATTGTTGATGGTACATCTAGGTGTTAATCTAGAACACTTAGGGCCTGTTTTACCACTAACTGCTAAAATATCTAACAGATAAAACGTCTACTAGTTAAATCTGTCTAATATTTTCAAAGAGTTTATTTGTCAGATAAGGTTATTAGGCACTTGTGGAACTGATTTTTGAGTTCTATCAGTCAGTGAAGATTCGAATAGGTTGTCACGCACTTTATCAGCAAGTGGTGAGACAGGGCCTTATTTTAACAACTGGCAGCTTTTGCTTCCACTGAGAGGTAATTTGTCTTACTATTTACGTCGATACATCCAGTTTAGATGCGTCTAGACATCTTCAAGTAGCGAATGACTAAATTCTGTTTCATCTCCGTATACTATGTATGTTATTTCACATAGTAGGTCCATCAAAGAATTTTTGTTACTGTTCAATTAATTAGCTAATTCATATTTTTTATTAGCAGTTCTTACTAAAATTCTTTCGAAACAGTTTTCTAATGTAATGCAAATCTAATAACCGCTTTTTCTACCTTCCAGATGAAATGCTAGAAGGTGAAGGGGCGGGGCTGGCGGCCCGGGTGGCCGAGCTCGAGGTCCGCTGCGCCAGGCAGGCGGAGGAACTGCTCTGTCTACGGTCCACCCTCGCCGATGCGCTGAGGAGACTCAACGCGTTGGAGGGACGTCCCACCGCGCCCCAACCACAGAGAAATGGTGCTTACACTGGTAAATTTGTGTTGTTTGTGGCTTTTGGTGTGTAGTGTTAAAAATGTCTTTAAAGAAACCGCAAAGGCACTGCATGTTAAATTTATAGATTCCGATCATAATTATGTAATTCTTTCAAAAAATAAAAAGGTAATCTTTGCTAAGAGAAATTTTGATTAATAAATCTTTATATATATCTATCTTTAAAGAAAATTAGCGTATATTGAAGTCCAAGTAATAACCCTTTTGTCGTTTAGTAGCGCAACGCTTACATACAGTTACACATCGATAATGTCAAAACCTTCTATCCTTTCACTAACCACCACTCTTCATTTCTCGCGTTAAATAGTGTAACGTTTGTACAGGACGTGTTGTTAAGTCATACGTAATGTATATGGTTCATAACACTGAATATTATCAATAGGTATATTATATTGCTTCTGGCTTTATATACCGAAATAGTTGTGATAAATTAGTATTTTGAAGGCAGGGAGTAGACTAAAGTATTAGCCACAGCCTCGGCTAGGACTCCCATTTTTTTATATAAGCCTACTAAAGTGACTCCACTCTACCTGATGGTAAGCAGTCAGTGGAATTCATAAACTATTGGTATGGTAGCCTTCACTATGACGGCTTAGTGAGATGCTTTTTCACGCCCCACTTAAAAGATCCAGGATTAAAATTGATGGGGACATATAAAAAGTTCCAGGCTTAATTAAGCGACAAAAGTATGAAGTACTGAACCGTTTGGTTCGAGATTCCTTTAGATTCCACTGTGAAAGGGTGACACTTCAGTCCTGCACGTGTCGTTCTGGATAAAAAGGGAGAGGTTGAGATTAATTCAAAGGACTCTTCAAACCACTCTCCGTGGCAAAGGCGATAGGAGACGGCCATTGATCGATGTCTTTTCGCAGCTGTTAAGGTTCAAGGGCATTTACTTAAGTCTTACAATATGCCTCTTGACAGGCATAATACACAAGTGTAGTGACTGTCAGCATCTCATTTTGATGTGTTTCTACATAGTAATGTCGCCATGACTGGTTTTTGTAACAATACTTTTTGGAATGGTGTCCACCACTTTTTGACCCAGCTTACAGCTTACCATCGGAGAGAGTTACTTTAGTAGGGTAAAGAAAAGCTACGAGAACTGTACCTACAGTCATGTCAAATATGTTACCGTCCCTCAGACCTTCAAACATACAAGTTTACAGTATAATAATTACATAGCTTTCTAAACATAAAGATCACTTTCATAATATAATTGATGTAAATTATTCAATTGATTACACTGATAATTGCTCACAGGTATCCAATCTAATTGAATTGCGATACTGATCGAACATGAGAAACTGTGATATTGGCAGGTTCCCACACAAATTGATAAGTCGGGTTTAAATACTTGCGTAGTTAATATATGCAAATAGTAGAGTATTTAGAATATCTGAAGTAATCTGAAGTGATCTGAATTAATGTGTGTATTTCTCACCGGGGGCAGCGATGTCGTATGGTCTCGTGTCTAGAATATCCATAGCACCTCGTATCGTAGGTGCCGTGAGACGACTAAGAAAATACCACATAACCGGCAGCAGCATTATCTGAACATTAAACATCACTTTCTTCATCTGCACTCTTATCAGAGTGGTCCTCATTTTAAGTTTGTGACCCGCCTCACAATCCGACGCCATTCTTTACTGTTGGTTGCCTTCGTGGTGCAGACATGTTACATGTCTATATGGCCGATTTTATTTGATCGGTTCATCTCATCGGTGCTCTTCCACGCGCAAGTGTATTCTCAACTCAAAATAAATATCACCTTAATATGTCTGCCAAGCATAGTGGCTGTGGCAAACATTTTACTCTATCAACGGTGAGACAAACGCACGTTAACTCATGATAGACTTGTAATTTATTTGTAAAATATTGTTGACGTATCATATCCTCGTAGTATCTTCAATAACTTTTGTTTGTTGTAGTCAGGAGATTAAGCAGTCTTGATCATCTTGACGTTTTCTTTTTATATTTGTAGTAATTTGTACGTTCTCCTTTCAGGTTCAGCAGGCACTCCGACGAGGGAGCTGCGACTGAGGCAGCCATCGTATCGTGAGACTGCCAAAAGACAATCCAGCTACGGATCCAGTACCTCCTCATTACCACAAAGGTATAGTTGTTTTTAAAGTAATAAGATTAGAATTTGAGATATGTTGATAAACTTTGGCTCGTTTAGGCGCAGAATGTCCAATTCGCAAAATGTCCAGTTCGTAGAATGTCCAGTTCGCATAATGTCCAATTCGCAGAATGCCCAATATTCATCATAACATTGTCACCACTAATTGGTGGAGAATTTAAGTATGAATAAATCAATAAGTAGCCAAGTTACTCGGAAATCACATTTATTTTTGTCACATTTATTTAATTTATTATATATTAAAGAATCAATATCATAATCAATAAGTACAAAAGGAGTTAAGAAAACTAGAAAATAGCCATATTACAATTAAGATTTTGAAAAAAAAAATTTCTACGTCTTTATATTATAAACCCTAGTTACTAAAACTAGATACTGATTTACAAATTTTATAATCACTAGACCGCAGCGTTTTTTTTATATCGATTCTTTAATTTATGTTAAATTAAAACAAATGTGATTTCCTAGTAACTTGGCTACTTATTGATTTATTCATACTTAAATCCTCCACCAATTAGTGGTGACAACGTTATGGTGAATATTGGGTATTCTGCGAATTGGACATTATGCAAACTGGACATTCTGCGAACTGGACATTTTGCGAATTGGACATTCTGCGCCTAAACACTTTGGCTTAGTGCTAGCACAATCGAGCAAATTTCGAGTTATTCCGGTCTGATCCCCTAGATCTGATTCTCCGCTTGTTATTATTATTCTTCAATTCCGTTCGTACAGTGATATTTATGTACAATACCTTAAAAACGTTTATATCTACGTTTCTAAGCCAGTGTTTGACCCTTCGAAACTTATGTTCTCATATTCCTAACGGTTTGCCCTATTAGTTTAGTTCTTGCCCTGCATGGCAAAGTCTACCACTGGGCTCGTACTTATGTTATCATTTATAGTCTCAAAACGTTTTGTTGCCATACAGATTCATTTTCTCACGATGAATTCCCACAGCTCGCTTCTGGAAACCATATTTGAGTTCGCAGAATCACTCGGTTCAGCTGTTAAGCAAATCATAAACTGGTACTCCCTATGTTTTTTGCTAGTCCAATGGCATGAAATGAAATCGTTTTATTATAGTTTTGCTTAAGCCTGATTGAATTGTCATTACCAGAATTTATTACAATGGTTCAATCTTAATTGGCGTTTATCATCAGGCTAAGAAGTCTTATTGAGGCTAAAGTCTTATTGAGATTTCCTATTTAGAAAATGTTGCGTAAAAAATTCAGTCAATAAATATGATAATAATCAGGCAGGGCAGATGGTATAAAGATAATATACCTACATTTGAGACTAAGAAGGTACATAATATGTTCTCTCCACGACTCGACAAACTCTTCACGAACAGTAACTAATCGAGTTCGTCTTCGTGAAGAGTTTTTTAAAAACGTCGGTTCTAACTTAATCCAAGACGGAACTATTAAATCAGACTTGTCAAATAGGTACGTCTCTATCATAGAAACATTTAAGCCAGAACCACTAAACTGATTAGTGGTTCAATATCAAGATCTAATATAACAACAACCTTATAAAATCCCTGTTTATTTCCAGGCGCGGTCCTCAGCACCAATCCACAGGGTCCCTTCAGTCGGACTCTCCCGCGTCGTCGTCGTCACTGTCGCCGGCGCCGTCGCCATCACCGCGCGCGACGCCGGCGCCGCACCATGTTCCGCACGCGCATACCCAACATAACTATAGGTAAATAGGTTTAAGCTGTCTAACTTAGTTTTGACGATGTAGTCATGACTTTGAATAAAATAGGAAATTCTTCGAAAAATGCGACTTCAATTGAAATAGGCAATCTTTGAAAATGTCCTATGTTTCTATTTTTGCAATAATCATTTATTAGCTCACACGTAGATGTTCTCTCTACACAACGATGTTCTTGACCTAATTTCACAGAAACAAAAATCGAATAGGTAATTAAATAGGCGGCTTAGGTAATTAATATCTATCGTTATATTATGAATATACATAATCAGCATATTACATAATGATAACTAGTTATATGTAGGTAAATATGTAGGTATTACTAAAATGATTATTTAGCAATACCTACATGAACACATAATATATGTTATTAGTTAGTTTCAGTCATTTCATGTCATTATTTGAAATCATTGAAAATTTTATACTGTTTTCTTAATTACCCGCTTACTATATGACCTAGGTTTCCGGTCTAGTATATGAATCCACCCTATTTCTTCCTGTAGTGTCGTAAAAGGTGAACTGGTAACGGGCAACCTGCCTAACGTGTTACCTATGACAAACTACTCCCTTTGAAAGAGTCTAATGTCCAACATTGGAAGTTTATGTACCTTATAACCTAAAGTAGTAGTACTACGCAATTGTAGTTATCTCCAAGTTTCTTTTGGTAGGCTAAGTTTATATTGCCGTGCTTGCTACGTGCTTAAAAATCCCAAAAAGCGTTATATTAGCTAGTTGAAGCTGATTAATAAAGTTGTTAGCCAGTATACACAGATAACCTCCCTAGTAGATGCCGCATATAGTTCAACTTATACCGATTATTCGTAAGCATAAAGTACTCATTGGACACAACGATTGGTGCATTACAGTGCATTCGGACATTAAAACAACCAATCACGGCGCAGCTTTTATTTACCGCGCAGCCCGTTCGTGCTCCTTATTTTAGTGAACTTAAAGCTGCGTTTTCACTAGGCAACATTTGGCGCGCGACATCACAACACGATGTCCAACATGCTGAAAATTAGCGCGGAAATTTGTTTAACATTATTTTGTTCGCACGCTGTTGTGCAATGTAGCCGTACATGACGAGCGTCACATGTTGCGCGTCAGTTGTTGCTTGATACAAGGCTTGAGTCAGAACAATTAAATATTGATGCGGTATCTATTAGCGGGTTATGTAAGGCAGTAAAGTAGTCGCTAGTATAAATGTATAGATCACGGAACAACTCTACGTCCAGTAACCAGAGTCCGTCTCCCGGCGGGAACAGCCTCACCAAAAGGTGGAATTCGACAGGAGACTTCAATGCGCAGGGACTTACACCTAATAGCAGGTAAGCGGAACGTCATAGAGAATTTGAAACTAGCGATTTTGTATATTTGGGTGTTACAAAAATCTTTACAATAATGTACCTAAGTCCGATAATACGTGTCCCTAATTAACGAAGTAAAACGCAAGCAAAGTATGAGTAGAGCTTATTGTTATTAATAAGATAGTTATAGAATATAAGCTTTTTAAAACTGGAAAGAAAACAAAAATAATATAAAGTGGAGGCCACAAAGCGAGCAGTCGGATACGATGGCTTTTAGAATGATGTCCACCACTACTAGGCTCCACTTACTGCTTACCTTCAATCAGCATGACTCCACTTTGGTAGGCTAATCTATTTAAAAAAGATTTTAACAAAGGAAAAATGTTCATGATCGTACTTTCTTTTACATTTAAATTTAAATAAACACCCAGTTTACATTCAGGTTGCAAACTTTACAATACATTCCTTCATGCATCAGGATTATTACTAATTCTGTGCAAGCTTGGACCATATACGTAGTAATGAGGAAGTGTAGTTGAATGGTAAAGGGCTTTACAACGCTAGCGGTGTCGATGTGTACCTAATCCATCCATTATAGTAGGAAATAATAGAATATTATAAGGATTGTTAGTAAGCACCTTGTACCAGTAGCGAAGAGTCACTTGTTCGAGGAGGGAAGCCGGTGGGACTAAAATACTTTGAGTTTCGGAAGGCCAGTTAGACTTTGAGTAGATACTTAAGCAGTGATAGATATAAGGAGGTCAGAGCATAATTTAAAAGGGAAGCCGGCAGGAATCGTGTTATATGGACGCTTCGCCACTGCCTTGTACTCATATCTATTATTGTTTTACGTATATGTACTATAATTATTTAAATAGGTACTATTATTTACTTAATTAAAAAAATGTACCTATACAGAGTGTATACGACGGTTTGACATTAAATGAAAAGGCAGGTGTTACTAGCCCATATAATGATTTCTAATTAATCACAAAAGTAATTTGACGAAAAACAAAAATTTGAAATTTTCTAACAAAATAAATAATATTTTAATAGTAACGAAGTAATACACCATTTTATTATGACAAGTTCACTGAACTGTAATGAACGGCAACGTTTATCCTTCGACGTGGACTATGACTTAAGTCAGTGACCGTTTGACGTACTTACATAGTGTTAATTTAGAATTAAAGAAATAAAAAAATTTGTCCTGTGTCTAAACTATTGAAGATATTTAGTAGATTTTTTTTTGTCTCGCTTTATAATGTCACATACTATACGTAATTGCATTTAATGTCATACCGTCGTATACACTCTGTATAATATAAATGCGCTTATAAATGTTAAAGTATTAGAAATAGAAAAGCAACAGAAGCAGAACTATATCTAACAGTAAAAAGTCTAGGGTTAATAGGCTTGAATACTATTTCAAAACAAGGTAAGTACTACTTATAATTAGGTACCGAACAAACCTTAACACTTATACAAAATCGCTAGTTTTAAGCACTAAAATATAGTTGTAAAATACACAGCGCTACTTATTATTTATACATTATCGAATGTTGATTTAAATTTACAATAATAACGCAAAGAAATAGCAGAAAGATAAAACACCCTTACGATTTACCTTTAGTACCTACCCATTAGAGATCCACCTCGAACATCCACCACGAAAAGTTTCTATGCGTTATTGCTTTAATGTACCACACTTGGCATCATGTATACCTAAATATTTTATATAATATGTAATTGGTATTTGATAAATATTTGAGACATTATTCCAGCTGTGGTAGACAGATCGACATTCTGAACATTTTATTTTTAATTTTTCCAATTTGTAATAAGTCATTTCATTTATATGCACATTAATGCTAAGCAATCTTTTAGCACATTTGCAATATTTTGCTTTAATTTTTCTTGCTATTTTGTTATATTTTATTTTTATTTATATTTTATTTTCTAGTATCGTTTAATTGTTTTTATGCTTTCTCCTAGATTCACAACCACAAAGTCGTTGCTAAACTTATATTCTAAGTCGTCACAAAATGGATCGATATTAAAACATGGGTAAGTCCGATGTTTTATGGGCAATGTGGGTGATGTGGATAGAATGGGTGACGGGTATAAAAGTTGTTTTAATGTGTGATTGGATGTAACTAACATAGAAGAGTTTTAGAGTATGTTTTGATTTACATTTTGTTTTTTGTTTGTTAATACGTAACACACATAATACATGACCTATGCCAGGTGATTCTTCAAATTTTTTTCACGGATTTAAAAAAAATATCTTTTAAGGGCGCCATTTTTAATCATGGCAGTCGGGCTTGTGACTTTCATGTACGTTCCTAATTTAGATGTAATTTTGGTAGGCAAATAAAATAATGGTATTAACTTTACTATGAATATTTACGTGTTTTTTTACACAATTAAAGCACACAATCAGTGAACAAAAACAGCAATTACGGCATATTTAAAGTTGACGCAACAAGATGCTAAAGCTAATCGTCAAGAGATACATGATCTTGAACGGCCTTCGTATGCAATTGAGTTTAACGACACACACACTAATTACCTACATGTACTAGAGCATGTTAAGTTTTTTTGCAAACTATCATAATATATGTCATTTTGAATAATCTACAGCCGTGTCTCCGGTCTACTACTGCATCGTTGATGTCATATGAGATAAGAGAATAATAAATATCGGGCACCAGCGTTACACACTTATTAAGTATAACCCACCCATATTACCTTACTGCAGTAACGAAGCCATTTGCCAAGCGTGGTGAAATGAAATGAAATATGTTTATTCATATAGGTTAATTAAATTAACACCTATGAACGTCAAAGTTTACAAAATGTCAGCAAATTAACCTACAGCCAGTTCTCTGACGAAGTAGAGCCATGAGAAGAACTGGCAAGAAACTCAGGCCACTCTTTTTAATCGCCAGAATGATTATGAAAACCCTCTATATTTCGTAAGCTTATGTCTACACAACAAAAGACCGGCGTGAGTTGAGAGAGCCGCCGAAGTCAAATTACCTTATCAATCCCTATTGATTCAATCTCCTTCATCTCCTCTTATTTCCCCTGTTGTTTGTAATGGTTAGAAACACAGCCATGACTATAGGTTCGCTTTCATCAGATAGGTATTATGCTGGTTTGTCGCCTTGGTTGTATAAATATATTATCTGTAATACCAATATGTGACTGACCACTCTGTCTGTAAGCCAGCAGGTTGTTTACTTAATCGCAGTCATTATCAACTGCAATGTCCATAGAAGGTACACCCACATATTGAGTAACACACCTACGCTAGCGCATCTGATTATACGATTGTACTTATGAGACAATATACTTATGACCAATGTTAGGGATGCCACACGTTCAAAAGATACTTATTTTTATACAGCGTATTTTAATAAACCCATTTTATTAATAGAAGTAGTGAAGTCATACTATATAATTATTTAAAAATGTTCTTAATGACACTATATAAAGAATAAAATGATTTACGGTCTATTTACCAACAGCAGAACATGTGGGAAGAAACTGCGTTCACTACTACTTCGATACTTCTTTTTAATAGTTAGTGACATGATTAGCAATTTTTGACAATAAGTATAATTATATTTTGCCACAATATCGGTGTAGTAAAGTCTATAAACATACATAGCTTCATGCCTTTTTATCCCGAAGGGGTAGGCTGAGGTGTTTTACCACACGTAGTAAAGTGTATCATCAGTCATTAGTGTAAAATGTAAAAGCTTCGCATATTTAATAACTAAATTAAATCAATGACCTTAAAGCTAACTACAAAATAGCTCAGAATATCTGCCTTTGACTTGCCCTAGTCGTACCACAAGATATATTTATTTTATTTAGTACTAACAAAGAGTTGGTTTGCGTAGGCAGCAGTTAAAAATCTATAAACTAGCTATGAGGAACTGATAGTAATCAGTTTAACATAGGTGACTGGTATTGTTCGTCAAAACTCATTTGTCATAACAGAAGTTATTTAAGTCAAAGTCAAAGTCAAAGTATTTATTTCATTTTGATCATAAAGAATGATACTTATGAAAAGTCAAATTACATGAAGTCAGCTAATTAACCTACAGCCAGTTCGCTGACGAGGTAGAGCTGTGAGAAGAACTGGCAAGAAACTCACGCCACTCTTTTCAATTGCCAGATAATTATAATTTTTTTGTATGAGTTATTAATTTTAACACATCAACGCAACCAAAGAACCATACAAAGTAATTATTACAAAACAACCAATTATTTAATAACATTTTTTAAAAAAGAAAAGAAACGAAAATAGAGGGTTTCAGTTATTTAGTTTCATCTAGTATAGTAATTTGACTACGTATTTTAATTAAAATTTAAAAAAAAGTAAATACATTTCCCTCCCATTTAAGTAGGAGGGTATCGATGGCTTTGTAAAGAGATCAGCTTGAATATGTTAAACTTATAGTTACTTATTGGTCACAGTGAAGATCCTTGGGGTAGAATTACCAACTCGTATGTCATATAGCGAAAGTTTATTATGATGAAGATGAGGCATAGGCTTCTTACTAACTAAAATTTGGTAAATATCAAAACAAAACTAGTTGCCTCGTAATTTAAAATGCGTGCCACAAAAACGTTTTTTCTCGTTTATTCCTTTAATATGGTTAGCATATTACCTAATCCCGTAAATAAATACTCAAATTATAAAATCCATCTTTATTCCAAACGTAATTAGTAATATTAACTTTAGGGTGCAGATGTTTTCATTGCAATGCGTATGCATTTCTACCTCTTGACCTGGTTATACTGACCGTGGTCACTCGCTTGCATTCGCTTGCTCTTAAAAGTTGTCCAATTAAAACTACCCGTGTACATTGCATTACCGTGTTAACTCCAGTGTCTTTATAAGAGTGTTGCAATAATTCGACGTGTGTACCGAGATTACATCACAAAATACCTAAATACCTTTAGTCGTGTGTTGTTTATGTTGACTCGTAATCGTAAATGAATCAAAGTACTTACATACTTTTGTCGCTTAATTAAAGCTTGGAACTCTTTGCCAGCGCATGTATTCCCATCTAACTTTGATCATGGGTCTTTAAAGCGGGGCGTGAAAAAGCATCTCACTAAACCGCCATAGTGGTGGCCACCATACCAGTAGTTTGGCTTTTGGAATGGTGTCCACCACTTCTGGATTCCACTGACTGCTTACCATCAGGCAGCAAAGTGAGTGGAGTCACTTTGGTAGGCTAATATAAAAAAAAGTAACTATAGGACGTTTTTCTAACGATTTTTCTTAACGAACCTGATGGTTCGAAAAGAACATAGCCTTATATTCTTTTCCAATAACTCTTTTTTGTAGTTTAGGAGTTAAAAGGTTTTTATAGGCTGGAAGAGCGAGTGTTTTACCCTAGTGTTGCAAGCAAGGTGGTTCATCATCCGTATGCTTGTTTTCCACCTTAATTGTATTAAAATGCTTTGACATTGACCTGACCGCTGTGCATCATGTTGAGAACAATCACTTACAACATATTTGTTATTCCTAAAATCAAGTGTCACAGAATTAAAGTAGGTAATAAGTGAGTCATCTACATCTATCTGGCGCAGCATTCGCAAAACCCCGGCATTGTTACACTATCATTGCGTTGTATACAATAAAAATAATATACATCGGCGTTCTTTATCGCTATAGTCATACAGCGGTTTCAAGGTAAACCAGCAATGTATTTAATTTAAAACGTTTTATCCGCGTTCAATTATTAAGAATGACTTCATGGTCTGTTGAATCCTTGCCTCACGCAGTCTGCTAAGGTTATTCTCGCCAGCCGGCTGTACCTACGGTTTGCGTATGTGCCTTTAATAGGTACCGGTTTTAAAAAGTTTGTGGCCGCGTACTCGTTGCCTTTACCTTATTTGGACAAATTTGTTTTTGGCGCCATGGATGAAGGGTAAAAAAACTGCAGTTAATAATTGGAACATGTATTAATCTATCACGATTTTTATATAAGTATTCTTTATAACGAATATTCTTTGCGTTATACATTTTTGAGTTTAATTTACTTTAGAGAAACCGGTGTTTATAGACCAAATCAACAACGTTTATGCAATTTTGTTGCTTATCGTGCACAAAGAATATTTATTTACCTTAGTTTTTCCTTTGTATATGATGTAATCATTGGATGTAACATACTACTATTTGGAGCTAAACAAACAATCGCTTACCTATTATGTATAATTTGATTTTATCAGTAAATGATAACTATTTTGTTATATCTTATTTTTATTTTAGATTATTTTGTATCGCGTAGCTGGCCGGTCGGTTTAACTGCGCGGGTGGGATTGTAATCTGCTATTATTTTTCTAATTGTGGGCAGATGCTAAACGCATTTTGGCGGTAACAATGTCATTCACCCCAATGTAAGTCGCTTGGGAAAGTTCTAAGCTTGTTCTGTATATCTGTGCTTTTTGGTGCTTGACCTCACTTTCGGTATTTTGTAATTGTTTTTAGATGATCTACCTATTTTTTGATTTAGTCTTGTCGCTGCGCAAATAATAAAAAATATGTCGTAGATCCTGTACGCGTAAGTATTTTAGCAATAATTTAGACAGGTACACTATAATATATTTAAAACTATAAATTTGAATTTTTAGGACTCTGTCAAACATTGACATTTGCTTGTTTAAATAAGTGATGCCGATGTTAATGATTTTCTTATTTGTAGGTACTTCAGGTATATTTTTTGAAAGTATACATACGATCAAATTTAACTTTAAGTATTTAGTTCACTGGGTTATTGAATTAAATTGTAATGGAAAACTTTTATTAGTGCCTGGTGTTTTAATTACCATTTTGTTAATGGGGTTCTATGTCATTTTTATGATAATGTGACGTCACCTCTCAAGGGATCAGGAGGTTTATTCTCATGGCTTTTATTAATTTAAACTTTTAACAGGTGATATATCCACTTAAAAAAATGTTTTTGTGATGCAACGTAAATGTATGCAGCTGCTCAGCAAGAGATTATTTATTTAATGTCTTACAGAACGAGATAATATCGTAAAGAAACAAAGTTATTCCATATGTATAATAGAAAGCCAGGTTGTAGCTCTGCGTATGTGTGCACCGATGCTTCAGATATTGAAAAAGTTTTGTGTCAGTAATACTTACTTAATTATTTCAAGTTTGGGTGTAGGTAGGGTTCCCATTCATCCGGATTTGTCCGGACATATCCGGACTTCTTTCCGGACTTCTTCTTCTTTCTCTTCAGTTTGTCCGGATTTTTTAGCTTACAAGTAATAAAACATACATAAGTAATCACTACATAGTATAGAACAAAGTCGCTTCCCGTTGTCTGTCATTAAGGGCGTTCCGTCACATATGACCTTGAGCGTTTCGCTTCCTCACCACCCCGCGCCTCACCCGAAAAAAACATTGCGTGCGAGTCCGCCCTCTAGCGGCAAGTAGCAGTAGCACAACTATAAGACAATGACCTTACTTGTCCGAAACCGCAGAGCTAAAATCTGATAGACGCGAAAATAATGAATTATTTTTTTAGTATCTTTTATTATTTCGTTTAGTAGGTATGTATATTTTTAGTATATATTATTTATATATTTATTATTTATATAGTAGCGAAAGCAAAGATGAGTGTTTAGAATCATGACGTTTGTTAAATATGTAGTAGAAATAAAAATAACTACTGTGGGTTAAGGTGGTTCCGACGAAATTTCGACGAAATCCGCTACTTTCATCTTTATAATTGAGTAGATTCTAATGCTATTTATTCTTTTTTTTTTTGCCAACAATATACTTTGATTCATGAACTTTAGAATAGTAGAAGAATTATTTACAATAATTGATTATATAACTTATACCAACGATATTAAAACAACGTGATTTCACTTATTTCGAAATATTACTTTGTAATTACTATAGTTATAAATATAAAAGTTATATTGAATCAACCGGAATAAACCAAATGTCAACTCTGTAGGTTTATTTCATTTATTAGGATAATGTTTCAATAGTTATTGATAATTTGGCTGAATCAGCGTCGCAGGGGCTCTGCGCGGGCGACGGGAGGCAGAACGGCAGAGCGGCGCAAGCCCTTCTGACGGACGGACGTATGCGGTTTTTTTAAAATTATTTACGTAATTCAATAATTGCAAATAAATAATATCAAAAAAAATATTGTGTGGATAGATTTAGTGTTGCAAATAAATTAGATTAGTTATTTAGATTTTTTTAGTGTATTAAATACGTAGGTATTTACCTACATTTATTATTATTTTTCATCAAAATGACTAAAATTTCACGACTGAAACAAATACAAATGCAAAGGATTCAATAATAGAATATCCTGTAAGTAGGTATATACCTACCTTCATATTTTTAGTAAAATACCTTCTTTGAGATACTTACCTAGGATATCCTTTAATTATGTTTAGTTCCACGTAAACTAGGTAGCAGGTGGTGAGCCTATTGTCGCTCGTGATAAGATCAAGGCAACACCAGGCCTCAAGAATCAGTAAATTCCTGCTGTTATATACCCTAGGGGTATGAATATGAGCTTGCTACAATATTGTCTATGTCTACTATCATTTCGAACTAGGTGTGTGGTAGGTGGGCACATGAGTAAAATATCTAACTTGGATATTTACTCATGTGGCAAGGGCGCTTTCCGATTCCGACCGACGCGACGCGACGACGGCGACGCCGGCGTAGGTACGAGGTGCTTCGGTCGGAACACGAACGTCGGCGTCGGTCGTACAACTAGCATAGAACTCAAATTACAATGATTATACGTGACATGCGTCGGTTTGCGACCTAGTTAGATACCTACACAAAACAACCATACACGCTGCTGTTAGCTACCTAACTATCTACGTTATCTTGCACGAGCATAAATACCTATACATTCTATATATACATACGGTGTGTACTTGAATATTCTATCGGTAAGTAATACCGATAAAATATTCAAGTATTTACCTCGTTAGATTTTTTTTCATGAGCTGATAAAATCAGTGATAACGATAAGATACTAGGCTAAAGTAAATACCTACCCTTCTACTTTCAATGCATCTTATTTTGATTTATTTATTTGATTGCAAGAAAGGAAGAAAAAGGCTTTACAAAACGTCTTAGTCTCTAACCAAACTAAAATATTTGAAGACTGTGAAATTATCACAATTAGGTAAATTAAAAATCCTACTCTCTGTTCCTTTATTATCGTATACTATATGAATTTTTAATCCTAAAATTAAATAATATATTGTTGAGTGCCTACTGGACATAACAAAACTAATACCGTATTTTTCGAGTAATAGGTGTATGTAGAAAGTAATAGACCCGGCACGGTGGCACAGTATAAAGAATTCTACTCTTTTTTGTACAGTCTTTACCTAACTAGGTAAAGGCAAAAGAATTATGGTTTAGCACTCTATGTATGTATGTATGTATGTATCTTTATTATATTATATTATAAGTGTATGTACTGTAAAACTACCCCGTGACGTCGTCCGCATGGATCCGTTACTTAGCGATAATATTACATTAGTTCTACTTTACCGATTTTGCATTATATTATACATTTACAATACTACAATATGTACGTACATACAAATATATGTATGTACACATATATTTGTATGTACATATTGAAGTAATCTATACTTATAATGAATCTCTAGCGAGGTAATTTTCACGGTACATCCAAATCACTCAAACAGTGGGTACAATGCGTCTACTTTGGCAATTGTTCGTGTTACTTATTTTGCTAAGGGTACATGATATTGTGTACCTTACGTACGGGCACTTACTAGAAGATAATCAACATTTATTTATTTATTGAAAAAGTATTTACAATATCATTACAGATAAAAACCCAATACGATATCATAAAAAACCTAAAATTAAAAACACTAATTACTAAATAAATATATCTACTTATCCAATACTATACATTTTTGTGCAACATCCTTGAATTTTGATAGGGTACATTGAAAAATATCAATTTCTATAGAAATAATGATATACACATAGGAATGATGACGCTTTGTTTAAAGCATGTGTAACTGAAAATCCTTATCAGCTCCGTCATTTGAATTCAGTTTTGCTGGTGAATGGTGCTGTTTCAAATTCAGTGCAGTGGTGGCCATACAGAGTAAAGATACTGTGGGAGAAAAAGGAAATAAAGAGGACCGAGGAGGTAACTATGCCTTCGGACCACTGACTTTCAGACAAAACTTACACTTTACGTCGTTATGTACATCTCCAGCCAAACCGTCCCGCTTATTCTAAAAGATCTACTTCTGTAAAATTTTTGCTAGCTATACAATATACAGAACGATTTACTGAAGTTATATTTGTGATATCCAGTTGAACCGAAAATAAATAAGGAAAATGAAAATATGTTAATTCATATAGGTTAATTAAATTAACACTTATGAACGTCAAAGTTTACAAAATGTCAGCAAATTAACCTACAACCAGTTCGCTGACAAAGTAGAGCCATGAGAAGAACTGGCAAGAAACTCAAGCCACTCATTTTAATCGCCAGGTTATTACAATTTTTGTAAGTTACAGTTTCAAGTAGCATGCAAAGTGACACAGGCAATACACTTAACTCTATAGGTAATTAAATACTTACAGCTTTCTATGTTGCAAAGAAACAATAAAAAGTAAAATGCGTGCTTTACAACAAACATTGCTGCCTCAATTTGCATATTGCTACAAAAGTACGAAAAGTCAGGGAGAAGTCAAGAGGAGTCAAGGGAAAGCCAGGGAGAAGCAAGGGAGAAGTGAAGAGAAAGTGAGGGGAATGTGAGAGGAAAGTGAGAGGAAAGTGAGAGGAAAGTGAGGAAAGTGACGGGGAAGTGAGGTGGAAGTGCGGGAGAAGTGAGGGGGAAGTTAGGGGAAGTTAGAAGTGAGGGGAGGTGAGTGGAAGTGAGGGGAAGTGAGTGGAAGTGAGGGGAAAGTGAGGGGGAAGTGAGGAGGAAGTGAGGAGTGAGGGAAAAGTGAGGAGTAAATGAGGAGGAAGTGAGAGGAAAGTGAAGGGGAAGTAAGGGAGATGGGAGAGGAAGGGAGGGGGAAGGGACAAGGCAGGAGCTCTCGAATGCAGGGAAAGGGATAAGAAGTGATAAGAAGGGAGAAGAAAATGAGGGGAACGAAGGAGAAGAAATGGGGAAGTGCTAGAGAAGAGAGGAGAAAGCGAGGAGGCAAGGTAGAGAGAAGTGGAGGAAAGGGCAAGAGATGCTCGAGGAGAGGCAAGGGATGCTGAAGGAGGTGAAGAGGAGAAGAGGGAGGTGAGGAGAGAAGCGGAAACTGTGGAGAGTGGAGAAAAAGGGCGATAGGGAATGAGGGGAAGGGAAAAGTTATTGTAGTGAATATTTGCCTTTGTGTATTGTATTTTTTTTTACGAGGGATATCTTTAGGTAGGTGAAAGAGGGTTTGTATGAATGGGAGATTAAAAATACTATGGAAAACAGTATTTAAACAATATAAAAATGTCTATTGGAAAAATCAATATTCACGCGAGCGAAGCCGCGGGCAAAAGCTATCTATATACATAAAAGCAAAAGGTCACTCACTCACTCATCACGAAATCTCAGAAACAACAAGTGCTAGGAATCTCAGACTTTGCATGATCGTTCCTATTAGGATATAGGTGCTCACTTAGACGGGATTTTGCAAAATCCATCCTCTATGAGTGTATAAAGGGGTGACAAAGTTTGTATGAAACTTCTATAGTTTTTATAGTAGGATTACCAAATTACTAGAAAATACTCTTTTTTTAATATTCAGAAACTACCCTTATTAAGTGAGCAAATAAGAGTCGAAGTTTGTGTGAAAGTGGTTCATCAGTTTTAGCGGTAGCGGGTTTAAATGAGATTCGCCATAGAGATGGATAATACTGATATTTATTACTGATACAATGTACGGTTGCCGTAAAATCTGGCACCCATCTGAATTTTCACGCGAACGAAGTCGCGGGCAACAGCTAGTCTATAATATGTATGTATTTACAAAAAAAAAAGTATATAAGTAGTATATCAGTTGTTTAGTACCCATAACACAAGCAAATATAATTGCTTAATTTGGGGCTAAGATGGCTCTGTGTGAATGTGGTAGAATATTATTATTATATTATAGTTATAAGGTGCATTTTATGCTTTTTGTTTAATTATCTCAAATTTGGCATATGTGTGGATTGGTTCCTTTTTGCATAAGTAGGTCCAATTGTTTTTTTATGCTTATTAGTTTAAAGTGTAAGTTAAACTTACTTGTGATTTTTATTATTAGTATCTACATTTGTTTTTATTATAAAGTGGTTTGTAAGTCAATTTAAATTTTATAAAAACCATGTTTTAAATTTATAATAATTGATGCGATACCTATAATCTTGTTTTAAGGAAAGTTTTGTGTTAGTTGTAAGTTTAAAAAATGAGTGTATTTTAATAACTTTTAACTTCAGTTTGATCGATAATGATCTAATACTTTATAATTCTGTTGCGTTAAAATGCCGTTAAACTATAAGGTTTTAAGTTTAACCGCGTTTAAGCGTAACAATGAATCAAGTTTTGTACTCTTATTTAAACACATTTATAGACTACCAGACTTAAAAGCAGTGAACGGACGTTAACCACGTTTAACATGAGGTAGTTCCACAAGTATTAATGATAAGCTAAATTGACATTATGTGCTATACCGACATTTTAGTTACAATTAAGTTCTTTTGTTTTTTAGGTTTTTAACAAACAATATTTTTTATGAAATAGAGACACTAAAATGCCGTTACGCTAAGCGTAGTGGCATTTTAGCCGCTGATCTATTAGATTTTTGTAACACTAATGGTATACTAAAACGCAAAAAAACGTTTTATTATAAAATTTAATTATATTTACAAACTGACAGGAGAATAAATTGAAAGTATTTCATTTGATCTATATCTTGGTACCTTTAAATCTCAAATAATTGTTGTCATTTGTAAGTGACAACGGTTTCAATTTTTGCCGCGTTTTTTGAGTGTTTACTCAAAACTCGACTTTGGCAGTTAACGGCATTTTAGTTATACCACGGTAGAGCTGGATTTTGAGTTTATTGGTTTAACCCACAGTAGTTATTTTTATTTCTACTACATATTTAACAAACGTCATGAACACCTAAACACTCATCTTTGCTTTCGCTACTATATAAATAATAAATATATAAATAATATATACTAAAAAATATACATACTTACTAAACGAAATAATAAAAGATACAAAAAAAATAATTCATTATTTTCGCGTCTATCAGATTTTAGCTCTGCGGTTTCGGACAAGTAAGGTCATTGTCTTATAGTTGTGCTACTGCTACTTGACGCTAGAGGGCGGACTCGCACGCAATGTTTTTTTCGGGTGAGGCGCGGGGTGGTGAGGAAGCGAAACGCTCAAGGTCATATGTGACGGAACGCCCTTAAACCAATAAACTCAAAACCCAGCTCTGCCATGGTATAACTAAAATGCCGTTAACTGCCAAAGTCGAGTTTTGAGTAAACACTCAAAAAACGCGGCAAAAATTGAAACCGTTGTCACTTACAAATGACAACAATTATTTGAGATTTAAAGGTACCAAGATATAGATCAAATGAAATACTTTCAATTTATTCTCCTGTCAGTTTGTAAATATAATTAAATTTTATAATAAAACGTTTTTTTGCGTTTTAGTATACCATTGGTGTTACAAAAATCTAATAGATCAGCGGCTAAAATGCCACTACGCTTAGCGTAACGGCATTTTAGTGTCTATATTTCATAAAAAATATTGTTATTAAAAACCTAAAAAACATAGAACTTAATTGTAACTAAAATGTCGGTATAGCACATAATGTCAATTTAGCTTATCATTAATACTTGTGGAACTACCTCATGTTAAACGTGGTTAACGTCCGTTCACTGCTTTTAAGTCTGGTAGTCTATAAATGTGTTTAAATAAGAGTACAAAACTTGATTCATTGTTACGCTTAAACGCGGTTAAATTTATTAATTTTAACGCAACAGAATTATAAAGTATTAGATCATTATCGATCAAACTGAAGTTAAAAGTTATTAAAATACACTCATTTTTTAAACTTACAACTAACACAAAACTTCCCTTAAAACAAGATTATAGATATCACATCAATTATTATAAATTTAAAACATGGTTTTTATAAAATTTTAATTGACTTACAAACCACTTTATAATAAAAACAAATGTAGATACCAATAATAAAAATCACAAGTAAGTTTAACTTACACTTTAAACTAATAAGCATAAAAAAACAATTGGACCTACTTATGCAAAAAGGAACCAATCCACACATATGCCAAAATTGAGATAATTAAACAAAAAGCATAAAATGCACCTTATAACTATAATATAATAATAATATTCTACCACATTCATACAGAGCCATCTTAGCCCCAAATTAAGCAATTATATTTGCTTGTGTTATGGGTACTAAACAACTGATATACTACTTATATTCTTATTTTTTTGTAAATACATACATATTATAGACTAGCTGTTGCCCGCGACTTCGTTCGCGTGAAAATTCAGATGGGTGCCAGATTTTACGGCAACCGTACATTGTATCAGTAATAAATATCAGTATTATCCATCTCTATGGCGAATCCCATTTAAACCCGCTACCGCTAAAACTGATGAACCACTTTCACACAAACTTCGACTCTTATTTGCTCACTTAATAAGGGTAGTTTCTGAATATTAAAAAAAAGAGTATTTTCTAGTAATTTGGTAATCCTACTATAAAAACTATAGAAGTTTCATACAAACTTTGTCACCCCTTTATACACCCATAGAGGATGGATTTTGCAAAATCCCGTCTAAGTGAGCACCTATATCCTAATAGGAACGATCATGCAAAGTTTAAGATTCCTAGCACTTGTTGTTTCTGAGATTTCGTGATGAGTGAGTGAGTGACCTTTTGCTTTTATGTATATAGATAGCTTTTGCCCGCGGCTTCGCTCGCGTGAATATTGATTTTTCCAATAGACATTTTTATATTGTTTAAATACTGTTTTCCATAGTATTTTCAATCTCCCATTCATACAAACCCTCTTTCACCTACCTAAAGATATCCCTCGTAAAAAAAAATACAATACACAAAGGCAAATATTCACTACAATAACTTTTCCCTTCCCCTCCTTCGCTATCGCCCTTTTTCTCCACTCTCCACAGTTTCCGCTTCTCTCCTCACCTCCGTCTTCTCCTCTTCACCTCCTTCAGCATCCCTTGCCCCTCCTCGAGCACTCCTCACTTCCTTCTCACTTCCCTCTCACTTTCCCCTCACTTCCACTCACTTCCCCTCACTTCCACTCACATCCCCTCACTTCTAACTTCCCCTAACTTCCCCCTCACTTCTCCCGTACTTCCACCTCACTTCTCCCTCACTTCCCCTAACTTCCCCGTCACTTTCTCCTCACTTCCCTCACTTTCCTCTCACTTTCCTCTCACATTCCCCTCACTTACTCTTCACTTCTCCCTCGCTTCTCCCTGGCTTTCCCTTGACTCCCCCTGACTTCTCCCTGACTTTTCGTACTTTTGTAGCAATATGCAAATTGAGGCAGCCTGTAAAGCACGCATTTTACTTTTTATTTTTTCTTTGCAACATAGAAAGCTGTAGGTATTACCTATAGAGTTAAGTGTATTGCCTGTGTCACTTTGCATGCTACTTGAAACTGTAACTTACAAAAATTGTAATAACCTGGCGATTAAAATGAGTGGCCTGAGTTTCTTGCCAGTTCTTCTCATGGCTCTACTTTCTCAGCGAACTGGTTGTAGGTTAATTTGCTGACATTTTGTAAACTTTGACGTTCATAAGTGTTAATTTAATTAACCTATATGAATTAAAGTATTTTCATTTTCCTTATTTATTTTCGGTTCATCTGGATATCACAAATATAACTTCAGTAAATCGTTCTGTATATTGTATAGCCAGCAAAAAATTTACGGAAGTAGATCTTTTAGAATAAGCGGGACGGTTTGGCTGGAGATGTACATAACGACGTAAAGTGTAAGTTTTGTCTGAAAGTCAGTGGTCCGAAGGCATAGTTACCTCCTCGGTCCTCTTTATTTCCTTTTTCTCCCACAGTATCTTTACTCTGTATGGCCACCACTGCACTGAATTTGAAACAGCACCATTCACCAGCAAAACTGAATTCAAATGACGGAGCTGATAAGGATTTTCAGTTACACATGCTTTAAACAAAGCGTCATCATTCCTATGCGTATATCATTATTTCTATAGAAATTGATATTTTTCAATGTACCCTATCAAAATTCAAGGATGTTGCACAAAAATGTATAGTATTGGATAAGTAGATATATTTATTTAGTAATTAGTGTTTTTAATTTTAGGTTTTTTATGATATCGTATTGGGTTTTTATCTGTAATGATATTGTAAATACTTTTTCAATAAATAAATAAATGTTGAATATCTTCTAGTAAGTGCCCGTACGTAAGGTACACAATATCATGTACCCTTAGCAAAATAAGTAACACGAACAATTGCCAAAGTAGACGCATTGTACCCACTGTTTGAGTGATTTGGATGTACCTTGAAAATTACCTCGCTAGAGATTCATTATAAGTATAGATTACTTCAATATGTACATACAAATATATGTGTACATACATATATTTGTATGTACGTACATATTGTAGTATTGGAAATGTATAATATAATGCAAAATCGGTAAAGTAGAACTAATGTAATATTATCGCTAAGTAACGGATCCATGCGGACGACGTCACGGGGTAGTTTTACAGTACTTATAATATAATATAATAAAGATACATACATACATACATACATACATAGAGTGCTAAAACATAATTCTTTTGCCTTTACCTAGTTAGGTAAAGACTGTACAAAAAAGAGTAGAATTCTTTATACTGTGCCACCGTGCCGGGTCTATTACTTTCTACATACACCTATCACTCGAAAAATACGGTATTAGTTTTGTTATGTCCAGTAGGCACTCAACAATATATTATTTAATTTTAGGATTAAAAATTCATATAGTACGATAATAAAGGAACAGAGAGTAGGATTTTTAATTTACCTAATTGTGATAATTTCACAGTCTTCAAATATTTTAGTTTGGTTAGAGACTAAGACGTTTTGTAAAGCCTTTTTTCTTCCTTTCCTGCAATCAAATAAATAAATCAAAATAAGATGCATTGAAAGTAGAAGGGTAGGTATTTACTTTAGCCTAGTACCTATCATATCACTGATTTTATCAGCTCATGAAAAAAAATCTAACGAGGTAAATACTTGAATATTTTATCGGTATTACTTACCGATAGAATATTCAAGTACACACCGTATGTATATATAGAATGTATAGGTATTTATGCTCGTGCAAGATAACGTAGATAGTTAGGTAGCTAACAGCAGCGTGTATGGTTGTTTTGTGTAGGTACCTAACTAGGTCGCAAACCGACGCATGTCACGTATAATCATTGTAATTTGAGTTCTATGCTAGTTGTACGACCGACGCCGACATTCGTGTTCGGAACCGAAGCACCTCGTACCTACGCCGGCGTCGCCGTCGTCACGTCGCGTCGGTCGGAATCGGAAAGCGCCCTTGCCACATGAGTAAATATCCAAGTTAGATATTTTACTCATGTGCCCACCTACCACACACCTAGTTCGAAATGATAGTAGACATAGACAATATTGTAGCAAGCTCATATTCATACCCCTAGGGTATATAACAGCAGGAATTTACTGATTCTTGAGGCCTGGTGTTGCCTTGATCTTATCACGAGCGACAATAGGCTCACCACCTGTTACCTAGTTTACGTGGAACTAAACATAATTAAAGGATATCCTAGGTCAGTATCTCAAAGAAGGTATTTTACTAAAAATATGAAGGTAGGTAAGTATATACCTACTTATAGGATATTCATGTGTTGAATCTTTTGCATTTGTATTTGTTTCAGTCGTGAAATTTTAGTCATTTTGATGAAAAATAATAATAAATGTAGGTAAATACCCTATATTGTATATGTATTTAATACACTAAAAAAATCTAAATAACTAATCTAATTTATTTGCAACACTAAATCTATCCACACAATATATTTTTTTTTTGATATTATTTATTTGCAATTATTGGATTACGTAAATAATTTTTAAAAAAACCGCATACGTCCGTCCGTCAGAAGGGCTTGCGCCGCTCTGCCGTTCTGCCTCCCGTCGCCCGCGCAGAGCCCCTGCGACGCTGATTCAGCCAAATTATCAATAACTATTGAAACATTATCCTAATAAATGAAATAAACCTACAGAGTTGACATTTGGTTTATTCCGGTTGATTCAATATAACTTTTATATTTATAACTATAGTAATTACAAAGTAATATTTCGAAATAAGTGAAATCACGTTGTTTTAATATCGTTGGTATAAGTTATATAATCAATTATTGTAAATAATTCTTCTACTATTCTAAAGTTCATGAATCAAAGTATATTGTTGGCAAAAAAAAAAAGAATAAATAGCATTAGAATCTACTCAATTATCGAGATGAAAGTCGCGGATTTCGTCGAAATTTCGTCGGAACCACCTTAAGTATGCTTAGATCTTTAAAACTACGCAACGGATTTTGATGCGGGTTTTTTTTAATAGATAGAGTGAGTCAATAGGAAGGTTTATATGTATATAACATGCATAATATAGTAGAGAAACACTGATAAATTTAGATTTTTAATGTGTAGTCGTATATAAACTATTTTTTGCGCTCACATTGCAATGCTGGCTAAACCCTACAAGATAGATCAAAATAATGTACTACAGAATTGTACACCTTAAAAAGGTCTACAAAAAAGTCCGGGATAGTATATGTCTATCTCTAAGGGATAACCCACAATAACCATTTTTTATCCTTTACTTTTTATGAGAAATAATGGTATCAAATTAAGTACCTTAAATACATTGTGCATTTAATATAAATTAATAATGCCCTTTGCAGCATGTAATTTAAATAAATATTTTCAAAGATATTACAGATTAAAAAAGCAGGGTGGGATATAGCGGCAGGGGGCCGGCATTCTGAAGTAAAATTAAATGTACTACAGAATGTGTAAATACAATGTTCACAGCATTTGTTTTTCTACGCACGGGCAATGCCGATACTAAATATAGTATCAGCATTGCACCCGTGCGAAGCCGGGGCGGGTCGCTAGTATAAAATAAGTCTTTAATCTTAATTACCTTCTCATTTATCGTAAACAAATATAACTCTTCTTTAACAATTAATTATTAACTTAATAAGATCGTACAATAAATATGGCAATGTTTCATTTGTGATCAAAATAACCGGACTTTTATCGAAATGTCAGGCATTTTGTCTGGACTTTTCAAATTTCTAAATGGCAACCTAGGTTTAGGTAAATTTTGTTCGTTAATGGTATGTTAATAAAATGCGACAGTCATTATGAAAGTTATCTTTAAAAATCTGTGAAGTAGAATAACGTTTGCCGTGAGAATAGCCTTCTTTACTCATCACACTAACCTCATTTACATAGTTACTTACTGCAATAAATATTAATTTACTAATCACTAACACTATCTTATTGAATGTCTAAAGTCTTGTATTCTATGTAACTCACTAATTTAAATCTAAGATTGGTGCTACAATACTAAAACAATATGCTTACTTACAACTCGCAGGTAGGTAATATGAATTTTATATTTTTTTATTATCTGCAGTAAAAAATTACATTTTTTTTATTTTTATGAAACAACTTTTAATTACAGCCCATTTATTAATGATTTCAACAAGTAGGAAATTTCAAATAAGTTTCTGAATTTTTCAAGCATAGTAATGATGAGTGTGAATCACGCAATTGTCGTGCTTGCTATGTGTAAAGAAATAATTCTAAAGGTACTTCAATTAATTTGTATAAATAATATCGCACCTACAGTAAAAAGAGGCTTAGGACAAAAAGTCCTTTCGGCAATCTTGTAAAGTCTACGAAGCTTACAATAAGTTTATAGCATTTCTCATTTTATATTGCAACCAATGAAGCAACATGTAGATTTTTTTCATATAAAATTTCTACGCATATTCTTTTTAAACAATAAAACTTAAATTGATATTATTTTATTGTTTTAAATGGGCTGTTTGTATCAATTAAACGTTTTAAGTTTCAAATAAAATTTCTATACTACCTTATTTTATTGTTTTAAATGGGCTGTTTGTATCAATTAAACGTTTTAAGTTTCAAATAAAATTTCTATACTATCGATCTGTAAAATTTTTATCACAAAAAAAAACTTATATCTTTTCTAACACTGGATTCTCGTTCCAGCACCCACACATGTCAATACAACGAAGAGGATGGCTCGATGCGTATGTACCTTCGCGGCAGACCCATCGTGCTGTACGGTCCCAGCGACCACGAGGGTCTGGACCCCGCCAAGGTCGCGCCCCCGCCGCAGAACAAACTCAAGTTAGAATGGGCCTATGGATACAGGTGAGATAGATACAATCAAGTAAATATAACGTTTGTTGCCTTTTTTGTTACCTAAGCAACAATGTTTAGACTTTCACCTTTTACGCACGGCCAACAAAACTTATAAAAATATTATATACATAAATACGAGCTGCGCTCCACAGCTTCACTCGGGCCTAAAATATGTTTTGTCTCCTTCGGGGTTCAGACCGTTTTTCGGGATAAAAGTAGCCTATGTCCGTCTCCGGCCCCGAATCTATCTACATACCAATTTTCATTAAAACCGGTTCAGCTGTTTAGGCGCTTAGTGTAATAATATTAATAGAATGAACCACCATGGACAACACAGAAAAAAGAAAATTCTATAATCGGGTAACATCTAATTAAAACTTTTTTATCTTTTAGATAAAATGTTTTAATTATGTCTAATGGGAACAAGACCATGAGAACCTAACCTACAACCTTACTGAAGGTTCTTGATCGTCCACTGCTGAATGCAGGCAATCCGAATAATCTCAGTATATGCAAACTATTACTGCTGTTACCTACTAGGGCCACAGCATAACATATAGTGAAGACCTTACAATAAACGAAAATAAGTAACACGCGTAAGCTCTCGTATGAATAATAAATGGTCAGACGTTATCGATCGTTCGCTCGTCAAGGCCATAGATATGGCCCGATAAGCACTAAAATATATTTTTACCTCATTATGTTAAACCCATAAAGTGTACTTACGCACACACCCTGTTTTATATATTTATTTGTATACAGGAATTAATTAATAACTCAAGTGCTTAAGTAATTATAAGTCTGTTTTTGTACCCAAATACTTAAATACTTACCCTTAAGTTAAAGCTAGACTTAAAGGTTTTGTCGCTAAAATTAATATGAAAATGACAGATGTTATGAGACTTAAGAGCACTTAAACTCTTACACATACTCAGTAACTTAAGCACGCATTGTCAAATGCTAGCTTATCAAGTCAATTTGTAAACTTCATGAATTGAATTAATCAGTGACTTAATTATTTTCATGTACAGAATAAAAAAGTACAAGGTAAAAGTTAGTCACTCAAGAGAATTAACGTATCTGGATATAAGGTGCTTTCGTTGTTATATAATAGGCAGATGAAAAATTCGATTAAAGATTGAATAATTACATTACCCGCAGCGGGTGCCGCGTCGGAAATTACAGTTTCACAATTTCTACAACGGTTCCCCTATTGTCATAGTATCGTTTATTACAACAAATATATTAAGCTTTCGCCTGATAACACGAAACATTCGATTATGATTTGGTATTGAAAATAATTACTAGTTACGGTCTTAAACGCATCTCAGAAAGCAGGTATAGTAGTGGCCTTTATGAGTATGTCAACAGTTTTACAAACTGACTTTTGAGATGGTATCCACCAGTGCTAGACCACATTCACACACACCATCAGGCAGTGTGGAGTCACTTTGGTAGGCTAATATAAAAACTACTAGATGAGCTCTATATTGGCTGAAATTCATTGTCAAATTGGCCAATTGTGTTGGACGCGGTAGCAATTTGCGCCTACACAACCTGCCTAAAATGGTGTTAGTTCTAAACGCGACACCATTATCGTAATTGAACCCTTTTTATGACGGTAATTATAGTAATTTAAGAAACGTTTATGAAATTAGGCTAAATGGCTCTAAATCTAAGGTTTTTAGGCCGTTAGCTTTCCTAGTATCTTTCAAGGCGATTGTTATAACTACTCCTTGTCTAAAGAATAAACCGTTGGACTATAATATCGTAATCCTCCGTTTCCAAATAAATATATATTTGTAAATTATAAATATAAAAAAAAATGTTTTTACAAATTTTCAAGTCATGAATGTAAACAACAGAATATTTATTATATTTTATGATCTTTTTCATTTCTTGATAATATTGCATCGTATTATGTACCTACTTATTATTTACGTACCGTAGTCGAAATGGCCCTGTGGATAAGGCACCCGATTCGTAAACACGAGGTAGTGGGTTCGAATACGGACAATACGAATGTGATTTTTTAAATCATATGTACTTTCTAAGTTTATCTTGGACATTTCTGACTGACGGTGAAGGAAAACATCGTGAGAAAATCTGGACTCAAAAGTCTGAAATTGCCAATCCGCCTTGAGCAAGCGTGGTGATTAATGCTCATTCCTTCTCTATATGCGAAGAGGCCTTTGCCCTGCAGTGGGACAGTAAAACAGGCTGGTATTATTATTTTATTATGTACCTACCTACCTATATAAATCAACTAATTCAACGTTTCTCAATTACGAGAGTCCGTCAGCAGAAAATTGCGCCTTTGTCTCGGAGTCACTTCACAATCCTTTCTTCAAGGCTGCAGACAGACGCTTGGTCACCCAACCTAAACAAACTATTGTTTAATATGACTTAGTTATGCTTGTGGTAAAATGTCTTAGATTTATGAAAAGGTTTATGCGACAAGTAATATATTCGTCTCAATGACTCCTTACGGACTGTCATGCAGACGTCTCGATTTAGATTCCTGGGTTGGTAAAGTAATATTAGAATGTTCTGTTAAGAAATTCTAAAGTATTAGCGCGGCAGGCTTACTCTCTTTTACATGGGACTAAAGATAGCGACAGATAACACATCTCTGCCTATCTCTGCCCAAAAAGCGTGGTGTTTAAGTACAATCTATACTCTATACTATTATAGTTTGTTTTTCTAGAACTACCAGTCGGATTTGTTTTTTTTTTGTTTAGGTTTGATAGCCTAGCTTTTGAGGGATGGGTTGTAGGCTATAAAACGTTACGCTACGAGCGACGGGAGTCGGGCAGTAACCAAAGATGCATCTTAGCGCGAGTGAAACCGCGACGGGGACAGCTAGTAGTTACTTAGACTGTGAAAATATCCTCGTAATCTTTTCGTAGGGGAAGTCAGTTATAATAAATAGTACAGCAGTTTTGTTTTGTGTATTTGAATAAAAAATAGTATGTGTATCTAATACTAATAGAAGTTTTTACAGTACCACAAAAATAACTTTAAATATGGGCATATTATTCAAATGACTTCCTTCTAGATCTAGCCATCTAGAAAATGAAGTACAATATTATTCTGGTATTATGGTGCCAATGAACGTAGAATGAACGAAATAAAGGGCTATAATTTATTGAACTAGTTTTAAACACGCGATAGTAAGAAATAAGGGTTTGCGGCCACACATAGATATACAGGGCTGGACGCTGTTAAGGATATGATAAAAGTAGTCAGTCAAATTGTATTAGTGGTTTAATCAAAAAACGGTTGTACAAATAAATTCAGTAATTTACTGATGAATGAAAGTGCGTACTGTCGTCATTCACATCTAAGGGCAAACAACGTTTACTGTAAAAGATGAGAATTTTAGCATAGAAATAATTATAGTTAGTTCCTCTTACAAAACCAGTAGCTGCTATTCTTACTACAAACACGTACAGTTCCGCCAGAGTACACAAACCTCAGCCAAGGCCAAGAACGTGTAATCAAGCAATCTAACAATAAGTCTTATTTGAAACAAAACAAATTCGTGTTCTTTTTGAGGCCATCCAAGTTCGTCGTTCTGATTTAATAAAACCGCCGGAACACTGCGGTCAGCTTTATATTACTTGAGATTGCATTAATAGTGCCGGATAACTCGGGTTTTTTATAGTGCCTAAATCCGACCCCATACATTTCGTTACTGAATTCGAGTTTTACTTACCTTGTTATAAAACGATTTTATCTACATAATTTCGGAAACTGGACTAGAAATTGTATTAAATAATGGGACTTACCTACATAATTATTCAGTTTGGCTTAGTGGAAAAGTATTTATAGTACAAAATAATGCATATATTACCTATATATACCACATTCGAAGCTGTTTAATACTATGGAAACCTTAATAACACTATCCTAGCATCTTCAATTGTTGCAATCGCCTAAAAGAAAGAACTCTACACTTCCAGTAAAGCCAGGATTAAAGCCAATACTGAGCTTTCTTTAAAAGCACTGGCAAACTCATCAGAGAGAACACACAACTTACGCAGTGTTGCTATACGGTATTTTATAGACTACAGATCCTTCTCTAATGAGTTGCTCGATTGCTCTAAGCGAAAAGTAAACGGGCAGAAATTACAAAGTCTCCGTATCATTCTATCTTCAAGTCTACTAGGTGCTGTCGTGAATAATGAATGTAGTTTGCTTTGTATTGACCGTGCGGTATCGATTGTAACTCATTCGTCACAACTACTAGTCAAGCAAGGCAACTTTGACTTAGACAATACTAACTGTAGGTTTCTTTTTAACTTTCCCAGAACTTTTTGTAAGGTTTGATGGGCTTAGTGATAGATAATGTCTTTTTGTTTTCATTGTCTATTGTTTTTATTTTTTATTTTGGGACTTTTAGCAATTTCCTCTCTTATAGCAAATCAGGCGCATTGCATATATCCAAGACCAATCTGTTAATTTTACCAGAAGATACTTAATTCAATCTAGGATGCAGAAATCAATAAATTCAGCAGCCTTTTTTGCTACCCGACTCGATCATTTTTTTTTAGTTTTAGAGTTTATAAACAGAAATTTTAATTAGGTATGCAAATCACCATACAGTATTCACAATCGGCGATACGTGTATCTAACATAACAATTCTTTTCAGAGGCAAAGACTGCCGCAGCAACCTGTACCTCCTACCGACTGGTGAGATAGTGTACTTTGTAGCTGCCGTTGTGGTATTGTTTAATGTTGAAGAACAATGCCAGCGGCACTACACCGGCCATACTGATGACGTCAAATGCATAGCCATACACCCTAACAAGCTGATCATAGCGAGCGGACAGTGCGCGGGACATGATCGACTTGATGCCAGGGTAAGTTAGATTAGCGATCCTGCTTTGCATGTGGTTACTTTATGCATGTATGACGATTATAAATCTATGAAATTCTCGACTTGGTACTTAATTGTAATATGTATTTTATTATAAACGTACCGGAAGAAAGGTTGCGGCGATGTCGTGGAGCGAATCCGGGTCGCCAAAGTATTTTGCCCTGTATATGGCGACCTCTGGGCAATGTAGTAGTATGTGTGCATGCAAGCTCTGCACAACGGGCTGTCTGTAATTCTCATGACAATTAGGTGTTTTTTGAAAAAACCATGGCCGGTGATGGCGGCTGTACGAAGTTGTTGTTGTCGGAGCACCTGTTTCATTAAGTAAGATGTGCTTCCTTAGCCTGCCTGCACTCGGCATGGGTCTGCCATTTGTTATTGCGTTGATGTTTACCGTGCGGGCACGTTCCAGCCGCACGTGCGCGTGTGGAACTCGGTGTCGCTGGCGACGCTGGCGGTGCTGGGCGCGGGGCACGTGGAGCGCGCGGTGGCGTGCGTGGCGTTCTCGCGCGCGGACGGCGGCGCGCTGCTGGCGAGTGTGGACGACGCGCCCGACCACACCATCGCCGTGTGGGACTGGCAACGCCCCGACAAGGGACACTGCGTCGCCGAGACCAAGGTGATGCTACTTACAGCTAGATCGACCATCGGAAACCCAATCACCCTCCTTGATTGTCTTCTTTTCTCTTTTCTATCTTAATCCCCTTCTTTGTATAGGATCGACAACTTGTTTTTTTTTTATATTATCCTACCAAAGTGACTCCACCCTGCCTGATGGTACGCAGTCAGTGGAATCCAGAAGTGGCGGCGACCATACCAAAAGCCATCGTTTGAAACTGCTGGTATTGTGGCCTCCACTATGGCGGCTGGGAATGGGGTTAGGTGAAGGGAATGAGGGAGGTGAGAAAAGAGGAAAGGGGGGAACTTGGGCCTCCGGCGCTCTCACTAACTGTAGTAGCAGTAGTACGGATACTACTACTCTTACGTCGATCTTCTATGAGAGTGTAGTACTTCCCCGGTCGATCCGGCCCATTCATGCTGAAACCAGCGTGGATCTACTACAATATGATGTACTTGATTGTGTTTTCTTAGCATTGTTTCTGCAATGCTTAAAAAACAAGCCATGTCCATATGTTACGGTTAACATTTACTATCAGGAATGCTTGTTTTCCACCGAAGTTGTAGAAAAAAAAATATTATCGCTATCGTCAGATCGTCTGCTCGTAGACCAATATTGGCAATATAAAAATACTTTATACTTACTAAATTAAACAAAGTTGAATGTTTAAAATCGAAAAAATTTTTTGACTCAAAATTAGGAAAATCTTTGAAAATATGTAGTTCAGAAAGTAACAGAAGAGAAGTCAACTTCATTGTTCTTGCCTATGCTCTCTAATCTAATAATTCACCATTTTTGGAAAATAACCTGTTTTTAAAATCTTGCCGGCAATAAACATTCCAACTTTAAAAAACCCATTCCTCCATTACCAATCTTGCTATTACAGTGTTCCGTGGACACGGTCGTAGCTGTAGAATTCCACCCCCTCGACCGCAATCAAATCGTGACATGCGGCAAGAACCATATCGCGTTCTGGACGCTAGACCACACGAACATGCTGTACAAGCGTATGGGCGTATTCGAGACCAGGGACAAACCCAAATACGTCACATGTTTAGCATTCAACCATAATGGTAAGTTACTGCAAACTATTGGTTATTTTGACCCACTTTTCCAGGATTTGCCTACTAAAGCTATGTTGACCTGAATGTTTTGAAGCGGCGTTTAAGGTGTTAAAATCGTCGAACAAATAAAGAGACTTTCTCAAAGTTAGATAATCATAAAAGATCCAAAACTCAAAGTAAGCATGAAGAAAATAGCTACAGTCTAAATTAAACCAATAAATATATGTATGTAGATAGATAGTTTTATTTTACAGTTGCCGGGCCAAAGACCTGAAGTTCCTTTGACTTTGTCCCACAGGCGATGTTCTCTCTGGAGATTCAAACGGCAACATAATCGTTTGGGGCCGCGGCACCAACACGATAATAAAGTTAGTGCGAGGGGTACACGACGGATCCATATTCAGTCTGTGCTGTCTGAAGGAAGGTAACGTGGTGAGCGGCGGCGGCAAGGACGGCAGGATCGTCATGTTCGACCCGGACATGAACGCAGCTGGCGTTGAGAATGTGGTAAGTAAATGTACATTGATGACGGATACCATAATCTTTATTGACATGACATTAGCATTTGATTGTGTTATATATAAATTTCTTCAAAAGCTTAATATGGTGTTAGGAGTAAATTGCATGATAATTTGGAATGTTATCTCAATAACCATATGCAGTACTCTGAATTTGCCATTATAAATAAAAAGAGTCAATATGAAAAATGTTAGTTATGGCGTACTACAAGGCAGTATTTTAGGGCCTTTGTTTTTCCTGTTATACATTTATATTTTATACCGAGTAACAAACTGCTGATTAACAATTCAGAAGTTTTATTTAGGCATCCAATGGTTTAACTACGATTGGCAGTTTAATTAGTAGACGTATCTAATATGCAGGTGCAGGTTGCTCGTTTTCTGGTGTCATCTTAGTAGCTTTTACGACGGCGAGAGTTGTGGTGGTTTTATATAACAGACCGAATTCTGAAATTGCCAATCTATTAGAAGAGGTCTTTTCCTGCTGTGGGATAATATCTATAACGATGATGAACTGAACAACATTACAGTGTGTAATATAATGATGTAATATTCCAGATCGAAGGTCACTACGGTGGTGTACGAGTGGTGGCGGAAGGTCGCGGGTCACAGCTGTACGTGGGCACCACTCGCAATTGTATCTTACATGGAGATCTGCAGCTTGGTTTTGCACCTGCAGTTCTCGGTACGTAGCTTCCGATCAACTTCGTCTGTCACACAGATTTCACTTACCTCCTCTATATTGTCTTCATCACTTTTATTCCTTCTGTAATCTCTATATTCATTTCCTTCTAGCTTTTTCTATTTCTATTGCATCCACTATTTCTTATTCGCTTCTTCTTCTCCTTACTCTATCTTTTTTTTTCTTATGGTCATATTTCTTTTTCCTTTAATTTCCTTCGCTCATGCTTTCCTTGCTTCTCCCATCTCTAACTCATTTACCATCTTTTTCTCTGATTCGATTATTTAATCAAAAATTTTTCGCAATCTAAATCAATCGGCAACCTAACAGCGGTTAAATCGTTCACTTATAGGTCACGTAGACGAGCTATGGGGCTTAGCGACACATCCATCTCTACCACAGTTCGTATCGGCCGGTTGGGATCGATTGTTGCAACTGTGGGACGGATTGAGTCATTCTACTATATGGAGCAAAGACATTGAGGTATGCACTTTAAGGTTAAGGAAACAAGGGATTTAAATTCTACATCGAAATCTGCGTTATAAGTTTCTAGAAATTTTAATCTTTTTATACACGACGTTGAGGATAAGAAACCAATCAATGTTAAGTCAATGGGATGTTTTTAAGCATTATGTACTTTCCAAATTAGAAAATGCCGTGATGTATATAATGCGAATTTAGTCGCCATATCTGTACTTTGAAAGAACTACATTTATAAAGTTGGCTATCGAGGTTGATGCTTCCTTTCTATACATCGTCCCACATATGTATGTACATATGTGTTTCGTGTTGAAATAATAATAATACCGATGTGATATAATTGTCAGGAGCGTGCACAATGTTGCGCGTGGTCACAAGACGGCGCAGTGATCGCGGTGGGCTGCCTGTCGGGCAAGTGGCTCGTGTTCGAGCCCCAGTCCAGGGAACTTCTCGCACAGCATCACGATGGGTCCGTATACTCTTTATGTACTTTAGAACTGTGTCATGGCAACGTTAATCCTTAAACTTGGTATAAACTGAAACCCTCATCAATGTTATGAGGCAACTATGTCGCCAGTTTCGATGCTGATAGATATTCCAACACCGAAATTGAAGTTTAAGGTAAAAAATTTTTTTTGCCTTAACCTTACCATCAACCAGTTTGCCAAAAATCGTGACTTTAATAAACTTAGCCATTTATGGGAGGTTATCTGCAGAAGTAGACATAGAATATAATTATCTTAGATTCTGAGTGACATTTATGATCGTCTAAAAAAACAAAATGGCAGCCAAATAAACGTACAGCTAGTTTGAAAAATCCTGTGGGTTATTCTGTAACTATTTCTGTATTTTGCTGTTTAGATCTGAACCAATCCAGACGATCCAGTACTCTCCAGACAACAAGCTGGTGGCGCTGGGCTCCAGGGACAACTTCATCTACGTGTACCGCGTCGACGACAACGGCGCGCGCTACAGCCGCCAAGGGAAGTGCTTGGTGAGTACACTACAAGGTTTATATTACATCCAAACCAATCCGAACGATCTACTAGTCTTTGGACTAAGTTTTGATTTTACTAGGTTTCAAATAAACTAAATTTAGGTACAGAAAACTAATATATACTATAATACAGAGTGTATACGACGGTATGATATTAAATACAATTACGTATAGTATGTGACATTATAAAGCGTAACAAAAAAAATCAACTAAATATCTTCAATAGTTTAGACACAGGACAAATTTTTTAATTTCTTTAATTCTAAACACTCTGTAAGTACGTCAAACGGTCACTGACTTAACTCACAATCCACGTCGAAGGATAAACGTTGGCGCTCATTACAGGTCAGTGAACTTGTCATAATAAATGGTGTATTACTTTGTTACTACTAAAATATTATTTATTATCTTAGAAAATTTAAAATTTTTGTTTTTAGTCTAATTATTTTTGTGATTGATTTGAAATCATTATACGGACTAGTAACAGCTGACTTTTCATTTAATACCAAACCGTCGTATACACTCTGTATAAAGCGGAAGAGTTTGTTTGTTTGCTTGAACGTGCAAATCTCTGGAACAAGTCAGATTTAAATAATTCGTTTGCGTATAATAGCCTAGTGCCTAAGGAAGGGTATAGGCTATTTAACATCACGCTACTGGGGACGGGAATAGAGCAGTAAGCTAATTAAATTTTATACAGCTTTCATTTGGTATGTGGTAGAATATTATTATAATTATTATTATTATTTAATTATAGCATTTAAACAGAACATATTTTAAAAAATTGCTCAGATTAAATTATAAAAATTGAAAACCATGAAATATGACACTAATTGCGACGTTGCCGCTCATGACGCGTAAACGAATCTATTCGCAAGCTTTTGCGATACGTTCGTGCGAACTCGTATATTTTTACGCTGCTACGTCGCATCGCAGTTTTGTATTTGGAACTTTAGACTCTATATGAGAATGCCTTTTCCCTGTAGTGGAATAATAACTAGGGTACATAAGAAAATTAGCGCTGTTTATTTTCATGTTTATGTAACTCACGTTAAAACATTTTTTTTTTTCGTGGGAAACGCATTACGCGTACGCACCCGCCTGGGCGAGGCGGGGGTTATGTCGGACTCTCCGGCCACAATGAGACAGCGGCCGGCATACCGACTAAAACCCACGGCGTTCCTCCAGACGGCCAGAGTGTCGGGGTCGCGGGAGACGCTCGCGCATTCATCCGCGACCCCGACGGGCCCCGTCTGAACTCATGTTAAAACATATCATAACATTAAATATCCTCAATTTCACGCCTATCTTAGTGCACGGAAAGAAAACGTAGAAGGGTAAACTATATATTACATGTAATGATGCATGTTGTAGGCTAGTGTATATTACCAGCTTCGATCTAAAGTAATATGTGAACTAACTCGCTTTTAGGCTTAAATGTACTTATACTGTATAAGTGCTAGCTAGTAGGCACCGTTATAACAGCTTGATTTAGAAAACTATTAAATTTAAGAATAGCTTTCCAATACTCAAATTGTAAGTGGTCCATTAATCTATAATATAAAAATGAATCGCTGAATGTGTTGCTAAGCGCAAATCTCGAGAGCAGCTGAACCGATTTCACTAATTCTTTTTTTATAATATTCCTTGAAGTACGAGGATGGTTCTTACGGAGAGAAAAATTAAAAAATTGTCTGAAAAAAGAACTACAAAAGTATCTTTATTTATCCCAAAATGTTTAAAAAAATGTCCACCCGTGCGAAGCCGGGGCGGGCTGCTAGAATTTATATATTTATTAATATGAATATATCGTCTAAAAGAAAAGGAATTTTACGACACTGAAAAATATCGAGTGGTTAGTGGTCAACCAAGTGTCAGGATTTGTTCAGGTCTCCAAAGAGGCATCCGATTTGACCTAACTTGGTAGCAACCCAGATCGACTTTTAACGTGCCCTCCGACAAAGACGCTCAGATCAAATACCACTATGCGGTCACCTATCCATGGTCCAGCCGCACTCTATGTTGCTTAACCCGCTAATCGTTTACCGATCAGTGACCGCAACGAGCTATGAGCGCCTCAAGTAGTACAAATTGTAGTAATGTATGTACTGTGTTATACAAGCAGAACATAACCCGTTTGTAATGCTTTGCTTATTATTTAGATCTAGTAGGACGGCAATGATTGTACTTAAGCTATATATTCCCAGTAGAAAAGCCAAATAAAAATAATTAACGGTAGTAGATCCACGCTGGTTTCAACATGAATGGGCCGGATCGTCCGGGGAAGTACTACTACTCTTACGTCTCTTACTGCGTTTCGTTCGGTAAGTAAGAGCGCCGGAGGCTCAATTTCTCCCCTTTCCTCTTTTCTCACCTCTCTCATTCTCTTCCCCTAACGCCATTCCCAGAGCAGTTTAAGACGATGATATGGTGGCTACCATTTCTGGATTTCCAGACTGCTTACCATCAGGCGTGGTGAAGTCAGTGGAGTTTCGTAGGCTAATATAAAAAGCTGCCTTATTTGAATTAATTTAGATCGTGTGGCGTCTGTAGTAAGCTAAAAATCACCTACGTAATTAACAATAATTTCATAAAATGATGGTTTTGTGTACAGGGTCACTCAAGCTACATCACCCATTTAGACTGGTCTGAAGATAGTCAGTACATAAGGAGTAATTCTGGTGACTACGAACTGTTATACTGTGAGTATAATTTCTATTATAATTTATAAAAATAAGGGTACTGCAGATTTTTAGGACTCGAAATAAAAAAATAGCAAGTCACAAATTTATTTTTCTTATTAACATAAGCTTCGATTCTAGACACAGGTACACAATTTACACTTTTTAATAAATTTTCTCTGCCTTTTTGCTTATTGCTCTTTCGTTTGTTAGGGAACGCGACAACATGTCGTCAGATCCCGACCCCTACTCAGATGCGTGACGTGTCGTGGGCCACCAACACGTGCCCCATCACCTTCCAGACTATAGGAGTGTGGCCGGAGAACGCTGATGGGACAGATATTAATACTTGCACCAGGTATATAGTTATTATTTATTTTCTGATGAGTTGAAAGGAATGAGGATGACACGCATGTGTGTGATCTCTATAGCCTGGTAAAAAAGGAATTGGGAAAGAATGGAAAGATATAGGTATCATTATACCTTACTATTAGTCTCCTACTGCAGAGAAAGACCTCTTCTCATACAGAGAAGGTATGAGCATTGATCTTACTCAACGCGGATTGGTGATAGTTTTTTTTTGTTAGTATAAGTTTTCTCACGATGTTTTTGACCACTTAGTCTTAGAAAATGCATAATTCTTAAAAAGTATATGTTCATATTACCTTAAAATCAGAATTCAAAATAATAATAATTTACGACATACATACCTATTTATAATAATGTTATTTTCAAGGTCCCACGACGGTCGTCTGGTCGCTACGGGAGATGATTTCGGCAAAGTGAAGCTGTTTGCTTACCCCGTTACACAACCCAAGGTATTGTTAAATTAATAATTGACATAATAAGATAAAATAGTCTATCAAATCAAAACAATCTACTATTAATAGTAAATTAATTAAAAAGCTAGTAATTAAATGGACGGACACATCAAATATATTGAAACACTAGCTGACCCGGCGAACTTCGTTCCGTCTAACAGTCGATCAACATTACTTTATTTTTCTAAAATAAAATAAATTTTCCAAAATAAACGTAGCCTAAGTTACTCCTTATTACATCAGCTACCTACCAATAAAAGTCCCGTCAAAATCGGTCCAGCCATTTCAGAGATTAGCCGGAACAAACAGACAGACAGACAAAAAATATAAAAAATGTTATTTTGGTGTATGTGCCGTATATATATTCATATACATGTAGTAAAGAACGGTTATTTAAATATTACAAACACACTTCAATTTTATTATATGTGTAGATTACTCAATTTTAAGTGAGGAATATAGAGAACTCAGTTATATTGATAGGCTGTGGTAATCACTTATCATCCGGTGGATACGTATGTCTGTTTAGAATCCAAAATGTCTAAAAAAACCGATTGTTGTCTGTAAAGTCGGTTTACGGACGATAATTTTGCGTGATAACGTTCTAGGAAAATGTTGATGAAAAATTGCATACTAATATAAATGGAATTGAATTATTATCACTCAATTATCATTCTTTTATATAATACAAAGAAGGAGTTTGCGTCACATCACAAGCTGAACGCTTAGGCCGATCGTGCCTCTCTGTCGCTTGTTCCGCGCTCTCGCTTGCACGCGGAACGTGACATTTTTTCGTGTACACACGAAAGCCGCAATTTATAAGAAGACGTTATCGCGTCAAAAACTTATAATAATGTATTATAAGGTACCTTAAGGGCCTTAATGGTCTCTTACATAGCCTTAATTATTTTCTAAAAAAAACAGATGAAATAATTATATTTTAGACCTTAAACCAAACGACAAATAACTAAATTGTACGCTATAAAACAATTTGTATTACAGTCGCTGTGTCACCAGTACGGCGGCCACTCGTCGCACGTGACGTGCGCGCGCTTCCTGCCCGACGACCGCCGCCTGCTCACCGCCGGCGGCCTCGACACCTGCCTGCTGCAGTGGACCCGCGACTAGAGGGGACACTGCCTACTGCCTACCCTGGAACTTAACTGCTCTACTAACATTTTATAATAGACGCGTTAAAAGTCTATCATTAATGTAAGAAATTGGTAATAAATATGTATAAGGTAGTCAAATGAAAAGACCCTTGGACCAATGTTGCCTACATAGAAAATATATGGGATTGACATAAGCTAACGACAATGTTGGCGTTAACTTATGTCATTTATTCTACAATGGTGCATAAGGTACGACGGGTTCTATGAATAAAATAGAAATCTATGCCACTTTTCTAGGGCCTCAAGATTATTTATTATTTTTATGTTTAAAATAAGTTTTAAATTTTATGGTCAAAAATATTATAAACACTACTTCAGTTGTTACATAGAGCACTTGGGTTCCAGGGTAACTAACTTTTCAGAAGAATAATACAAGAAAGTAAAATTAGCACGCATAGTGTCATAGTCTCACTTGTTGATTCATTTATATACCTTTATAGGCTACACTGATTCAAATGTTTAATTTTCAATTGAATCTTGAAGTTTTTAATTTAGTCGAAGACAAAATGTACCTACATTCACAGAAAATAGAGCTTAAAATGGTTAAGTCACAAATCTCATTTTACATCTCTTATACACTAAAGAAATATTATATTTAAAAGTATGCAATAAAATTATTCATCTATTTGTATTGAATATAGCGATAATATAAATTGGTGAATCATTTATTTCACTCAATATCTTAGCACTGGTCTACCTTCCAAAGTGAGGAAGTTAAGTTCGGCCTATACGCTTATAGTGATACGCCATCAGATTTATGTAAAACTAATGCAAATTGATTGAATTTTATTGTTTTAACACTTGATCGAATAAACAATTTCGTTTTTATGCTAATAATTATATCTTATATTTAAAGTTATTTTTAATTGTACACTTTAGCGTTGCGTAGGTGCACGGTTGTGATCGAAAGAGCTATTTAGACAAACTATAGGCATATAATTCTGAAATATCCATATAAAGAGTAAAGGAAGTAAGATCAAAATATAAAGAAATAAATGTTAGTTAAGAAAAAAATCCGTCGACTTAATTAAGTATAAATCATATGGCAACACCACTAACATTTTTAACGAATTTTATACACTGACAACACTGTAGCTATTATTATTGTGTGATTGAGCTTTTTGCAGCGTAATTTTAATTATTTTATGCATAATAATTATTGTTATGTACAACATTTTAAATCATGATAAGAATTTTAATACAAATTAGTTTTATTTTGTTTAATTTTAAGATCTAGTTTGTGGGAATTAATATAAAAGTAAACAATATTGTTAGGTTCTAATAGTAATTTATTATTGTTTTAGATTTGTATAAGTAGTTTTAATTTTTTTGCTCTGACTATCCACATCATTTCGCTTCTACTCAAAAAAGTCACAAACACTCACCACTGCATTATTGGAGATATGCCTAACAATGGCCTTAATATTAATTTCCACAAACGTATAGTTTATACTTGAATAATTCCAGAAAGCATTCCAAGAGCTAATAATTATTTTAATAACATTGATCAGTTAAGTTTAGTTAGCCTAGTCACGTGATCAACGTTCAGTTTTATGTAGTAGCACTAATATTTGTAAATATATTGTATTGTACGGCGTTGGCCGGCTCATTGTGCCTCCAATATAATTGAGTATTTAATTGTCGTTTTATTAAAACCTTGTATTTTTAAGTGCTTTATTTTTCTAAGCATGTAAAGGCCACTGATGAATGAAGGCGGCTTACTTTTGAGTAACGCATAAGAAAGAAAAGTAAAGTTTGAGTAAAGCATAGGAAAGTGCGGTTCATGCTGCCAGATGCAGATCAACCTTTACTGTGATGAAAAGGGTCTAGATTCGTACAATCGAACCCCAACTATCATGACTCATTTTGATGATATTTCGCTTAAAACTGTGATACTTGTAAGATCTATATCTATTCTATGAATAGAATAGAAATCTTTGACATTTGTCTAGGGCCTCAGTGTACCTACCACAGAACAAGTGTACTTGTTCTGTGGTACCTACTTAGTAGAATGTCAGTTTCTAATAAAATGACAACAGGCTCATTGCTAAGGAAATCTGTCTTCAGGCGAATTTCGACCTACTTGCATATAAATGGATTGCCAAAATGAACTATGGTGGGTCACGATTCACTTAATAATAATAATAATAATAATAAATTTATTTACCAAAAAGAATTACAGATAAAGTCTAAACAAACATCAGGTGACATGAAAACAGAGATACAATTTCGTACTTAATATAATACAATCATTGTTACTGAAATCTGTGTGCACAGAAAATAAACCCTGCCTCTTAAACTAGGTTATCCTGTGTCTTAAGAGACAGTGTTCGGCTATGTATACATATATATTTCCTTTAAATGAGATACAGTAAGTGGGTACTATTGGTCAACCTTCAGAACGTAAATACAAGTTTCAAAGATGAATAATATCACAAACAATCTAAATGAAAAGAAAATACAAAGATGAAAGAGAGTGTGTGACTTAATGTGCGTCTGCGTGTGTGCGTGTGTGCGTATGCGTGTGCGTGTGCGTGTGTGTGTGTGTGTGTGTGTGTGAACCTACAGTTGAGGTGGACTAGGAACTTAGCAACTTAAAAATTTAACTAATAAACTAATTTACTATTGTATTTTATATATCATATAACTCAACAAATACCTAACTTCTACAATAAATGAAAAATAATAATAGAAACAATGACACCACTTATACTAGCCCCCAGTTTCTCAAAGGCTGATCAACGAAAAATTAACTAATCACCTGTTAAATCGCATGAGAAGTACCTAAAAGCATGCCAAAAGCATGGAGGATTAATTTAATTTGGTCTGATTTGTTACTAATTTGATCAAATTAAACTAAATTTTTAAATTTTCTTCCTTTTTTTTTTTTTGATTTTCCATATTCACACAACGCCATCTAGCTCCAAATTAAGCAATTATATTTGCTTGTGTTATGGGTACTAAACAACTGATATACTACTTATATACATTTTTTTTTTGTAAATACATACATATTATAGATAAATTACACCCAGACACAGAACAAACAATCATGATCATCACACAAAGATTTGTCCTGGGTGGGAATCGAACCCACGACCTCCGGCTTAGCAGTCAGGGTCACTAACCACTAGACCAACAGGTCAGTCAACCCAATTGGTACTTCACCTGAGATTTAACAGGTGATTAGTTAACTATTCGTTGATCAGCCTTTCAGAAACTGGGGGTTAGTCTTCCTGTTTCGCTTGTGTCTAGGCGTGATAGCTGTATTCATAACTGAGTTGTCTATCTTAGCTAAGGAAGCCTAACATCTGTTGCCAAAAAGGTGTTATGCTCTCTTTCCTGTTTGTGGACTATTTGCGAATTAATGGAAACGAGTAGTTATGTCGTTACTGACACAAAAGTACTTTTTATTAATAATTTGTAAATTGGTACTTTATTTTATTAGGTGTCTTGTGATATTATTATATTTACAGCAGATAAACAAATTTAAAAATCATGATGTTTATATTTTGTTTAATATATTTTTTAAGTTTTAATTGTTTAAGAAAATTAATACGAATATGTACCTAAACAAAATATAGGGATACAGGAACAAAATAAAAACCAAATAAAATAAAACAATTTATTAAAAAAAAAAAAAATCGTACGAAACGAACTAATAGCAATACAAAATAAACATAAACTGTTATTCAAAAGAAATGTAACTCAAAAACCTTTCCTTACAACAGTCAATGTAATGTTTATTTAATGTTACATTTGATATACTTATTTCATTATGTCAACGGAACTACTGTTTTGGATAAACATATTTGACCAATCATTTATTTTGTAATGGCTTAGATCATTCATTAAATATTAACAATATACTAAATGCTTAAATATGATTGCCTTGCAACAAAAACTGAAACATAAGGAGTTAAGATTGGGGAAAAAAACTGTTTTTCTTCTGTGATACAACTCAAATTGGATTAGCTATATACAAACGCAGTATGTTATGGCAGATACGACTGTTGACAAGCAATACATATTTGAGATACATTATGTATGTTTGTTCGTACCTGTAACACATTTACTCACTATATTTATAACAGTCAACAACGGAGGGGTACCGCAAGTCTAATTTTAAAACGAGGATGACTCGCTATAACATTTGGTCTCACTCACCCCAAGATATCTCAAACAGGTTTAACAAACCATACTTATTAACCGATTTATTTAATTCAACTACATAACCTATATTAACTGTTGTACACTATTAGCTGAGAGCTCAAGAAGTCGCCAGGCAGCTTTAGGGTTCATTTCCTGAGGATCTCTGCACAGAACCCACACATAGTTGACCCGCATCACATTATCTGCGGAACCCTCTATAACATTGCCTTTTTGGTCTCTCACACACATAATTTGCTGTGACTGGAATGTTATAACCAGTACGGGCCCCTGGTCCATCATTTTACCCATAACTAACTCTATCTGCTCAATATCCAATATTTTGGAGTCGAGCTTATACCCTAACTGCTTACACTGCTTGATAGGGGTAGCGAGAATGTTGAACACGCCCTCGTAACACCAATCCTTCAAAATATCCAGATCACCTCTCACCATCGCTTCTAGAACGTTCGGGATGATATCATTCGCGCAGTCTTCGAGAAACTTCTGTGACGTGAAATTCGGGTCGATTTTGCATATTTCGGTTAAAGTCTTGGACAGTTCTGTCTTCTCGAATATATTGCCGAATAGACTGCCAACTTTCTCAGTCATGAAACGGGACGCTTTCACTATAGGGTTGTCAGACTCTTCATATTTTATCTTCCAGTCAAGTACCTGTAGAGATTAGTGTCAGAATAAATGATTATATCTAATTCAGATCTATTCAAGAGGGTGTTTAGGAAAATTTTCGCCACCAGATGGCGCCACTTTGGTAAAAGGTCTATCGCTATCAAAAAAATATTTTGCAGTGTTCATTTCGGAAATTTTAATGTTTAATTTCCAAAATGGATAATTTACGTCCTTAGGACAAATGAAAATTGCTGAAAGGGTTTTCTAAAATGGCGTTCACGAGGTGGCAGCACCGATGCGTCAGGTCTAGTTGTCAAGCGCTTTTTGAATGTTCCTAAACACCCTCGTTTCATCTACTATACTAATAGTTTTTTGTTTGACTGGCCTGTTGGTCTAGTGGTTAGCGACCCTGACTGCGAAGCTGGAGGTCGTGGGTTCGATTCCCACCCAGGACGAACCTTTGTGTGATGAGCATGATTGTTTGTTCTGTGTCTGGGTGTAATTTATCTATAATATGTATGTATTTACAAAAAAAAATGTATATAAGTAGTATATCAGTTGTTTAGTACCCATAACACAAGCAACTATAATTGCTTAATTTGGGGCTAAATGGCGCTGTGTGAATGTGTTAGAATATTATTATTATTATATTATTATATTATTATTATTATTATTATTATTAATATATAAAGCTGAAAAGTTTTTTTTTTGTTTGAACGCGCTAATCTCTATAAGTAATAATAAATAATAATATAATAATAATTTATTCAGAAACCACAGATACATATTAAAATAACAAATACAGAGTCTTAAATTAGGTAAAAGTAATCTAAACAAAGTCTGTGCCTGAACTAGGTAATCCTGTGTTTCAGGCAAAAAATGTACATAATCTTTATTCTTAGATAATCTCATATTTATTATATTAAGGGTACAGATTATAAGTATAGGTATTATACAATATAGCAAAACTTAATGAATATTACTTAAATAAAATAAAAGCAGATTATGTTAGCTTATCTAAAACAGAGCATAAGTGTATTTATGAACTTTCTTAGTAAATATATCAATAAAACTAAAAGTAATTTATTAAACGTGTATGCTTAAATTTACGTTAGTTTCCCAGAGGGGTTGGTAGATGTGACGACAATAATTATTTATTTTATCACAACTATTAATTTTTCTGTATCTTCATATGACATGTTTTGAAGGGCTTCTTGAATGGATCTTTTACAGTTTTTGTACGTCAGGGGATATATTGTTTTAATTGCATTAATTCTATTGTAGAGAAGTGGTCCAAGGAATATGTAGAATCTACATGCAAAGGCGTGTTTGGTTACTATTGATTTAATGCAAACTATATCTTTCCTTCTTTTGTTAGTCACATCAGAGCTAAAGGGAAGAGCTGTGTGCTGTTTCAATACTGTATTCATGATGAATAATTGGCGAACTGTTAAAACCTTACATTGTTTGTAAAGCAGGTTAGTGGGAAAAAGGAAAGGACGGAAAGTGGACACCTTCAAAATCGCTCTCTGAGCTCTCTCGACTGTTAGTAACAGTGTTTTACCCACTCCCCCCCATGAAGTGATACAATAAGTTAGTACTGATTGACATATAGCAAAATAAATTTGCCTTATTAATTTAGAATCTGCAATATCTTAATTTTTTAATGCATATACCAGTTTGCGGACTCTAGTATTTACTGCCTCTATATGATGCTTAAAGCTTAAATTTTCATCTATTATTATGCCTAAATATTTTACTGTATTTGCTCTCTTGATATTACAGCATGTGCATTGGTCATTTACATAGCTACAGTAATGTGCGCGTAAGGCAAAATTATTCTGCGATATTGTTGATTTGCGCATCGAAAACCTTATATAATTTGTTTTTTCTGCATTTAGTGTTAGTAAATTATGCTGCAGCCATTTATTTACAACATTAAGACCGCATTGAGCGTGCTCGAACGCCTTTATTTCTGATTCGGCAGAAAAAAGGAGGGCAGTGTCGTCGGCATACGATATAATAATGGCATTTAGTAATTTTAATTTACAAAGGTCATTTATGTAGATTAGGAATAACGTAGATGCTAATATACTTCCTTGGGGCACCCCGAAGGATGTATTGTCCTGATCGTCACTGAGAACATCACCAATTTTTACGCACTGGGTTCGCTCCTCTAAGAAGTTTGTAAAAAGCTGTAATTGTTGTTGTGTTGTGTTTCAAGCTTGCGCAATAGAATGGGGATGGAAACGGTGTCAAAAGCTTTGGCGAGGTCCAGGAATATTCCTATCGTGTGGTTACCTTTGTCTAGTTCTTGTACTAAATGTTCAGTCAGGTGGTGTACGGCATCGGCGGTTGATAATTTAGGTCTAAAGCCAAACTGTGTGTTGGACAGGATCGAATTGTCTTCCAGATATTTTATTAAACGGTTATTTATAATTTTTTCTAATATCTTGGATATAGAAGACAGCAAGGAGATGGGTCTATAGTTATTCAGTTCATCCTTGTTGCCAGATTTGTGCACAGGAACAACAACTGCTTTTTTGAGACATTTGGGAAAGCAACCTGCTGTTAAACATTTTTGGAAAATAGCGGTTATTGGCGGTACTAATATGTGTCTGAAATGCTTAATAATCTTGTTAGATATGTTATCCCATCCAACCGCGCAGTCGTCTTTTAAGCTCATAATTATTCTATTTATCTCGTTTTCGTCAGTGTCTAGCAGCACGAAGGATTTCAGGTTTGTGCTACATGTAAAAGGAGTGGCGGTGAGGTTTTGTGATTGGTCTTGCAGTTTTTCAGCAAGTGTCTTGCCAATGTTAACAAAGTAGTTATTTGCGACGTTAGCAGATGTCAACTGTGAAGAATGTGTTTGTAATAACCTTGAGGATGAGTCACGTTTTTTTGTCGTGTAGGTTACATTTTTAATATGATTCCAAATCTTTTTGCTATTTGACCCAGCATTTTCTATGGTAATTTTGTCGTAATTTGTCTTAACTTTTCTTAGGAGATCATTACAGAAATTTCGATATCTCTTGTATGAAAGTTGCAATGTTTTATTGTCTGGGTTTGATTTAGCTTTTGTGTGCAATTTATCTCTATGTCTCATACAACGAATGAGACCTGCCGTGATCCAGGGTTTTTTATTAAAAGTTTTATTCTTTAATTGAACGTATTCCGTGTTTTCTTTAATAACATGTTGTACATTTTTAATTAAATATAACATACTATATTGCAAGTCATCAGAATTATATACTGGTGCAAAATCAATATTGCGCAAGTCTTCCTCAAGTTTATTTGTGTTTAATTTAGTAAGAATGCGTGTGTTGTGTGTCTTAGGTAGTTTACAATTTAAGGTTAGTAGGATCGATTTGTGATCGGTTAATGATGAGTTAGTAACAAGCGTTAGCGAAGGGTAGATTGATTTTAGTATAAAATGGTCCAAACAAGAGCCGCTTTGATGCGTGGGGAAAGTGTGCGCTGGAAGCAACCCATGAAACGAACATAAGTTGAGATATTCCTGTGCCATATTATCGAAATTTTCAGGAATAATGTTGATATTAATATCTCCAACCAATATAATGTTCTTGAATGCTGATAAATTCTGCAGAGCAGTATTAAGAGAATTTAAAAAGATATTTACATTTTTAAAGGAGGGGGGTCTGTATAAAGCTAATATTGCAAACTCTAAGCCTATTTTCAATAACAGACTATTACATTCATTTATATTTAGCTTTTCTATAGATATGTTAAAGTGATCCTTTGCATATACTACCACACCATCGTTTTGGTTGTGATTAGTTTGGCTCCTGTGCATACTATATCCTGGTAATTGGGGTATATTATACTTTTTGGAAAGCCAGCACTCTGTTAGAACGATGATATCACAATTTACATTTAATCTTTGTTGTAGAATAGTAAAGTTTTCGAAGTTTTTACAAATACTACGAATATTTTGTGTTATTATGGTAAATGGGTTACTAAATGAGGACAGATATTGTTTACAATTTTCAACTTCACAAAATTTAGATTCAGATACAGAGAAATTGTCTAAATCATTAACTATATTATTAATCATGTTACCGTATAGGAGGTAGAGGGAAATAAAAGGAGAAAATTAAATTAAGGTCCGGAAAACTTACTGAAACGGCGCTCTTAGGCGCCTCCATAGTTAATTGAGTTGATGTACCTCAGTTCAGCCATTTTTTTTGCCGGGCAGTCTGCAGTACCTGTACCGTGTTGACTCGGCTTTTTGAAGTGCATGCAAGTCGCGCATTTTGGTTCGTCTGTCTTCTTTATGCACTCCTTTATTGAATGACCGGGCATACCGCAGTGGCCACATATGTGGTTGATCTCTCGACAAGTCCTGGCAGCATGACCATATTGCTGACATTTATAGCATCTTGTTACTAAGGTGAAGTCTCTTACAGGGCAGGAAGACCAGTTAATATAGACCCTTTCTTGTGTTATTACGGCCTTCCGGATGTCAGGTGTCACTTCGATAATATAGTTGCAGGTCTCAGACTTTCTTCCCCGACTTATGGCTCAATTTGACACTGTTTATGAAGGACTCTAAGGTGTAGTTATTTAGTTTGTCGGCTAGATTTTGGTGGTAAAGACACGTGAAAACTTCTTTTTCTGGCATCGATGAGGACAGTCCTATGACAACTATCTTAGGGTTCCGCTTTTGTGGCTCGTCAACTTTGAGGCCAGAGTTTGTTAACTGCACCGACTGCTTTAGCTTGTCGATGTCATCCTTCGTTTCAGTACTTATGATGACACCGCCGTTTCTGGTCTTGCGCATTCCCCTTACGTGCAGTTTCATCTGTTCAGGGCAGATAATTTTTTGCACTAGGGATTTTGTCTCCTCACTCGTTTTCTGTTTGTCATCTGGATAAATAGCTGGTTTTTAAGGACTGATATAAGACTGCCATCTGCGCTGAACCGTGTCCCACTTTTCGGCACAAGCTGCTGATTCGCATCTTCTGTTCTGAGTTGAGGTTGCCGTCTGCTGCGATAGAACACACTTCACTTAGGCATTGATCTATGGACGACATCCAGGATTGTATCTCTGGTGTTGATATAACGTCCACAGTGACAGCTTCATGTTGACTAGACGTTATTGGGCGATCTTCAGGGCGACGTGCAGAACGTGGTGAGGGAGAAGGGGGCGGTGTGCGTACAGTCCTGCTACTCCGGTTGAACGGACTACTTTCCATTTTGAATGTTATTTAGCTCTGGTTATTCATGAATAGGTTTTCTTTAGTAATATCTGTTTCGAGTTGCACACGCATGACACACTTTACGTTGCAGTTTTATCTAGGTCACGATTTAATGATTATTTTTAAATTGTTATTATTGTACGACACGTCTGTTCTTTAGAACAGAAATCGACTAAAAAAAATAATTCAATAATTCTTTATGCGTTTGATAGCCAATTCTCAAAACTAATAGGCTCTGTGACATCACGCTACTAGCGACGGGAGCAGATCAGTAATCAAAGATGTAACTTAACGCGGGCAAAACCGCGCTGCGGTAAGCTAGTGTTATCGTACTAATGTTATAAATGCGAAAGTTTGTATGTGTGTGTTTGTTACCTAAACGGCTGAACCAATTGCGATAAAAATTTCTATGTAGAAAGATTCGGTGCCAGAGACGGATATACTTTTTATCCCAAAAATCGGTCTGGTTCCCGAGGGATACAACAAAACATATTTTTATGCGCGAGCAAAGCCGTGCGGCGCAGCTAGTTATATTATAAGTATCAATATCGTACCTTGTTAAAATACTGGTTGTTATTTTTAAAGTCCTCCCATTGTTGATAAAATTTAGAGTCCCTGTGCAGCTCGACGCCCGTCGTCACAGTGTCAGGGGCGAAAGTACGCTCATCATCAGCTACCTGGTACACACAAAATAAAATCAATCTATATCTATACATATAATAAAATTGGAGTGTCTGTTTGTAATATTGAAATAACCGTTTTTTACTACATGTATATGAATATATATATACACCAAAATATCATTTTTTACAATTTTTGTCTGTCTGTCTGTCTGTTTGTTCCGACTAATATCTGAAATGGGTGGACCGATTTTGACGGAACTTTTATTGGCAGGTAGCTGATCTAATAAGGAATAACTAAGGCTACGTTTATTTTATAAAAATAAAGTAATATTGATCGACTGTTAGGCGGAACGAAGTTCGCCGGGTCAGCTTGTCTATACTATTATATAAAGCGGAAGTTTGTTTGTTTGAACGTGCTAATCTCTGAAACACCAGTCAGATTTGAATAATTCTTTTAGCGTAGCCCAGTTCTTACGGAAGGTTATGTAACATCACGCTACTGGCAACGGGAGCAGAGCAGAACCAAAGACGCGGGTGAAACCGCGCTACGGGAAGCCTCTGTCTTGACGTCGACATAGTACAACTGGGAGATGCAGAACGCGTTCACGTGTACATGTTCGTTCACCACGCACCCCGGAACCTAGTTCGGGGCAGTGTGTGGATCGCCTGCTAGTGACACTTGATGATATTACCTCAACACGTTTCCGCAGTGAGAGTGGTGAAGTGTACACGCGCCCCTCCAGACCACGCGCTTGGATCTCCTCCTTTACTACCGCTGTGGCCTGAAACATTTAATGGCGGTATTAATCTCGTGACTGACCCACAGCCGCAGCACAACTAAGTTCAATGGTTGTGTCATGAACATTTTTAATTCCCGTCTATACAACTAAAGTACCAATAGCACAACCAAGACCCACGGCACAATTATTATTTCATAAAGTAGTTGACCCGTAAGGAACCAATGGTTTATCACATCTTACTTTATTTTAACTAACTTTTTTTACACAATATAATTTTTTGATCATCTCAAAGAGTAGTACAATATGTAAATAGTTAATTATATTGAGCCATTTTCGAAATAATAATACCAGCCTATTTCCTGTCCCACTGCAGGGCAAAGGCCTCTTCTCATATAGAGAAGGTATGAGCATTAATCACCACGCTTGCTCATGGCGGATTGGCAATTTCAGACATTTAAGTCCAGGTTTCCTCACGATGTCTTCCTTCACCGTTAGTCAGAAATGTCCAAGATAAACTTAGAAAATACATATGATTTGAAAAATCACATTGGTACTTGCCCGGATTCGAACCCACTACCTCGTATTTACGAAGCGGGTGCCTTATCCACTGGACCATTTCGACTTTATTTACTTTATTTATATACGGGAATTAACGCGATCATGCATTAGGTATTTACATACCTTATTTTGCTTGACGTTTCAACCAGGTTACACCGGCCGTGGTCTGCTTGTGACCACGGCCGGTGTAACTTAAGTAAATTCCCGTATGTTTATAAATTGATATCATGCAACGCGAAAGTTTAAAAGTAAATAGTTCAGAATTTCCAATTTTAATAAATTTTAATTCTGAACTATTTGATAGAAGGCCTTATTCGAACGATTTTTTTGAATGCGCTAATCTCTGTAACTACCAGTGAGATTTGATTATTTATTTTTGCGTATGATAGCCCAGTTCTCAAGGAAGGTTATAGACTGTGTAACATCACGCTACTGGCGACGGGAGCAGAGCAGTAAGCAAAGACGCAGGTAAAACCTCGCTATAAAGAGAGATATAGACTCACTTGTGATATGGTCCTGAAGGCACTAGTTTGTCCAAGTTTCTGACTAGTATCAGCTATACTCTCAGCTGCATCTTTGGCACTCTTTGATATATCTTCCGTTATCTTACCTAGAAATATAAGTTATAATTGAAAATTTAGAAACTTGTTTGATTGATTACTAAATTTTTGACTGGCCTGTTGGTCTAGTGGTTAGTGACCCTGGCTGCTAAGCCGGAGGTCGTGGGTTCGATTCCCACCCAGGACAAACCTTTGTGTGATGAGCATGATTGTTTGTTCTGTGTCTGGGTGTAATTTATCTATAATATGTATGTATTTACAAAAAAAAAAAAAAAAAGTATATAAGTAGTATATCAGTTGTTTAGTACCCATAACACAAGCAAATATAATTGCTTAATTTGGGGCTAAATGGCGCTGTGTGCATGTGGTAGAATATTATTATATATTATTATATTTTATATTTGACTTTAGTTTGGACTGGACAAGAGAAAACATTTCATAAATCTTCACATATTATTATTATTACAAATTATGTAATGTAATAGTTAATCACTCGCTTTGCAAAGCCTCACCCCCAGTTTCTGAAAGGCTGATCAACGAAAAATTAACTAATCACCTGTTAAATCTCATGTGAAGTACCAACTGGGTTGCTAAATCCATGAATAATTAGTTTAAATTAAACTCAAAATCCATGCTTTTAACATGCTTTTAGGTACTTCACATGAGATTTAACAGGTGATTCGTAAATTTTTTGTCGATCTGCGTTTCAGAAACTGGGGGTAAATGCGATAATGGTTGTCATACTCGGTAGGAATGGGAGAGCGACATGTGAGATATAAAACCCGGTTGAATTATTTCAAGATGATAGAACTTTCAAAGAGAAGGGATATAACTGACTTAGTCTCACTGTTCAAATTACTAAGAAATTAGATAGATTGCCCCGAGTTGTTACAGAAGATATGTTTCAGAGTTCCGATTCATTTTCCACGGAAACCAATTACACCCTTATCCACGGCGTAGGACAGTGCTTGGCTCCAACTCACCTCTTTTGTAGAATGACAAAATTATATAATGAATGCAGTGACAAGACTGATATCCACTATGATTCGTTGCAATCATTTCGAAAAAACATCAATAGCAGTTTAAGATTTCATTATAATACTTAAGTAGCACCTAAGTAGTTAAATTTAATATTTATAATATTCTATATATATTCTACCACATTCACACAGCGCCATCTAGCACCAAATTAAGCAATTATATTTGCTTGTACTAAACAACTGATATACTACTTATATACATTTTTTTTTGTAAATACATACATATTATAGATAAATTACACCCAGACACAGAACAAACAATCATGCTCATCACACAAAGGTTTGTCCTGGGTGGGAATCAAACCCACGACCTCCGGCTTAGCAGTCAGGGTCACTAACCACTAGACCAACAGGCCAGTCAAGTTATGAAACTTAAAGCTCATTACAGTTGCGAGTGTTGTATTTGCCTATAAGTGGCTTGGCATTTAGATTTAAGCAAATATTGGATATATATGTTAAGTAATGATGTTAAGCTGTTGGTAAACCAAATAAAAAAAAAATAATGATAACAGGTAGCCTTATACAAATTTGCAAAATTACTATTTTATAATCGGTAATACAATCTCTAGACATTTAAGAAATACAGTAGAAGGTTTTTACTAATTTTATACAGTGCTATTAGTTTCCTTTGTTCCGTTTAATTCTTGAAACTGTATATGTTGAATTAAGATTTTCTCACCGGCCTTCTTAGCAAATTCAGTTTTGCTAGCTTCATCAATCACATGTTCCATCTTGCCTTTAATGCCTTCTAGAGTTTCCTTCAGCACTTCTGAACTCTTTGAAGCCTCTGATTCAACTGCATGGAACTTTCTTCTGGCTGCCTGAAATTATAACATTGTATTGTTATTTAATTATATTATTTGACATAATTTGAAGTTATCCAATGCTGGACTTAGACTTATAGGCTTTTCCAGGGTGAAGAGTTTGCCATAGACAATACATGTAACATGGTTAATGTTTAACTGAATGTGTGGACAAACTGTTAAGATAATGGAATGTTTAAGAAAATTTTCACCTCCAGTTGGCGCCACACGTGAAAGGTCTTCAATTGACAAAAATTCAAAATTCATTTACAGTTTAAAATTAATAGAATTGTTCACGGTTATCTATCAAAGATTAAAACCGCGGTGCCTGGACCTGACGCCTCACTGCTGCCACATTGTGGGTACCACTTTAGAAAATTGTCATTGGCTCACACAAGACATGGGTTTGATTACCATGCTAGATAAATGTAGTTTATTGATTCATATATATTGTTTCAAAAGACTGGGTTTTCTTCATACTTATGGCATGTGTGTAATATTGCATGCTAACTAGAACTATTTACTAATGAGAGTATTAAAAGTAAGTAAAAGTTATTTATTTCTTTGATGCAATATATTTCATCAATTCATGCATCAATTTTATGTTTAAATGCAGAGGTACAGAGAGATAATGTCAAAGTGATAGAAGATATGTAGGTTTCTTCAATATTTACCTGTAATGCCTCAGAATTTTCTAATTTCTGAGCCTCTTCTCTGAATTTCTTGATGTTTTCTTTCATCTCCTTGTTTTTGGCCATTTCGTCCTTGATATTGTCGATGATTGAGGAGAAAAAGCCCTTCGAAGCTGAGTAGTGCCGGCATTCTAGTACTTTGCACTGAAAATACACACAATTTTACTTAAGACTTTTGTTACAGCATTAAATTATAATATCAAGTTTTCTATTCCAATTTTATTATTTAAGTTAAATAGTTTTTATGACAGAAACTTATAAAATTTTATTGGATTGTGTTTATTGTGAACAAATATTTTATTATTTATGCAGTCAGTAACATGATTAAATTATAATAAACTTTACATCATATTAGAAAAATGAACACTTACTTGTTCTGGTTGGATGCTGAGCACTGTCGGTTTCAGAGTAATCGGTAGTGCACATTTCCATCGTGATGGACTATATAATAACTGTCTACATGAATGCTGAAAACAAAATTATTGAAATAGTGCAGTAATACTACAGCCTAAGGACATTGGACAGAAGTAACCTAACCTAAAATATTATCATCAAAATCTTACCATTTTTGTCAATATCCTAAGAAACCACACGAATTAAATCGAGTTTTTATTTTTAAATTCTACTATGTTACTACAATATCAACTATACAAAAGAAAATCTAATTTTAGGACGACATCGACGAAAACTCATAATCCGTGCAATCTTCTGTCAAAAAGACTGAAGGTTGTTTTTACTACTTTTTTTATTGCTGTCAAATATCGATAAATTTTGTGTCTATGCCTGAAATTTGGCTTAAAACACAGAATAAGTAGAGAACAAATTGCCTATACACGTTAAACTACCAATAAGAATATTTGCTTACATTGAATTGTCCAATCGCATTTCATCCTGCTGATTCGTCTTCCCTGCAGTCCAGAGACAATAAATAAAATGAAACAAAATATAACCGAGGAAGTACATACCTATCGTAATATAAATCGCTTTTGCATGATTTATATTATATGAGGACGGTAAAGTATCCTGTAAATTAATCGTAAAATTATAAAAAATGTTGTGAATAAATCTTAGTCAAATACAGTTTGTTGCGAGACAGAAAACTAGCCGTCATTACTCATAGACAATAACAAAGTGTTTATGAGTTTTCATACTTCCTGTTGACAGACAATTTTATTTTCATATTTTGGAGTAGCTTTTTCGCATGTTTTTCTTTTCTATTCTATAAATATAAAATTTTTTGTTACCTAACAGCGTTCAAAGAATTAGAAATGAAATATTTTTCTAATATAAACTCGTGTATTTTGAAATATGAGATAATCCTTGTTTCAAATTTTAAAAAAATGCACGTTTCCGGTGTGAACGCAGTTCGAGAAACATAAGAAAGTGTACAATTTTCATTTATTTTCTGTCATCTTTTTAGCTACGGAAACGTGTTGCGTTTGATGAAATTTCATTTATTTTATGTTCGTTCATAGTAATCGTGGTTCTTGTTAAAATACGCGTTTCCTGTGCACGAAGAGGGTGAAATTGCGTGGTGCTTCGTCATAGACAGTGGAAGGTAGCTAGCCAATGCGACGTAATACCTATCGAATATCTCAGTCCATATTATTTACATATACCTAGGTATTATAGCAATAGGTATCGCGGACCGTGGTCACCACGTTTTCGCCAGCTGGTGCGTACATTGCTGCTGTAGAAATTGGTTAGAATAGTTAGAAATGTTGCATTGACAGTGTTAGTGTGTATTTTTAGCTTATTGTGGTGTAACTGATTGCGGCAGGTTGTGCGCCCGGCGTGTGCGAGGCAGTTCATCTGGTGCCAGCTTCCTGGAAGCCAGTATCAACAATTGATCCCGTTCGTCAGCTCTCGTCCATTGGGGCGTTACCGTTTTATATGACTTTAGCAAGATATAAAGGTGAGTGATAGTGATAATACAAGCTATACACGGCACTGTCTGCAAATTTGGCCGCGTGGACACTAATTACATTCGATTTTTTAACCCCTGAAGAAGTTTACTGTGCTTCTAATAAACATTATAAGAAATTAGTTGTCTACTATTAGATTTAATAAGCATTCTTTTGTTAATAAAGGATTTTGGAGCCTTAAAATTTCTTTATAGAAAAAATATTTTAATTTCTGAAACATGAAAAATTACTTACCAATCGGAAATCATGTTGCACCATAAAATACTGCAAAATGTAACAGAATATACTTGTACTAAACTGTTATGCTACTAGAAGGAAGCAATATCCTCTATTTTTTGCAGAATTCAAAAATGGATGACAGTGCCAAAAATGTAAAATATATTCTTGTAGCATTTTACACATAACCCATTACATAGTACAAATGGTTATAGTAAAAAACTATTTATTCAATTTAAGAATTATGAGGTGCTATCTGCCATTATCCAAATATTATCTAGCATTTCCCTTCGGCTTCCTTATTGTAGTGTGTTGATTAAAAAGTAGGTCTAATCAACAATAGATCTGTTAAAATACTGACATCAATAAAATTATTCTGGTAGTTTTGAAATTATTCATCCCCTACTTCAACCCCTTCAAGCCATTTTTGTGATTAAAAATATTGTCTTATGTTGTTCCCCAAGGTCTATTCTATCTCAAATTTCTTAACAATCGATTCATTGATTTATGTGAGAAAGGATAACAGACATACAGACAGACAGAGTTACTTTCACATTTATAATATTACTATAGATAAAACACTGTTTTCCTTTAACAAATGCTCAAAGTAAACTTGGGAAGTACAAAATGACATAACATTGGTACTAGATACCTGTTATACAAAACCGATTTAATGAAACCACGAACCTCATGAAGAACCAAGTAGTAGTTCAAACAGATAAAGGTTATATGTATTATCAAAGTAAAAATCATTCAGCAAACTTCTTAGCTATACTCTGTTCGAATATTGTTAAAATATGTTCTTGCTTCAATTCGTCCCTCGATAAACTGCCTGCAGACAAATTTGTGTACATTTTCTTCTTTTAGGTAATCTTGTGATTCATAACCATGTACTCATTCTAATACATGATGCAATAGATTTGCATGTAATAATTTACCCGATTATTATAACCAATTCAAAATCGCAGCTTGACATTTACTAGAGGTAGTATATTACTACAATTATTTATTCGATTATATTATATATTATAGCGATTTATTCTATTAAACATGACCTTTATGGTCATGTTTAATAGAATAAATCGCAATCATTGTATATTTGCATGCACTGTGTCAGTGTGTCAGTTTGCAAAAGACCATCAAGATAAAGAAAAAGACAAACTTACTAGTTTAAATACAATACTAAAGCCTTTATTGCTGATAAGTATATAAAAAACACATCAATAACTTTATTTTAGTTGCTACAAGTCAGCGTGTCCTGCAGACACATAGACCTCCTCCAGCTTTATCCACTGTGATCTATCTCTAGCCACCCTCAGCCATAGTGGGCCTTTTTATGTCGTCCGACCATTTTTTACGCTGGCGACTACGTTTACGAAAAGTGTTCGGCCTGGGAATCCATTCAGTGGTCTACCTTGTCCACTTCCCTCTTTCATCTATCGTGACGTGACCTGCCTACTTCGTTGTCTGCTTTTGCGAATGACATCCTCAAGTCCAGTGAATTTTCTTATGTTTATGGCCACAGATAAACTTACTAAGCTGGCCTTTAAAACATAAAATTTCAGACTGGTTAAAAACAACAGAGTTAATAGTAATGAATGTAAAACTAATAATAGCCATACCAGTTATTTATTATCAATTAGTGTTATCTAGTGTTTATTAACTTTGTAGTAAATGTCACTTTGTAATGTGATGAGTGAAGTCATTCAACGTTAAAATAGATATAAAAGTTAATTTTATATGAACTGTCCCATCGCCAGTTCAGTATACGCTTGTGTTTCGATCTATTATATTATTCTATATCAGCCATTTTGGTCCTGTCGTCGTTTTTATTGATGCGGCAAAACCTTAAGTTTTATGGGTTTGTTAAATGACTCATAAAAAGCCTTGGTTTTTGGTATTGAGACACCGAAAAAGTATAGAAGTAATTTACGTTTTCTTGCCACATTAGCTTCAACTGTTTCTGAAAAGGGATTTTTGTAGGGCAGGGTATCCTACAGAACTTTTGAACTTCGAGTTCTGCAACTGCAACAATAATTGTAAATTAGTAATTAATTCACATTCATATCAACATTTCATGAGTTTGGGGATTGGTGATCCACCTTGAGCAAGCGTGATGATCAGTACGGCATACCTTCTCTGTACAAAAAAAGGTCTTTACAATGCAGTGAAAAAATATATTGATCTATTACGATGAGCACTATAACAATCGGAAGTATCATCAATCACAGAAAACAATACAATATAATCACGTATAACCGAAATATTATTAATCGTATTTAAAAAGTAAAGCACTTTCTAAAGTACTATTTTAATGACTTGGTCTTTTAAATAAAGATTGATGGTCGTCTCAACCTACAGTCCGGTATTGGACGTGTCAATCGTTATCAATCCAGATGTTGTAATTGCCACTCATTATCTCTTGTTTGTAATTATTGCCACAGGGCCGTGAAGGAGTTTCTTCGCAAGTATTATTATGTCGGTTATTTGTTTTTCTAAGGTTTTCTATGTCGTCACTAAGAAGAGACTACCTCTGCAATGGGTGTTTAAAATAGGCTACACTATGTTTTAAATTGTCATACTCACTGCTTGTGATCTTTTCCTTCCTTCTATGATGGTTATGACGAAGGAAGGCGAAGGTTGCTCCGTGCGTCAAACTCGTCCCTCCGGAACCATCTGTCTACTTTCCCGACCCGTCCACTGTCCTGATTTGTCCATTTACCGAATCGGTCCACTTATTTCTCTAATCGTCCATTTCCCAAAACGTTCGCTTTTTTGATCGGTCTATCTTTATTATAAAAGGGAAAGATTTTATTTTTTGTATGTTTTTGCAAAGATTTTACTAAAAGTCAACGTTTTTGCTACTAGGGCTAGGGGTGACTGGTTTTCGAATAACCTCATTATGACGATATTCTGGTGTGTTATTTGAATTTGTTCTGAAATGTAGCTATAAATTATCTTTTTAAGAAATTCTGCGCGTGCTGGTATATTTAAATGCATTTTGTTCTAAACACTCAGATAGTAATGACTTAAACGCGCCTGCCCGAGTTTCTCGTCATTTTCCTGTTTATTAACCTATTGCCTTCGGGCCCTCCTCCGATAAACTTTAACATTTAGATCGCTATCATAAGCTTGTAAAGCTAAATTGACTTTTGAAGGCTATTGATACAACTTTTACTTCAAAAGTTTTGAAATTATCAAGTTTGCGCCGATAAATAGAAAATACATTAACGTCTTCATCAAATTTAAAGATAATGTTTGTAATCTGTATTGCTTTGCCTAATACGAATTATCAGGTGAAAATATATTGCTATATTATATTGATGTCTCATTATCAAATGGATACCTATCTAATCCAGCTAAGAATATAATTTCAAAAATAACATCCTATTTTACATTGAACAGATTACTTAAAGTGTGTCTTATGTTTAATAAATCGATAGTTTGCTATACATACTCAAACGCTTCATCGATATTTGTAATTAAATGTTTTGTACCTACGCTACCTGAAAGGTTAAAGAAGATTAAGTTACAAGACTGCTAACTTTATTTACCGTGGCATAATCTGAAGTAAACTGTAAGTACTCGTCAGCGCCATAAATTATGCAAGGTGCAAAAGTTCGTCTGGTGTGCGAGAGAACGATACCACCGCGTACGTAATTCCGCCCACGTACCACACATACATTTACCTATTACGAGTTTTATTTGAAGTATGTCATAAAAGCTTAGACCCTGAATACACAATTCACATGTAAATCTGTAGTAGCGTGATTTTCATGCAAATGCTTGGTGAGATTGAACGAGATCCAATAACGATATACATGACTACCTACTGTGAAGCCTTTTATATTATGTACTTATGAAAATGTTAGTTGAGTTTAGAGAATAACCTAACTTAGTACCAGTTAATTATTGTCTCACTGCAGGATGAAGGTCTCTTAGACAGAAAAATATACATTACAAGCCTTGCTCAAATACCAAACATAATTTATAACACAACTTTGTTTTCTTTCTGCTTAGAAAGTATAAGTCACAGCATAAGTTTTAAAAGGTTATAACTTCGTGCCTAGTTTGTTTTCATACGTTTAAAATAAGTATGCGGCACTATTTCGATGTATTTCTTCGGTTTACTACTTTACTATCATATTATAAACCTTGATAGATCCTGCCTATTAATAAAGATTTGCAAGACACGTATCCAACAGCCACTTAAAAATAGTGCTATACCTTTATCTGGCTATTGTGTAACTCGCAAATACTAATATTGAGTGCGCAGATAAATCGCTCCGTGTGTAACGTGGTAAAGATTTATAGGCTAGAATTTAAAACAGTAATTTAGGCGTAGAGAACGGCCACTCTGCGTGTCGGAGTGCATACGTGGCGTTGCAACCGCTCCCTCTTCCCCCTCCCACCCCTCATCTCGCACCCGATCAATACCCATTTTGCACAGAATTGTTATATTGGTTTACATGTGCTACGCGTAATGGCTGTCACTGCTGTCTGGTGTACTGGAAACTTGATATGACGCTCTATAATAGACTGCGTGGGGTTTCCATCTTTTCCTTGATTGGAGAATATGATAGGGCATTCGTTTGCTCCTTATAAATCTTCATTAGAATCTTCAAGTTTCATGACTTCATGAGTCCGAGATAGCTTGGCAATTACGAAAAAGGTCACTTGGCAATCATTTACGGGTAAAATGTTTTACATAATTTGGTTTTATGAAGTTTCTGAAGCTGAAATTCGTTTCTAAAAACGGAATTTGGGTACTACGCTGAATTATTTTGGAGGTTTTAAAAGTACCTAGCGTAGAACACCTGAATATAAGTGTGGGTACATTGTCGCATTTAATTTCTCGCATGGCTGGTTCTTCACTCGATATTAAAAAGGTTGGCCGGTAGCTACAGACGTATTTTGGAAACGCAATTAATTTTATTTACTATATGTTGATGAAATTCTCGCAAATATACGAGAAAATTACTTTTCTGACTTTCTGAAAGTACATCGTAATATGGGAATATTTTTTGGATTCTGGATTTTATTATGATTTATTAGGAATAGAGGACAATGTATTTTTAACAGCACCATGTGTGATCGACTCATTGTTGTACAATCGTTCTTTTTGTTACATGCGATATGGGCATAGCGAACTGTCGCTTTTCCGATGTCATGCTGAGTATATAGTTCTGTACGTAATGAAACAAGATTGTCGATTTCTCTTACACTCTATTAGAAAAGTCTAAAAAACTGGTAGACCACATTTTTGACCGACCGTGACCGTGACCGTGACTTGATGAAAAACATAGTCAAAGAAGTTGCTAGAATTTCAGGTCGCTAAATTGTATTTACGCTCATGTTTCTTTGCGCAGGTTTTTATAATTCTTGGCTTAGAAGTAAATTGAAACTATAAATGAAAATCAAATGATTGGGATGTAATTAATTACTCGTTTAATGATGACGCGGCTGCATTAATTGGTGAAACAATCCAAGTTATTTTATATCCTTATCGCAGTTTTCAATTACTCTACTGTTCTTTTCGTATCGGACGTAGGAAAAAAAAATGGTTACGTTTTCATTTGTCTCACATATCCAATTACTCGTTGAACTTGCAATTGTTTCGACTTAAAAACCAAGTTCAAGTTTTTATGTACTAATGTGGAAATTAACTCTCCCATTCAAAAAAAAAGATGGGAAGAGATATAGCACTGCATCTATAAAAAAATGTATATAAGTAGTATATCAGTTGTTTAGTACCCATAACACAAGCAAATATAATTGCTTAATATGGGGCTAGATGGCGCTGTGTGAATGTGGTAGAATATTATTATTATTATTATTAACTAACAACCAACTAACTTAGTTTACCAATAAAATCTTTTCTAGAGCTATAATTGCTTCCACATTCCAGTATTTTATTGGTACACGTGTCGTGTCTATGTAGTAACATGTAAACACAACTCGCTTGCCATTCCGCGGAAAGTTGCGAATATGTATGTGTGCGTAGGGAAGCCGTTTCACTAGAGCGACGATACATCACAGCCCTATGTTTACCTTGCCCGACCTCGCTGCCCGAGAAAAGATTTGCTTTTAGTGTTTCAATGGTGAATAAATATGTTTCTGTACAAATGAAATGGCCTTGGTCATAAGCCATCTATTTTTTGTGCGGAATATGCCTAGAAAGTTGTCTATGTTGCGGTGATTTTGCGCTACTTGCGTTTTAAATAAATAAAGTCCGGCAAGCACCAATGCCACTTATTCACTTACTGTGCCTTCTAGTTAGTTTGTGGTTACTTAGATTGTCAAAATGATGAGTCGCAACGCAACCAATTGACACCTCATAGAAGATTTGATTGATATGACTGTCCTTGAAGATCTTCTTTCTCTCAAAAAATTCTAATAATTTTCGAATTATCTACTATGTCCATAATTTGGAACTTATGGCCACTTCGTACTTTAAAATGAGACATTGTGAAAGAATGTACAAACTCATAACTAATTAGATTTTAATTTTGTCCATGTCCACATTAATTTAAAATGTAATTTGTTTATCTTTCGTTTCAATCCTAAGCGTGTTCGTTCTTAATGTTTTTGTTTTCAAATGTAACCTTATTTTGTGTTATAGTTCACACAAATCGAATTCAAATCTTAGACCACATAGAATCGCCTTTCGTAGACCGCAGGATTGTCAAAGGCAGTATGGCTTAGGATCCTCTTCGTGCCGAAAAATTACTGGTTTCTTTATTCGAGCACTTCGAGCACTGGAAGCCACTACTTAGTAGTAGAAGCTCTGTGCATAGGTGTTGTAGCGATGACTGCGTTATTTACAAACACTTTTCTTAACTTGCTGAGTTAGCAATAACAGGCTAATGGTAACAGATTACCTCGTCGTGGCGCTAACCTATTGGCCTCGTTTGGCTTATTCACTCAGTATATGGCCATACAATCTATCTAGATAATTACGTTCTTATCTACACCTTCGCTCCGATCGCGCGATTGTTGTTTACATATCTCAGGCATGGTAATACTATCTATCAGTATTGTGACTCGGCCGTATTTTATAAATAAATGCCTACAGCCGCGCGGTACGTAAACATGCGATAGGGCTGCCCGCCTCCAGCACTTTAATTACATTTACCTACTTTGTGTTTCCATTTAGTTTTGTGATTGTAAATATACTTTTTTATATAAACAAATAAAATGCTTTGTGAATTTAATAGGAAGTGTTCAATAAAAATGCGTGTTGTTTATTATCCATACACACCGTACAATAAACAACTATTATTAATAATAAAATACCACGTCTTTACTTTAATTATACAAACTAACAAAAAAAAAAAAAACATGCCCCGAGGTTAACACAAGCGTATCTACCGTATCATGATTCATGAACCGCTTATAACTACCTATTTCACTCGTGTCAATCACTTTCCTTTACTCTATTCACTTTATTTATTAATCCAGACATCTTTTTTTTTCGGGAGATAAAAGGAAATACTTATCCATTAAAAAGACACACATTATGTACCTACCTACTAGTAAATAAAATTATTTTATAGTCTTACCTTTCAAAGTTTCCAGGTAATCTAAAAAAAGTTATCTTTGGATGCGCTATTGACGAATTCATGCAACCAAAAACAGCACAATATATCCTACTCTTCATATTAAATATGTACTTGAACTTATTTTTAGTAAAAAAATCGCGCGCTTATTGTTAAAAAAACAACACACCGTCCGTTCGTCACTGCGGCACAGTCGCGACTGTCTGCACACTGAGCGCATACCGAGACCGAGGCGCGTAGGCATAGCTCGCGCTTTGTCAGTTTGTATGAAGATGAATTACTGTATATAGTATTACCGTGTCTCAGGTGAATACTGTGCTGTATGCCTTTATAACGGCTCAGCTTTACTGCTATTTAAAGCTAATTCTGTCTGCCTACGGCATTCGTTCGACTACTAGCCATCTAGAATTGGTTGTAAAACATTTTTGAATGAGAACAGTAACCTAATGGTAAATGGTAGCTCTCGTTCAAGGACCTCAAATGCCATGAGCCTGGTTAGTGGTGCTCCTGAAAATTGATTTTGTTTTTTCGTCAGCTTACTTTTTTTTTCTGAGATTGTTTTTTTATATGTTATTATATGTTGGATGTATATAATCTTCTTGTTTATCGAAAAATGTCTTTGACGACATTTTCAGACGGTGGGTTTCTATTCAAATCCTTTCAAGTGATGTTAAATGTCAATAGCTCGCAGATCCCTTAGTGAATGTGACGCGCTGTTGCCGAATCGCTGTTATGTCACGCGGGGTCAATGGCCGCCTTTCACGTTTGTTACGCTCGTCGTCTCACCGTCTAGTATCGGGGTATCCGCCATGAGGATTTGCGTTCGTATTTTGTTACTAATTATAACTGTAGGGCAATAGGAAACATCGCTTTTTATATTTCTTATGAAAAAAAAATTATTGCCTCTGTCATCAAGCGAAACAGCTACTTTGTGAGGTTTGTATAATTAGGAGTGTAGTGCCACTCACATTGTGCCCTTTACTAAAAGCTGACAACGTCAGTTCCAAAACGATCGATGTAAAGATATTGAACAGTCAATGAAGTTGTCCCCATTTGACCATTTTCTATTCCCTCGGTTGACTTTGATTCGCACAATTATTTCTGAATTAGTCTGATTTCTCTCGCGGTCTATTAACGTCATTGCTTGATACATCAGATATTGATATATCAGACGAATTACAAATTTGAAGTGCAGGTAACTCTAGCAGCTTTCATGGTGTCATTACAAAAAACTTATTTTAATTTTGCGGATATAATTAATTTAAAACATGTGCCTACCAATAGCGAAGGGTCCATATAACCCGATTCCTAGCGGCTTCCCTTTGAGATAAATCACAAGAGTATATAGCAGTAGCGAAGAGTCACCTCTCCGAGGAGGGAAGCCGGTGGGACTAAAATACTTTAAGTTTCGGAAGGCCAGTTATACTTTGAGTAGACACTCAAGCAGTGATAGGTATAAGGAGGTCAGGGCATATTTTAAAAGGGAAGCCGGCAGGAATCGTGTTATATGGACGCTTCGCCACTGGTATATAGTGTCTATTAATAAAAATATAATCAATTTCACTGATATATTTAACTAAAATAACTAAAACATTTTAAAAACACCTTAAGTACTATCGTGTCTTTCTACTCTGGTAATAATAAACTAAAATAAAATGAAAACATTTCAAAAACGCCTTCGCATTGGCGCCATATTGTCAAATTGTTATGAAATAAGCCGCAGGAATTGAGAGGAATCCATATTATAGGAAATCGTACGTTCCAAGTAACTAAGTACATAGTTAAATTACGCGTAACGTAGGTGGAGTATATGTATAACCCGGTATTCTCCGGCTTATGACAAAAACCAAACATTCAAATTGCGTAGGTGTAAGGGAGACAGACAAAGACGCTACATTCCAGAACGTACGAAGCAAGGAAATTTGACAAGAAAGAGATGTGCACGTCAGAGTTACCAACTTAGTTAAAATAAATCAAATAATACGAGGTTTTAAAAATAAAAAAAGTAATAAAAAATTTGTTAAAATAAAGTAATTAGTAAAATAAAGTTGAACCGCCCAAGTTATTGGTGATTTATGATTTCATTTCTAGAGATATTTTAGTTTACGTTTAGGGCCAAATATTTTTGAGCATTGGTTAACTCCGTTGTTGACATTTTATTTGTATATAAAGTTCATTACATCAAATTTTTAATTTAAGAGCAATATTTTGTTATATTCCTGTAAAAAAGTATCTCGAAATAAAGTTTGTGTACGGTAGCATTTGTGTAGTGTGCACTGTAAAAGAGTGAACATAATAAATTTTGTTAGTAGTAGGTAGTTCTAAGCGTGTATAGACTTTAATAATAAAGTAACAAGAAGAAAGTCATTTAGTGAAGATGTCTACTCAGAAAGTAATCTACATACAAAGTGCGCTTGAGCATTGAGAACCTTCATGCATGGAAACGATATCTTGGAGTTAGTGGGAATACCTAGTAGGTACGAGCGCTGCGCGAGTGCCGTCCGCTTGAGACACGCATAAATACGTAAGTTGAAAACATGGTTTTTTGTTTGTGTAGATATTGTATTATTCTTAGTGTCATTTGATAGGTTTAAGTCTAAAACGAATAGGGCTTCCCTCTGACAAAAAGTCACCCTTCGCCACTGGTGCCTACTGTTTTCTTTGTCAGTAAACTTACACATATCTGTTGTAATTTTATAGGCGTGACATTAGATATTATAATGTTTTGTTTAAATAACTTATATGCTGTATAATTCGCTCATAAAATTATTCAATATGTCTGCAGTTGGCTAGTTTTGAATATTTTTATAAAAGTTCTTTTGCACTTGACATTTAAAGACGCGTCAAAATATGCTTTGGTATGTAAACTGAATTAAGTAACTAAACGATTCTATGGATTTAAATAAAGTTATGCTAGAATACTCTAGTTTGCGACGGTTGCGTTATCAATTTTAGGTAAATATCACATCAGTAATTACTCAAAAGAAGACTGTAATATCGACCTAGTTTTGTTGCTAAATTTATTATTGATGTCAACAACCATTAATTTACAAAAAAGTCTTAAGACTAGATTTAAGGTAAATTTTTGACCTACGATTAAAAAATATGGAACCATTGGCGTTCTGTGATAAAACCAACACGTGAAGATTGTAATGAGACCTTGCAATGGGGGCTTTACAAGGATTGCCTAGCAGTGGACTACGAGTTTACGATATAATTTTCTATGAGTGGAACATTTCACCACTAATAATAAATAATACCAGCCTGTTTATTGTCCCGCCACTTCTCTTAAAGAGAACGTATGAGCATTAATTACCACGCTTGCTCGAGGCGGACTGGCAATTTCAGACTTTTGAGTTCAGGTTTCCTCACGATGTTTTTCCTTCACCGCCAGTCAGAAATGTCTTAGATAAACTTCCACCACTAATTTGTACCTAATATAAAATGGAATAATTACTTGCCTTATTATTTTCCAATAAATCTTCATCAAGTAGGTACCTAATTTTTAATTTAAAATATTTATAATGTTGACCTGGTGACCTACAGAAACTTGAATCACGCTGAAATATCGGTATAATTTGGTCTAGTAATCTAGATAGAAACCAGTTTTAACTGAGTTAAATACGGACCATGGCCATGGCGCAATAGATGTGTTCACATCTAATTTGGCTAAATGGATTGATGTTGTATAACTGAAACTGATAAGACCGCATCACAATAATTCTGAATCTTGTAGGTTGAAAATTGAAAAGGAGGCCTGCTGCTAAAGCTTTTGCGTCGTGTTTGATACCGATTATAATACCGATCGCTGCCTGATTCGAAATCGTTTCGGATAGAACGGTCAAAGTTTTTTAGTTATACTTTTAGGAACACTTCCTGAGGAATAGAATACTTCGTGGCAATTTTTAATTCTAGCTGCAAAGCAAAGGTAGTAAGCAAGTCGTACAGCTTTGTATAATGGAATTTTAACATGTTGAATTCACATAAGCAAAAAAAAACATATTGTTTCGCATTTTACGGTTAACATATTACTTGGTAATGTATTTATTTCAAAGTGATCTAAGGATACCAAAATAATAATTTTGTTGGAGTCGCCTAAGAGCTCCCAGGTGAATATATTCGCGGGTGATCAAAGGACACCTAAGAGTCGCCTATGAACACCTAGGTGATCAAAATGGAATAGACCTACATTTTAGGCTTATGTAAAATAAATTTCCTTTCAAATTCAGCAAAAGCTATTTCTGACGGATGAGAATAAGAAAGTTGTACTAGTAAAGGACTTGAATTAGCATAATTTACATAAAGATGCTATAAATTAGAATAAATCTCATTTCGTCATTGTAAATGATAATGTTAAAAGTTTACTCGTAATCGTAGAAAGCTTAGTTGTTTTCGTTATCTTGTTCGCTTTTAAATTAAGAGCAGAACGCTAAGATCTCGTTATTTTAACGAGGTCTTCAAAACTTAGTACTTGGGTATATTATTATTTAATTCGGGTTAGACCTTCCATGTAACTTTCCTATAGATGCCCTTTAATTTATATTTGCCCAAATATTAAACCACCACTTACCAAGTCTTGTGTTGCTGAAATGCGTGACTACTCTTCAGAGAATTTGGTCGTCAAATTTACTGATATTTTCTACTGACTGCAATCTTCTTGCGACGTTTTCCCAACACCGACATGAATTCGACAATATGGAAACGAGGGTGGGAATGGTTATGATATGAATACGTTTGTTTCGATGGTGTGCTTTCTGCAGGATTGTTCGTGTACTTACAGGTATTTTCTTTGCCGATTTTATAAAGGGTTTCTTTTGAAAAGTCGATGCCTTCAGGGCTTCATATTTATACTACCTGCACGTGTTGTGTGTGGGTGATTTATTGATATACCTTCTTATGTGCGATACTTTCTAAATTTATCTTGGACGTTACTGACTTACTGTTAAGGAAAACGTGTGTAATTCTGGCCTATTTGCTTAGACTAAGCATGGTGATTAATGTTCATGTGTCAGAAAAGGCTTTTACGGATAAAAAACGAGCAATATTATTTTTCTACGCTTCTCATCACTATCCTCGTACTCTTTCTTACATAATCCTAATTCGCGCTATTGTGACTTATGACGTCACTTCTGATAAATATAATAAACAATAGCATTATCTCACTAATAAATCTTCAGCATCCAGTCAGTTTTATCTTACCAAAACTAGGCCGGATTAGTCCTGTAGTAACTGGGCCACATTATGTTTATGCTTAATGGTCGTATCAAATATTGTGATTGTTGTTTTTAACGGCGTGATCAATACAATAGATAGAGGAGCGAATGCCACACCTAATTAGATTCGTTGGTTAATCGAAACAATAGCTATAATAAAATCACGTTTATTACTGATACACTATTTAATAAGTATTCTGTCGCGGTTATATTAAAAGTGTAGTTTCAACTTTTATATTACTTTTAGGCATAAATGAGCCTGTTCGATTGAAGAAGTACTATCCTCTTACCGAATCCGCGTAACAAGCTTAGTTTCTATACTATCTATTACCCGAATCCGCGTAACAAGTTTAGTTTCTATACTACCTATTGCCCGAATCCGCGTAACAAGCTTAGTTTCTATACTACCTATTGCCCGAATCCGCGTAACAAGCTTAGTTCCTATACTATTGCGTTTCGTTTGCTGAGCGAGCGCTTCAGTCCCAATCAACTGCAGGGCAACAAAGACTGGTATTTTTGTTGTCTTTATTTCCTTTTAAGGCTTAACTACGTTTTCTTAGCGTTGTTTCTGCAATTCTTAAAAAACGTATTCGGTAAGCATCGAACATCAGATTGGACGCATACTTGTTTGCGACCAAATTGCATCATAAAGAAATGTAATCAACTGTTACTATGGTTGTATCATGTTTTTGTTTATAAATAAGGATAGCTTATTCTGATTAGATAATATAAGATAGTTATTGTTATTGTAAGTCCCGTAAGCGTTTAAACCTTTTTTTATTATATTATCAGATATAGCAACAATACTTGAATATTATAGAGGTCGAATATTGATCTTGAACTGCTGGTGTTGAATCTGTCAAGCCACAAGGAGATATTAATTGCTGCCATTTCTGCTGCCTATATAGTTCTTTCTTCCGAAGCTTTGTAATACTCCCTAGCAGGAACACAGCAATCACTACCTATAGTTACTATGACTACAGTTCAATTTGTTTAATTGGGCTACTTCGATTTGAACGAAATCTTATCTTACTCTTCTCAATATCCCTTCTGCTCTCTTCGTCAATCAATCTCTGTTAGTTTTTATCCACGAGTTGATTTGAGTTGTAGTCGAGGAGTAGGAGTAGGAGTATAAATGTTTAAGTTCTCTATTGCAATTTCTCGTATTTGTAAAATAGTTATAAAGTAACTACATCTCTATAGAACCCTCTATAGGACCATACAATAGAAAATTTACAAAAGAACCCTCACTTTGAAATCTCTATAGGTACTCGACATATGAATAGATGGTTTTATTACATATCGGACCTAACATCGGGTGATGTGAGCACTACACTAAGGTCTTATCGTTAGAGGCGTGGCACATATTAGGCAACATTTGGGCAACAGTGACCAATATAACTACACTATATCTGAGTTTGTGAAGATTTCAATACTTGTCAATAGTTAATAGATTGCGATACGATTACATTGTATAAAGGTGATAAGGTGTGGTTAATCAATGCGATTATACAAAGGAAAAGTAACGTAATTGTTGTTTTTCACGCTTGAAAGATTAATAACACCTACCAAGGGAACGATTTTGTCATCTGATCAGTAAATTGTTGCTGAATAATAATAATAATCTACAGTTTTTACGTCAAATCATGTGGATTCTATTACCAGCGATCGTCAAGTCTACTTACTTTAGTTTTTTAATTGTTTGTTTGTAAAGTCTGCCACGACATGCTTATTGCTACTACAAAAAAAATGCACTAAAATTGCTTGCATCAATGAACCTGAGCACGATCTTAGAATCTGAAGCTGTTTAGTTTCTCAGTTGGGTTCTACTGGGTTGATAATGCACAACCGTTGTAGCACTTAGTATGAATGACTAAACATTCAATTCCTAGGCGACGTCTTGCATGAAATCTTATCTAATTGTGGTTTGTATACGTTAATAAGTTGATAAGTTATCTGCAGTATTTGAAGGACAAATGCATAAACAACGCGTGGACTATCGGTAATTTTATTGTCGGTGCCTTATTTTAGCCAAAAGACTACTGGATATAGGGTTTTTTTAAAAAAGTGAACCTGTCTTTTCCAAGTAGTTAATGTATTTAACAAAAACACATACTAAATGGAATTTTTTACTAAAGCACACCCAGACTCGGCGCAAATATTGATTAGATCAGTTTTATCTCGTGTGGGAACTTCCGTTATTATTCATATCTCTGTATTTTTTAGGACGCGTTTTTTAAGTAATTTACACACACCTGGGTTAGTAAGACGACGGTTTGCATGTTTGTAAAATTCTTACGTTCGCCTGAATTGTTTTTCTATAGTGCTAAGTACCTGTTTACCGATAAAGGACCACAAGCCCACCTATGTCCAGCAGTAGCAGTTGGTCCAGTACCTGTCACTTATAATAACATGACTTGAGCTATTGTCATACATTATTGAAATTTCTCAGTCGCTCAAGTTTTATTTGTTTAAATACAAATACAATACGCAAGTCTAAACAGCCAAAAGACTAAGTCCCAAACATTTTGACTTTGAAACGATGTTGCACATTGAAGAGTGAGAATTCATTATTTAAAAGAAGGGCAAACTCGTATAAGAGCTTTACAATTTTATTTAACATTTTTCAATGCTAAAAGGCTGACACTGTGAGGCCTCAAATTTAGAATGAAGTTTTCGCCCCGCACTTGTTAGCTTTCAATTACTTTTCTCCGAATGTGAAATACTCCACCGTAACATAATACGATCAACAAAAGCCGACTCAATTTTTCTCTTATCTTTGTGCTATACACGCTCTAAATAAGACTCATTGTTTTAACTAAATGTCCTGTTTTAAAAGTTTGAATTCACAACAGTTGATACTGTAGCTATCACGTTGAAATAAACATAGAAATTCTAAACTTGGAACATGTTAGACATCTTCTTTTTTTTTATAACTACCCTGACCTATAATTAGGCGTCTTCCACATAATTCCACTTAATTTTGGCCCGTTTTAGCAGTAACCTGTCTGCAAACGTTTCGTATAGACACTTAGGTATTTTTCTCTTTATTTGACGATCGAATCAAGGTGAGTCCCTGTCCCTGATACTAGACCATGTATGCGGTCTTCTATCGAAATTTCAGGCAGTCATCGCACCAAATCTGGTGCTTCAACCATGTGAGTAATTTAGTATTGTGTAGTTTAGGAGTAATTAATAAAAAGGCCTATAATCTTCCAAAGTGCTTAGTCATTCATTAAATACGTCGTCTTTAAAACATGATTTAAGATCACTATCACTAGTTGGGTTCTTTAAAATGGACTGAATCCAACTTTTACATATTTTTTTTACCGAGTGAGTGTGAAGTTTCTTTAATCTCTTCCTGGTTAACAACGACTTGTTTGGTTTTTAATATTGATTCCATTCCATTTTTAACATTGTACTTAACTCAGCCATGTAACCACTAACCATCATAGGAGTAATTTGCCACCTAAAGTGCACAAAAACTAAGTGCTCTTTTATCTAATCTAAACACTGTTACTTTTACTTAGATTTACGTAATGTCTGCAACATTCGGCGGTGTGACGTAAACGAACGTGACGTGTAGGTGCTAAACCGTGTATTAAAAGGCTTATCTACGTCACTAGACTTGCCCATGTTAGTTACAACCGGTTAAGTCTGTATAAGATTTATTACGTCTGGCTTGTTTGAGATTTATTTCGTGTGGTTAATTTTGCAGTTTAAATAAGTGGAAATAGAAATAAGGAAGAATTAAGCTCATATAGAAGTAGACCAGCTAGAAAAGTACAGCCATCCTACAGTAAAATGCAAACATGTTTTTGCCCGACTGTATTGGTTTCTTATAATTTCAGTGTGTCTTTAAAAACAATAATCATTTATATACGTGATTTTCACTGAAAATATAAGCTTTGAATGTAATACAACGAGGTCAATGGGAAGAATGTCTGAATTGATTTATTCAATACTCTATATTATATCAAAATGTTCATGACAAATCCAGATATCAGTATCATGTCCGAGTTTATCATTACATTCACTAAGATTAACTAGAAGCTTTTATACTCTATCATGCACTTTGTTCCATTAGTAAAAATATTGTGGGATTTCATATAGGTTTTATTTATTTAGTCTTTTTTTTGCCTATTGCACAAAAGCAGATTGTCAATTAACTGGCACCAGTGTTACCTGCTGATCATTTTGCCAAAACAAAACAGCTTTATTTCAATAATGTTTCTTTATTTAGCAAACAACAATATGCTGGGAGAACACGTAAATACAAAATATCCCCATGGGCCGCAGACCACGCAACTTTGACCTACAACAATTTGCGAGCCATGCAATATTAATGCTTTTTGTTCCCGAACCATCGGCGAACGGAACAAAAATATTCTTTTATGAATATTGTATTCAGAAAAGTGAAGACTCAAGAACAAGGCAAGTGGATCTTAGGAATTTGCCGATAGTTAATTGACCTGGTTTTTTTTCCTCCATTCTATCGTTTTTTCCTTTCATTAAGAATAATGGATGTCAAGTTGTTTATTCTGCTCACTTTTAATCTTGTTGTCTTATCTTCGATTCGATCTAATGGAACATTGATTAGTAGAATTCTCGTTCATTTTATTTCTTTTGCGTCAATCCTACCGGATTATATTTTTTATTAAAGCTTTTTGTACCATATTTTTAGATGTTATATGTATTTTCCATACCAAATATATGTTCAAATTATATTTTTATCGCTGCGGAACAAACACCGACTACAGTATGCATACTACTTTACATACTTAACTCTGTATTATATACAGCAGAAGTACGCATGAAATATAAATTATATTATATAAACGCGAGCTTAACACAAAATTTGAGTTTAAAACTGCGTGAATCATAAAAGAAATATTATTGAGCTCGTTAATAAAAAGAGAAGTTAGGTGACAAGGTTTACCTCTTGGGATGGATTAGGCATTCACAGCATTCAAGCTTTACTGTAATGTTTCCAAGTTGTAATATAAGCCATCAGACGTCAACTAAAAGCAATTACGTTTCTCAAAGGCGTAATATAATGTTAAACAAAACAGTTACCATTAAAGTTAATAGACACAGAACGTATTAAAACAAATTTTATCACACAAATGCAATTTTAAACTAGTTTACAATAAAAAGTGGAGGAGGCTGCGCTGGTCTGCAATCGATAGATGGTCCTAGCGCATGCGCATTACTCTACACCCTCACCAATAGCACCCGGGCCTCGTCCGAAAGCCTATCGTCGAAGCCTCTTTCTAGAATAAATGAAAAATGACTATGTTGTAATAATAAGAGTATTGTATTACAAAAATCAGTACAGAAACTTGCGTTTTAATATTATTAAATGCATTTGGCACACATGCAGATTTTATTGTTAAAGTTTAGACGAGTACTAAAACTACTGTTTTCAATATTTAAGTTTTTTGGACAGCTTTAGAATTTGTTTGAGAAAAGTGTCTTTCTGTTCATTATAAAGTATTAGTCTATATTTTTGAAACAGTATAAATTTGAATTGTTAATAAAATCGTTTACGAGACAATTATTCTCACGGACTTGCGATTCGTCATGTTCAGTCAGTCAACCCGCTTCGTCAGTAGTGATAGTTGTTAAATAAATACAACCTTGACTTGGCTGTCACCTATAACGGTTCTCACAGGCACTCGCTCTTTATACACACGTGGAAGGATCGAAGCCGGGCAATTGCCAATATGACTCATATAAGTAAGTTTAGACATTAATGACCTGGACTACTTCAACCCCTTCACGGTAGGCAGCGGCTTCGCAGAGTCCCTGGTATTTTAGAGCAATGCCAGCGACTGAGTCGTCCATGAGCGACAGTTACCACTTACCATCAGGTGGACTGTTTGCTCCTCTGCTACCGTCGGCAATAAAAAAAGTTGTCTCAAATAGTTTTTTTCATTTTGAACTAGCGTGATGATTATTGCTTCTCTATAAGAGAAAAGACTTTTACCTTACAATAAGATAATATGAGCTAGTAAGTTTTGCTACCGCATGTCGCATACATAATTATGTCACCGAGGTTCTTAACTATGATAATATGATTGATCTTCTTCATATCTTGATTTGATTGCAGCTTTTCTTAAATCGCTACAGTACTTTGACTTTTATTAGAGCCTTAGTTAAGTCAACAACATCCCAAAATAAACCTGAATAAAACGCATATTTCTCGTATGTCTATGAACTCTTGAGATTTTAGAAATAAGCTCTTATCTGAAATGTCAAGTAGACACTCGTTAGCGCCATAATATAACTTGACATTACTTACTATACACATTAGCAACTGCTAATTACTGTCGATACTCTTTCATTTCCTGTATTATTTATTTATTATAGATATGTCCTTGTCACTACATCTTCGACACAACCATTATAAAGAGGCAGTCGTTGGTTTGTTTATCCAATCGTGGGCATAGGATAATAAGAATTATTATCATAACATCTTTATTGATTTCCCCACAGCTCGTCCATTTGTAATATTACCTAAACAAATGATTAAATTCAGTTTATCATTCTTAATGGTGTTTAGTTTCAGCGATTTGTCGCCTATTATACGAAAGTTTCTCTAACCCTCTCTACTGTAAGGAGTACCCTATAAGTTTCATGTACGTCATGGTGACTCAGCGCTATTTTTGTTGCTATGTGACGTGGTTGGCATGCGTTGTGCCCGTAAACTATTCAACAGACATCTGCCGCGATAACAATGATTTAGTTTGCTGCATTTAGTGAACCTACATATTTGTTTAAAATTATACGTCGAATCCGACGGATACCTACTATTATTGAAATTACTATTTAGTCCTATAGTTGTATCTGATTTTACTCGATATGGTGAGACAAAAATTGTGTTCACTGCCTATTTGTCACCTACCAGCGTTATACAAATTACCGCGAAATTGTGAAACCAAGTACCTAGGTGTCGAATTTCAACCCAGCCCTTCTGATATTAATTATCTAAATATCTTTGTATTATTTTAGATCTTAAGAGTTTTTTTTTCTTTTTTTATATATATATATTAGCCTACCAAAGTGACTCCACCCCGCCTGATGGTAAGCAGTCAGTGGAATCCAGAAGTGGTGGCCACCATACCAAAAGCTATCGTCTTAAACTGCTGGTATGGTGGCCACCACTATGGCGGCTGGGAATGGGGTTAGGGGAAGGGAACGAGGGAGGTGAGAAAATAGGGAAAGGGGGGAAACTGGGCCTCCGGCACTCTCACTCACCGAACGAAACGCAGTAGTAAGGATACTACTACTCTTAAGTCGATCTTCTATGAGAGGGTAGTACTTCCCCGGACGATCCGGCCCATTCATGCTGAAACCAGCGTGGATCTACTACCGTCACAAGTTCAATACTTTAAACCAATAAACACCAATAAACGGTATAATTATATTTTTTTTGCTGCAATCTAGTGACACTAGCTGGTATAATAGGAGACCAATGGCATTATGTGCAAATAGGCGTAAATAGGCAATTTCTGAGGCGATCGATAATCCCAGAGGTCTTGTAATGCCAGTTATTTACGAGTCGACAAATCGTTTCTAACTGTATTGAAATGGGCCGGCTAATATTACACCCTTGGGCGGTGGTATTAGCTGCATGTTCCTCAATATCTCCTGCCTTTAAATTATGGTGTTCTACGTTAACGTTTGGAAATTTGTCAAATAGACAATGTTTTAAAGTGTTGGATAATTTTGCGACATTTACGTCAGGTCTGTGAGTACTATAGTGCCACTCTTCTGTAAGGTGGTGAGTCTTGTAAAGTATCAAAGAGCGGCACTGCAGTAGTGTTATATTGCTGCTAGTGATTTATAGTTCTAATGTAAGAACATTAGAAACAATGTCTGCTGCTAATACAGCCAAGAGGCTGTATTGTATTAGCAGCTGAAAACATTGTTTTTGGTTGCGTGTAGCGTTTTATTTTGTAACATGGCAACAACAACGCCTGAGGCGTGGTCAACTGACTGTGTTCCAAAAGTGTTTTTATCACTGATATTTCAAGTATCTGTTGTAAAAATAAGACTATCATCATGACCTTTTTATCCGATTTCAAAATTGTCCATAATGAACTTACATTTATGATCTCAGTTCAGTCAGAAACTCGCTCTGCCGCTTAAACACCATTACTTGCGCTGCTATCTAAACATTTACTATCTGTATACATATTTGTAGAGGGTTGAAATATGGCTCTGGTTGTGTAAGCTCCCGTAAATCGACGGTCGTAAACGCTGCTCGGCGTCAATTTAACCCCGACTGGTTGTATTTCGGGGTCGCGGTCACCTTAGGCATATATATTTATTTTGCTTTGTTTCTATACATTGAAATTACGTGGTTGCCACTTCAGAACTTTTCTGTCCCGACGGCTATCAATCCTGCGAGCTATAAATCATATCAGCCGAAAGAATGCTAGATAAAGGTTTTTTTTACAAATACTAATTTTTTAACGAATACAATATTGCATAAATCTCATCCTATTTATAGTGTATTTATGTATATAATATATATTTATTTATGTGTTTAAACTATTTTGCATACTTTTAATTTAGATCATAATTATCTTAGATTTATAACATTCTGCTTCAATAACTAATATAAAATAAAGACTAGAGCTGCATTATTTCAAGATTAACTGGTTTCGAAAGATCGACTACACGATAAAGAGCCGCTATTCCATCAATGATGACGAAACCATTCTGTCAATAAAATTTAAATTTGGTGCAAGGGACAAGGGTTGACTTAAAGGGGTTTGCCGGAAACCGCCATGTTATCGATGTTTGTCCATCAAACGGCCGGATGTTGCTACTGTGTCTGCAAATCGGATGCATGAATGGACACTGCATGTTGAATGTTATCTGATTCTCACATGTGCTTGTGAGTTGTGTATACCTATATGCCTTACGATGACCAATATCTTTGACAAAGAGACCTGTCAAAGATATTGGCCATATAAGGCAGATATTAAAGGCTATCACTATGTTTCCTGTAAGCTGTAAGAAGTAATAGTGAAGAATCCTTGCAAAAACGAACCCATGACATTAGGGGTTCCAGGAACTGGTATTTAAACAGCGGTTCCATGTATCATCATGTTTTTTGCCATAATTGACAACAAAAAACATGTCCTCTAAGTTATATTTTCTTCTAAGGAGCACTCGATTGTCTTTGTAAATTTTGGATGTTATCAATCGCTAACTCTTCAACTGTCATGCTATCAAGGTACATTTGCGGATTTTCAAAATATCTAGATCTACTTTCTATATTATTTAGAAAGACGTCTATAAAAATATGGCAGTAATAGTTATCTGCTAATAAACTATGACCTTCTAAGAAACGCTTAATTTTAGCCATTCAAGATAAACATAACTTGTTGTTTATTTACATTTGCATTTTTACTACCTAAGGTGCGCAAAAATGTCCCCTTCGGCTTAATGTCAATTCAGCTACTGTCTTAATGACATAATACCTTGAACTCGTTTGTAGAATCGGTTGGATGTGCGCGGAAGATCGGGTTGCGTCCGCGACTCGTGTTACAACGGATCTACCCGCATTTGATATCCTAGTAACTGGTTTATGGCTCGAATGGTAGTTTTAATCTATACTATTACATAAACCGAAAGAGTTAGTTTGTTTGACGCGCTATTCTCTGAAACTACTAGTCGGATTTCAAAAATTCTTGCGTATAACAGCCCAGTTCTCGAGAAAGGTTAAAGGCTATGTAACATCACGCAACTGGCGACGGGAGCACAGCAGTAAGCAAGGAGGCGGGTGAAACCACGCCGTGGAAAGCTAGTTAATTTATGTTTTTATATGTATTGATCTCATAATGGTTGATTTTGACAAGTTTCAACCAATAAGAGATCAATGATGGACCATTCTGACACTATTGTGATAGCAGACTTAGGCCACTGGTCGTTACTTCTCCGCTTTAGATGTCCATTCTCAATGCCTCGTGTCGCCATCGGTGTCCTATCACAAAGAGTTCTGCACATAATGTACGCTACACTTCCTGTTATTGTATCTAATATAAACTTAGCATTCACTTACATATCGTATGTAGATCTTAGCCATTGACTTCGATTTTGTTGGAGACGTTCATGATTAGTTGATAAATTAATGTCTTGTCCAGTATTACTTGTGTAATCAATTTGAAGTTTAACTCGGTAGAAAGTGTCATCACACTTGGACAGAAATAAACATAGATCGAGGCTGCTGGGTCTCTGTAAAAGATAGTCAACCTATTCATCATTGTCTTGGAAATTCGCTGCTGTATATAAACCTCAATCGCCTTCTAAAAAGCGGTAATATTCCTGCATGCGTAATGTTTTCATCATACAAAAGTCAGGGCTTCTAAGTTCACTAACCATGCCATTATAATGTTAATTAGGTTTAGGCATTTTGGAAGTATCTAGCACATTAATTTTTCGTCCTTGTAAACCTAGAACATAACTGAACGCTAGTGTGAACATGTCTGGCACACATATGAGCTCGTTTTCGTTATAAGCCGTAAAGCTTGTCTCGGCTATTATCACGAATATATCGTGTCGTGCATAAACATTGTTTAGGCTTGTTCAAGGTTTCAAGAGAAATTGTGCTCACGACAAATAGGATTTCGTAAATAAACTTTATTTTAATGCTATTTGTATTAAAATTTACCTCGCCACTCGTATAGTCTGTAACCTAGAATATAAAACCACCTCGTGTGTGACGACTTTTATTAATATAAAGTATCATGTAACAATTACGATGTTATACGACGTAAATGAAGCAAGGAGACATCAATGTGGCACACTGATAGCTAGCTATATAGAAAGTGGTCAGTCATTTATTTACTGAATGATTGTTAGCATAATGCAAATATGACTTAATTAGAAATACATTCGATTTCTATTTGGCCTTCGTAAATACGGAAGCACGTTGCGGTGTAAAGAGCGGCGAGTGGCGCATTGCGGCCGTTCGGTGTAATTGGAGGATGTGCCGCACAAGTTATACAGCTTACATATCCCAACAGTGCTACGATGTATCAAACACTTTAACGATCTACTGTTATTGCTGCAGTATATTACTAATACGTATGTTTCCTTATTATAATAAATTTGGTAAGTTAAGATTTCTCTCGTGTAAGTTAAGAACTGCATAACATGACCTTCATCAACTAAAGACCGTTTTTTTACATGGCGGTAGTGACATGCGAAAACACCTAGAACATAGCCAACTGCTTCTGGCGTTTGTTAAATCCACGATCGGTCGTTACCTTATTAACAATCTTACTATTGTCTGTTAACATACAAGTCTAATCTTACAATTACTTAGTTAAGTAAAACTAAATAATAATTACTTTTACAGCTGAGCTACCTAATAAGCGCGAATCTTATTCAGCGAAAATAATTTAGCTTTTTGTAGTCTTCTTCTTTCTTCTTCCAGTATTAGAAAACTGTCTTCAATACAAGCTATAACTGCTATATTTAAATGTAAAGTAAACATAATTTAAAAAGTAAATTTACTTTTTAACGTAAACAAAATAAATCCGGTCAGGTCGTGTAAATACCTACCTACCTAGTTGTCGACTAATTATTTTCGTTTATTGTTTAAATTTGATGGTATCTCTCTATTAATGTGACTAATTATAAAAATACCCTCTAACTGCACACCTAGCCTACTTAATTAACATAGGGTAGACGAGTCAAAATGGGTCAAGTACTTGATCGAGTTATCGTACTATAAGTTCAGTGGGTGGTTACAAAATGTCGTAGGATCCTTCACATTGTGCATGTAACAGCATTAAAGAAATCTTGAAAAATTACTTTTACCTAACAATAAAAAACCTCAATAAAATTTCAATATGAAATTGCTTATCACGTGTAGCAATAAAGTGGCCACATCCGAAACCACATTATACAAACAAACACGATATGGTAGGAGCCGGCGAGCATGTCGAATCGAGCGTGATTGCCGTGACCGCACACTACACACATTTCAATAATATTCGCTAACAAGACGTAGTACATTTCTCTTTCGCCGTACACTGTACCATAACACCACTGTACCTTACCCTCGATGAAACTACTCCTTTAATAGTAAAAAGTTCAACCAATAACAATGAGCAGAATCAAGGACAGGCATAGTGTGTGCTCGCGAGTGTTTTGTTTTGAATTCTCCCTCGTATGAACAGCCGATGCAATATCACCTGTCTCACTGCGACGTGGGATGGAGATAGCTTATTTTAATGTGAGTCTGTTTATCTAGACTACGTCATCGTTTGTTTTGTTATAATTTATAGATCGGAGTATCAGCAAAGTCAACAGTTGCTTACTTATTGGATTTATTCGTTGATAAAGAATAAAGTAAATTAACGTAGCAGTATAATGCGTGGAGCATGCTTGTGTTGTGTGACGTCACATTACATTGGCATTAAAGTTTAGATGATACTAATTTTGAAGCTTATGATAATGTTATTAAATTTGAATATCGCGCAATTAATACAAGGACATATGCGAGGATTTAAGTTCGCAGACAATTATTGTTACGTGGAAGTTATTTGAAATAAAATAAATTAATTGAGTTTAAAGGAAAATAGTGTGGAAACCTGGGCTTCTGAGAAAGTCTGAATTCGCCAGTCCGCTTTGAGCGCACGTAGCGATCAATGTTCATGCAATCATACCATCCTTATATGAGAAAAAGCCTTTCCCTGCAGTAGGATAGTAACCAGCCGATATAATGAATTGAGTTTAACTGTGAATAGATGAGGTCCAGGTGCCTGCTTAATAAGGAGGGTGACGAAAATAGCTGAAATCAGTGGTAAAATCTTGACAAAATGTTACTGCTCTGAACGCGTTTAAAACTTTACAATAGTCCAGTTGCAGTGTTTCATGAAATTTTTTGGCCTTGAAATATTGTCGCATTGTCGTGATTCTCGTATAGTGTTCAAGTTGAATGGAAGTTATATTATTATTTTTACAGTCCGTTTTTATACGTAAATCTGTTCGGTTGAACGACAAAATTATTTAGAAATCCGATAGATTTAAAAACACTATAGATCCTATTGGCTATTAATTAAATCTTCGTATTGGATAGAACGGTTAAAAGTTATAAATACTAAACATTTATCTCGAACTCGAAAAGCTCACTATTGCGAAAAATTAATTTATTTTACGTGTGGGTTTATTTATTTTACATAAAACGACAACGTTTTATTACAATATTACTCAGTGGTGCAATACGAAAAACTAACGTGTTTCTGAAAATGAAAATGAAAATGAAAATGAAAATGTTTATTTGTAAACACAGGTATACAACGATGTTACAATACAATAATGTCCAACTATGTTTTGCATTGAAGCGTACAAATTAGATTTAGAATATAATGTTTTCAGTAGGTACATTAAGCATGCAGGCTATTAATTCACATAAATTATTTGATCGAATAATTACTTAATAATAAGAATAATAAAAAATTTGAGAGGTATGTAAATATTAAGTTTTGTTTTTATGTCACTGGTTAAATAAGGATAAGTATATAATATTAATTATGTATTATCAAATTTAAATACGATGTCATTAAAATATTTTATTTGTCTATGTCATATTAATTTATGTACTTATAGTAATGTCATAGTGGTAGGTACTTAATTAATGAGAGAATAGCTAGTGATCAAAATCGGATTTATTGGGTGTCGCATTTATCATTCAAGTAATCGTTAATTTTGTAATAGCATTTATTTATTAAAAATGATTTTAGACATCTTTTAAATTCGTGTACATTGCTTAGATCTCTGATTCTATTTGGTAGGTGGTTGTAGATTTTGGGTGCCATACCTAGGAGATTTTTGTCAAATAATGCTTTTTTGTGTTGTTTAGTGCATACTTTGTTCTTATGTCGTGCGCTTTTTAGATGTTTAAATGAATGTATATTCTCTTTAACATAAGTGGCTACTTCATACAGGTAGAGACAAGGAAGTGTAAGTAATTTAAGCTTTAAGAAATGTTGTTTACAACTTTCCGTGCAAGGTATACCACATATCGCCCTTACACATTTCTTTTGCGCTTTGAATGCTCGTTCTCTATCTGGCGAATTCCCCCAAAATACAAGCCCATACCGTAAAATAGATGAGACGTGTCCATGGTATGCTGTTAGTAATGTTGCCTGGTTTGCTACTTTTCTTAGGTTATATAGAGCATATGAGTATTGACTGAGTTTTTTGCATACATTTTCTATATGCGTTTTCCAGTTCAAATTCCTGTCTATCCAAATACCTAAAAATTTTGTGTGATCAGTCTCATGAATTGTTGTGTCCTCATAATGAATAGTTAGTTTTTCGTGATTAGTTTTTTGTTCAAATGAGATATAGTTTGTTTTTGTTAAATTTATTTTCAAATTGTTAACGTTTAGCCAATTTATAATTGTTTTAAGGTCTTCATTTACTACTCTTTCTAAAGTCATGTCATTTTTACTTTTAAATAGAATAGTGCTGTCGTCTGCAAATAATATCATCGGATTATTAATTACTTTAGGCATGTCATTGATATATATATTAAATAATAGAGGAGCAAGCACGCTTCCTTGTGGTAAACCGCATACAGATATGCGATGATTGGACTTGTACGCTTTTTCTGTTTTATCGTACGGGCAGATTTTGTTGATGCATGTGAATTGTTTACGGTTGATAAGATAGGATTTGATGAGTTCTAATGCGTTGCCTCTGATTCCGTATTTGTCCAGTTTATTTATGAGTATGTCATGGCTCACATAGTCAAATGCCTTTGACATATCCATAAACAATGCAGTGACAGGGGTTCTATTGTCTACGTTATTTAGAATATGTTCCACGAGCGCGTATATAGCAGAGTTAATTTTTTTATTTTGCCTAAAACCGTACTGTTCGCTAATTAAGATGTTATTCGTTTCAAGAAAAGAATATATATTTTTGTGAATTAATTTTTCAATTATTTTTGAGAATATCGGTATAAGTGCGATAGGTCTATAATTGGTAGGGTCCAGTCTGTCACCTTTTTTAAATAAGGGTTTAATCATTGAAATTTTTAGTTTTTCAGGAAATATACCATATTCAATGCATCTATTGATTATGTGACTAAGAATTGGCGCAATAATGTAGGCCGTAGCTTTGATCACTTTTGTGGTCACATCATCATACCCGGAACTATTGGTGTTTTTAAGTGAGTTAATTACTTTAATGACATCAATTGGGACAGTAGGTGTCATGAATATTGAATTTAGAGTAAAGTTTATACTTGAGTTATTGTTTTTGTTGTAATATAATATATTTAAAGGTTTAGTTTGGTTAGTGTAGAATTCATTAAAAGATTCTGCTATTTCCATAGGATTATTTTTAATTTTTCCATCTATTAGAATTCTCTCTATTCCTTCTTTTGGGTAATTAGCTTTTTGTTTATTTATTATGTTCCATGTAGCTTTACTTTTGTTGTCAGAAGTATTTATAATGTGATTGTTTTGTGCCTTTTGTGTTTGTTTAACTATATGTTTTAATCGATTTGTGTAGGTTTTGAGTTTGCTTCTGTTTTCTTGGGTAGGTTATCTTCGATATTCCCATAACAGATCTCTTTTGCGTTTAGTACATTTTTTCAGTCCTATGGTTATCCACTTTGGTTTTTTTATTACCGAAATTTTTATTTTGTTAATTGGAAAGCATAAGTCATAGAACAATCTAAATGTATCGTAGAACTCGTCAAATGCACTATTAGGGTCAATGTGATTATAAGCATCATAAAATGTTAAGTTTAGGAGACATTCTTTAAATTTCAATATATTTTCATTACTGTAGTCACGTGCATACTTGAACCAGTGGCGAATTGTGCAAGTTTTTTTGACTCGACATTTTAGTATTTGAGCTGTGTGGTCTGATAGTGCAAGTTCTTTTATCTCACAGCTACTACCTTTCATATTGTGGATAATATTGTCTATGCAGGTGCCACTGCATAGTCGTGTTGCTGCTCGGGTTCCTAAAATTAGATTATAGCTGCGCAGTATGTTTTGAAAAATGTTCGATGTTTTATTACTCTTAGAAATATCAATATTAAAGTCACCACATACGATTATTTTATTATTACGTTTCATGCATAATTCACTTAACATAAGATCTAAATTATTAAAAAATGTTATCAGTTTATCTTTATGGCTATTAGGAGGTCTGTAAATACAAATAACTACAATAGGATGGCAGGATAATTTTAACGCACAACATTCAATTTGATGAGATACGGTCCATTTTTTAACATCTATTATTTCATATTTGTGAATATCTTTAATTAAAATACATGAACCTCCGTTTCTATCATTTCTGTTGTAATATGTAGCTAATGAGTAGTTTTGAATATTTAAGTGCTGTTGGTCACCCATTTTCATGTTATGTTCTGTTACGCATAAGATGTCAATTGATTTATTTTCGTCACAAAGTCCATTTAGATGTATACTCAATAAGTCCGACTTATTAACTAAGCCATTAATATTTTGGTGCATTATGTAAATATAATTATACACGAAAAAAATTTTGATTATTAGAGACATAATTATTTTCAATCTTACTACATATAGTTTCGTTTACTACATCATATTGATTATAATCATACAGTATATTAGATAGAATATGGGAGTGAATATTTCTCACTCCGTGATTCATTAACTTACCTGTTCTGTAAGAGAACATGTCGAGCGTAAGCTCTCGATTACTATCAAAGAAGTATCCATAATTATTGTTTTGTAAATCTAAATGTAAAAGCGTATTAAACATTTCAACTTTAAAATTGTATATTGGAGCGCCTGCAATATAAGTCGCCGCACAGATTATTATATTTGTGTAATTTATTTTTTGAAGTGATGTTCTAATTGTATTTATTGTGGTTACGTAGTCTTCCTTTTCCCTTATTTCGTTTTCTCCAATGAAATATAAGCAATAATCATTATGGGTGTAGTTCTTTAATTTGTTTTCAATGTCTTTAAGCAGATTTTTTGTAGTTGCGTTGGTCTGGATGTAATGACAGTAGTCAAAATAATCGGAGTAGACTGCTTCAATTGTTGCTAAGGAACCATTGCTATTTTTGTTGCTCAAGATACACAATTTGTTCTTTTGTTTATGTGACATATTATGTATTATGCCTTTTCTTCTTATGTGTTTCATCAAGGGCTAGTTTATGCGCAATATTATAAAATTTGATTGTGTAAATCGTTCTTATATTACAGGTTTAAGATCTCTTTTTATACATAGAAGGCAAGAGCATTGATCACCACGCTTGCTCAAAATCAAATATAGATACCTATTTATTGTTTCAAAAATAATTACAGGAGTTGTAGCCCTAGACTTGATCCTACACTAGGATTCCCTGTGTTGTAGGATCAAGATTAGGTGTTTAATTTTTAAGAGGAATAGGAGATTTTCTACCACTCGCCCCAAATCCACCCTACAGAGTAGTGTAGTGTTATGTCCTTGCTGTAAGGAGAATTATCTTCAGATACTCAACAAAATTCAAGCTATAGACCGCCATAATTATTGCATCCTTACTCCATGCCAACAATTTTCTAAGATAGCAATTGATATATGTCCACCGCGTCATGATCTTACTAATTACTATCAGGCTGAGTAAGTTCAAAAATCCGAATGCGACCATCGACGAATTTTTTTTTCTCCAGTCAGCCTGTCGACGACTACCCTTGGCCAACTCACACCTAGAGTTTTAACTTTACTAACAAGACTTCCAATAAATACTCAAGTTACTTTATGTTTGGTTGCAGAGACATCAGTACAGTGCGAGGAGAGTAGTCGGTGTGTCGCGACAACGAGACCGGCCGGCAGCCGTCGAACGTGCATGACGCTTCACACACCTAGATATACTTCTCGCAGGTATTGTTAATGTTTGTGCTGAAAATAGTGTATCTTTAGGTATTTTGTATATGAACCCATTCGTTGTTCAACGAGAGACTACGGTTAAACAATTGTTATGAATCATATGTGAGACAAGTTATACGATGCGATGTGGTGTGCCTCACCGTAATATGCGAGCAAACAGTTCACGTGATGGTTAGTGGTAACTGACGCTCATGGAAGACTCAGTCACTAGCTTGCTCCTACAATGTCAGGGACTCTGAAGCAGCTGCTTACCGTGTGGTAGGTGAAAGGATGGAGGAAAGGCGTAAGGAAAAAGGAAGAAATGGGGCGTTATAATTCGAAGGTCCAATGTTGCAGTAACAGGCACCGGAAGTTGTTGCCGCTGCGGCAGACGTGACTGGCGCGCGCTGCGGCAGCGTCGGCCTGGCCGCATGCCGCCCCGCTGAGACTGCGCTCACGCACCGCACACACACCCACCCTCGCGTCGCCCACCTAGTACTACTCGACACTCGCTACATACACGCACTATACACGCTACAGACACCGCTTACTTTTAAACTGGTAAGTGTTCATTTGTATATGAGTTGTATAAGTTAGCAACCTTTTGCCCATCTATAAAGTATGATACCCCTACTACCTGACGGTGATGTGTACTTATTAGCGCAATCAATTCAGTAACTGTAGTTGGCAGCCAAATTACTCTCCTTTCTTTGGCAGTCAGGTAAAAAGCAGAAGCAACAACTTTCTATGATAATACTGCCGACACTGGTAACGCTAATTCACCTGCCAAACGTGGCACATTACTTAATGAATATTTGGAAGAGATTTTACCAGCAGCCTTTAGCAGTTAACATCTTTCGGCTGAAATAATATATCGGTTTGCAAAAAAAAAAACCTAAAAAACCTACTTAATCATAAAAAATCACTACAATCATGCAATCTTTACATCATTATAGATCCAAGACTAAACTACCTTCAACACGAGCACTTAATAACCCGTCACCATGGGGTCGGTGAACGTGAATCGGAACGTGGCGGACGCGTTCTACCGCTACAAGATGCCCAGGATATGCGCCAAGGTGGAGGGCAAGGGCAACGGGATCAAGACCGTCATCGTCAACATGCCTGAAGTCGCCAAGGCGCTTGGTAGACCCGCTACTTGTGAGTATTCCCATTAATTCATAAAACGTCCTTCCTTTTTTTCAGTAGTACATTCTTACTGATCAGCTTTATTAACATTCTTACAGGGCCGTATCAATAGACACCGATAATTAATAACATAATAAGTAGGCTTTATGCGTTTTTAATAAAAATTTGAGGGAATTGCGACTAAGGTATTCCTATGAAATACCTAATATATTTGCTATACTTTCAGATCCTACGAAATACTTCGGTTGCGAGCTGGGCGCTCAAACCCAATTCGATTTCAAGAACGAGCGCTTCATCGTGAATGGCAGCCACGACTCTGCTAAATTACAGGACCTGCTGGACGGGTAACTACCGGCTTTGAAGCTTATTGATTTCAAAAGTCGAAACAATCATTAATAATTTTGCCACTAAAGAAAAAATACTATTAGTATCCCTAAATACTAAAGGCCTTATTCAATTTTGTATTACTTAAATCTCATGTTATTTCTTTTTAATTTTAGCGACATAATTGGCGTTTAAGGATTTAGGACCACTTTTTCTACGGCCAATTTGTTCGCCAAGAAACTCAGGGCACATTATTAATTGGTATCAAATATGTTCAGGTTCATCCGCAAGTTCGTGTTGTGCCCCGAGTGCGACAACCCGGAGACGGAGCTGATCGTGTCCACCAAGCGCAACACCATCTCGCAGGGCTGCAAGGCGTGCGGCTACCACGGCCAGCTGGACTTCAACCACAAGCTCAACACCTTCATACTCAAGAACCCGCCTGCCAACGACCCTAGCATGCAGGTACGACCAGAACATATCCATATTCCTTTATTTAAAATTTAATTTCACTAGCCGTCCACGCCGCAGTTTCGGCAGGTGTTATGTTGTGTCATTATTGCTTTGCTCCCGTGGGTCGTACTGTGTTCTTAGCCTCCACAAGAAAGCTATCAAAAATGCAAAAAGAATTTTTAAAATCTGATTGATAGTCGCAGAGCTTAGTGCGTTCAAACAAATCTATAAGGCTCATTTGAGCTGATCCATAAGATTGTACGATTGAAGTGCATCCTTCTAACTATCTAACGACTAAATTTGTCTGTGTTTATGTCCAGGGTTCATCTCTGACGGAGGGTAACCGCGGCAAGCGTTCCAAACGCTCAGGGCCAGGTTCTGGCGGCGCTAACGGCAACCATGATGGACACGATGCCGACGCTAAAAACGTACGTATTTGTACATCCGAACCATGATAAATCAATCCACCATAAACTTATTTTTCCAATTCATTTAAGTGCAAGAGAGATTTTAATGCCAATGAGCTTGTTGTCATTTTATTATACACTGACATTTTACTGAGTACACTTATTATGTATGAGTATTTTAGTATAAAAACGTCATAAACAATAGATATATATTTTAAAAATAATAGTTAAATAATAAAATATAATAGAACACTCGCCATCTTGATGTCAATATGGCGGGTGTACCTTAATTACGAAATAATTTCGTTTTGTAAGATGTAAAAAATTTTTAGAGCTAGGTAGTAAATAGTACATTTCAGGTACATTTTTTTCGCAAATAGTATAATTGAATTCGTAATGGTACACCAGCCATTTTGACGTACACCATTTCTCTACATTCGTATGTTTGAATGTTGTCTTTGAAGTAGCCAATCACAGTGCAGCGCATTTATGTATCGGGGCACCCCTCTCTCAGCCCCCTATTTTAGAGAGCTCGATGCAGAATACGGTATATATTAGGGTACATTATAATAAAGATTTAAATGAATTTCATACATACTAATCTCGATAAAACTTTTTTGTATAGGAGAGCGAGGCACCCATTACCCCCACGACTCCCAACCCTAAGAGCAGCAAGAAAGAAAAGGGTAAGAATGCCGACGAGGACGACGACGGACACTGGACTGTGGACGTCAGCGAGGCGGCCGTGCGCGCGCGCATGCAAGGTAACGCACACTGAACTAAACCAAGCATACGTATCATCATCATGCGTGCTCTATCGTATGTTCAACGGGGAGTGCTCTGAGGAACTGTTTGACTTGGTGCCATCGTCTCCTTTCTATCATCGCACCACTCGACATCGCAGCAAAGTTCATCCATACTACCTGGACCTTGTAGCTTGTGGACGTCCACTGCTGAACATAAACCTTTCCCAATGGTTGACTACTCGTGAGCATCCCTTGTTCATTTGCTTAATAAAAGAATAGTTGTGTAACGCCCTCCCCTTCCGTCGAGCCTCGTGACGTTGACGCGCCTATGTAAGGAAAGAAGGCCCACAAATTAAGTGTCCAGTTTTCAACTTTGCTCTAAGATATCATTCTTTCTCTCCCTCTTGATCAATATAAAATTGTCATCAATAAATTACTAGTTTTCTTTCTATTCTTTTACTCTAAATATGTGTCTTAATTATGTTGCTATTTATTTCAGATCTGACGGAAGGCGCTAAATGCATGACGGTGTCGGAGGACAGCGAGAAGAACGAGAAGCAGCGCATGGACCTGTTCTACGCGTACCTCAAGCAGAAACATGACGCCGGCGACGTCGACTCGCCCAGAGCCATCAACGAGATACTGCACGAGGCGGAGAGGTAATACTCACACAGATACTGACTTGTTGTATATATTTTAAACGGTGATTAAACATTTTAGAATGTCGAGTGGAGGTTACCTTATTGTTAGTTTGAGATAGCATGAATAGGTCGGATCGTCCGGGAAAGTACTGTCCTCTCATAGAAGATCGACGTAAGAGTAATAGTATTAATACTATTGCGTTTCGCTCGGTGAGTGAGAGTGCCGGAGGCCCAACTGATCCAAAGATGGCAATCCTCGCAGCATGTGTGGGACCAGCTGAGTATCCGCGGAGTCATTGTATGGGCCAGGGAGACCCGTAGAAACGGTGGTGCCGCCTTCAGCAATACTCGGCACCTTGTCTAGCCTTGCTGCGAGGGCAGTCATCTTTACCACGCTCCTCCCTTCATCCCCAAGATGGCAGCACGAAAAAAAGCAGCAGGTTAAACAGCGGCATTCTCCTCCCCCACCAACCCGCAATTTGAGGTGGAGTTCACTAACATCCGTGGACACCATTCAAACCTCAACGCCGTCCACCAACACCTCGAGACGGCTTTGCTTTTCCTAACGGAGACACATACGCCGCCCTGACGACACGCCATACCTGCACCACCCCGGCCTCGTGCTCGAGGCAGACGGAGTATGCGCCGTCTGCGCTGCCTAGAGGACCCATCCTGCCCCATCCTTTGGCTTCACGTTGATCTTGGTTCTCTGAGCCGGGTCTACGCGTGCCTTTACCGTTCCCACACCGAAGATTTAGATACAACTCGACTCTTTGAGCTTCGAATCAGGCGGCAGACTTATCGCAGGAGCGGTTTCCGAACGCTGAACTTGTGTTTCTGGGAGACTTTAACGGCCCACCACGAGACCTGGTTGGGTTCTCTTAGAACAGTCCATGCGGGACGAGCCGCCCATGCATTCGCTCTCACCCATGACTTGACGCAACTGATAATCCACAGGATACTAGATATTCCAGGTCAAGCGCCCTCTTTGCTCTCTTCTGCTGCTGACGAGTCACCCAGACTAATACAGTGTTTCGGTCCACGCCCCACTAGGTAAAACAGATCACTGTTTGGTCTGCGCCTCAGTGCCCCTTGTTGCTCCCCCACGACGTGCGGAGGTAAGGCGACGAGTATGGCACTACTCGTCAGCAGACTGGGACGGTATGCGGGATTAGTTTGCTTCCGTCTTAAGGGCATCACGCTGCTTTAAAGACAGGGATCCGTCGCAAAGTGCTACTGCTGTCGCTGGTGAAATCTTGTTAGGTATGGAATATTACATTTCGTCCTCAGATGTCACCAGTGCTGGCAAAACGCGTCCGTGGTTCAACCGTGAGTGCGCCAATACTGTTAAACAAAAAGAATCAATACAAAGAAACATTACATCAGAGCGGATGCCCAGCGCATTGCACGGATTGGGCAAGAACTCATTTTGCATCCTACGGGTAGCCGTAGCTACTGGCGACTAGCCAAGGCCGTGCAATCCATCTTCTGCATGCCTTTGATGCCCCCCTTAAAATGTCCTGATGGATCGCTGGCCCACGAGCCGCAAGAGAAAGCAAACTTGCTTGTAGAACTCTTTGCGGCTAAGTCCCGAATCGACGACCGTGGCTTGCACCCGCCGACTATATCTGGCTGTGACTCCGTTATGCCTAATATCCGTAATAGGCATCGTGATGTCCGTGCAGAACTAAGGTCGCTCGATGTTTGGAAAGCCAGCGGACCGGATGGTATTCCAGCGGCGGTTCTCAAGAAATGCGCAGCGGAGTTGTCTCCTGCATTGACGCGTCTATACCTATCTTATTCCTTGGGAATTGTGCCGAAGGCTTAGAGAGAGGCGAATTTTCAACCGATTCCCAAAAAAGGGGATAGGTCCGAGCCAGACAACTATTGACCTATAGCTGTCACCTCAGTTCTCTGCAAGGTGCTTTAGCAGATAAACGCCCAACTAGTCCGCTACCTAGAGGGTAACTCGTTAAGTAGTGACCGACAATATGGCTTCAGGTCAAAACGGTCTACGGGTGACCTTCTAGCGTATATCACGCACCAATGGGGTGAAGCTATGGACAGGCATGGAGAGTCCTTGACCATCAGCCTTGATATAACCAAAGCCTTCGATAGAGTCTGGCACTGTTCGCTTCTGTCCAAGCTTCCAGCAAATGGTCTGCCACCCCAGCTGTGCAACTGGATTGCCGCATTCCTGCACGAGCGCCGCATTAGAGTCCTTTGTGACGGATCGGCCTCCAATTATTTGCAGGTCAACGCTGGGGTGCCTTAGGGGTCCGTCCTGTCGTCCACCCTGTATCTTCTGCATGTCAATGACATGTTGTCCCTTGGCAACATTCATTGCTATGCAGATGATAGTATAGTGCATGGGCGATATCTCGGACATCCTGCGGCTAAACAGACTGACATCGAGGCAAAACGCCTAGAACTTGTCGCTGAGCTCGACCCTTATATCGCATTTCTAATGGGGTTGTGAGAATTTGGTCGAGTTCAATGCAAGAAAACAGGTGTGCGCGTTCTCTGCAAAAAAATCTGCGTTCCTTCCCCTTCCCTCTCTTCAGAGCACAGCGTTACCACTACAGGATAGCTTTAGTATCCTGGGTATAAACGTCAGCCGAGATCTTAACCCCAAAAATTACATCGAGTGCGTCATTAAAACCGCCTAATCTGAACTCGGAGTTCTGAAAAGGGTGAGGCGGTACTTCACGCTAGGCATGGGCTAAGTAACTCCGGTAAAAGATTAGATTTGCAGAAGATTCGTGTTTGTTCATCACTGGGACACTCAAATATCAATTATAAAAGCAATCTGTTCAAAAACAGCAAAGTTCAAAATAGCGGCTGCTTTAATTAAATTTGACTTAAGATTTGTGTTAGGTCATCGCTGGGACTCTCAGATATTGATTTTGAAAGGAATAGGTTCAAAAACAGCAAAGTTGAAAATGGCGGCTGCTTTAATTAAATTTGACTTGAGATTCGTGTTTGGTCATCGCTGAGACACTCAGATATCGATTTTGAATGCAATCGGTTTAAAAGTAACAAAGTTCAAAATGGCGGCTGCTTTAATTTAAATTTGACTTAAGATTCGTGTTTGTTTATCGCTGTGGCACTCTGATATCGATTTTGAAAGCAATCGGTCCAAAAACAGCAAAGTTAAAAATGGAGGCTGCTTTTGTTAAAGATTCGTGTTCGGTCATCGCTATAAGCTTCTCAGTCTCAGTCCGGAGTTGCGTGGATACATGGATATGTCGGATATATTAATATTTAAGAAGGGGAAGGAGTCGTGACATATCCAGTCCTGGACATATATCCGAGGATATAGTTGTGTTCGGAGTTACCCATGCCTACTTCACGCCCGAGCAGCTCTTTCTTCTTTATAAGCTACAGGTTCGTTCCTGCGAAAGTACTGCTCTCATCATTGGGATGGCTCCGCATAGTACTTACTGGATGCACTCGATAGCTTGCAGCGGCGGGCAGTCCGTACCATCGGAAGCCGGAGCCTACTAAGACCCTTGAGCGATTCAGCTGCGAAGAGACATCGCCTCAATGGCCGTCTTCTATCGCCTTTACCACGGAGAGTGTTCTGAAGAGTTCTTTGATTTAATCGCACCCTCGCCTTTTTTCCAGAACTACACGGGCGGAACTAAAGTGCCACCCTTTCTCAGTGGAATCTAAAGGGTCTCAAACCAAACGGTTCAGCACTTCATACTTTCGTCGCATAATTAAAGCCTGAAACTCTTTGCCAGCGCATGTGTTCCCATCTAATTTTGATCCTGGATCTTTTAAGCGGAGCGTGAAAAAGCATCTCACTAAGCCGCCATAGTGGAGGCCACCATACAAGTAGTTTGGCTTTTGGAATGGTGTCCGCCACTTCGGGATTCCACTGACTGCTTACCATCAGGCAGAGTGAAGTCAATTTGGTATAGCTAACATAAAAAAAATATGTTATCTATATATATAAAATGATTTGTCCTGAATGACTGACGGATCAACGCACAGCCTAAACCGCTGATCGTAGAGACCTTAAACTTGGAGGGTTTGTTCTTTGTGTGACGTAGGCATCCGATGGGAAAGGATTTTCCGAAATTTGACCTATAAGGGGGTGAAAAGGGGGGGCAAAGTTTGTATGGGACAATGTGATTCCTTGGTCTTGATTTGAAGTGAAAACATTGCAATGTAATGTAGCTAATCGAGGCAACTATACTGATCGGTTGCTCTCGAGGAGATTCTGTAGATATTTATTCAAAGGATTCCCCTAACACCATCAAATACCCCTTCGAATTTATTTATTAATTCAAGAGAGTGCAGCTTCCCATCAAAGTCTGCTCCGCAATGACCATAAACAAAGCTCAAGGTCATACTCATACTGTACCAAAGGAGGATTTGAACCTAGCGTAACCTACAATGGTTCAATCTGTACTGGGGTGGTTGCTGCCGAAGCTTTTGCTGAATATTTTGCTAGCGTATTTTTGCCAGATATACCAGTTCTTAATACTGATTCAATAAATAGAAATGACAAAAGTTGCAATAGTAATTATACAAATATTTTTCAAATCACACCTAGTGATGTCATAAATGCAATAAGTAAAATAAAAGCAAGTAGTTCTTTAGGTCCTTATTGTGTTCCCTCTACAGTACTAAAGCTTACAGACAAAGTCTTTTCTATTCCTTTATGTTACATTTTTAATCTTGCTCTAGAAACTGGACAGTACCCATCGCAATGGAAATTGTCAAGGGTGATTCCGATTCCAAAAAGTTCTGATAAGTGCAAGGTCGAAGAATACAGACCTATTGCTATTTTGTCATCACCTGCAAAGGTATTTGAGATAATTATTCACAAATATATACTTGCACAGGTAGATAAATTACTCTGTAATGAACAGCATTGTTTTAGACGAAAAAGATCAGTGGACTCAAATCTTTTGACTCTAGTCGACTACATTTCGACTAAATTAGACCGAGGTTCTCAGGTAGATGTCCTTTACTTCTACTTTCGAAAGGCGTTTGACAGGGTTAATAACGACATACTGCTGGAAAAGCTCTGCAGCATTGGATTCGCTCCTGGACTTCTCCGGCTCCTCGCAGACTATCTCCGTAATCGCCAGCAGTTTGTCAGACTTGGCATATACGAATCTGAACCCTATCATACGCGTTCCGGTGTGAGCCAGGGCTCGATACTAGGACCATTATTGTTTTTAATTATGGTTAATGACCTTCCTGTGGTTCTCCAGCACACCCGGTGTTTACTGTACGCTGACGATCTCAAACTTTACACCGAGGTAACATCATAATGCAGACTGTTTGAGCATGCAGACTGATATTGATGCCTTAGTACAATGGTGTCAAGAAAACAAAATGGACCTTAACATTAGTAAATGTAATGCAATGACTTTTGCACGCAAGCGTCAGCCAATTGAATATAACTACAAAATAAATGACACTAGTATGTCTCGTCCCACTAGCATCAAAGACTTAGGTGTGACATTTGACCATAAATTAACCTTCCACAGCCACATCATCGCATTGGCAAGCGAGTCTTTTAGACGTCTGGGTTTTGTCCTTAGAAACTCTAAAGACTTTCGTAACCATCATGTGGTAAGGTTAATTTTTTAGCTTTAGTACGCTGCAAGCTAGAAAGCAGTATATGCGTATGGAATCCACACGAAAGTACTTACGCTCTGATGCTGGAAAAGGTGCAAAAAGCTTTCCTTAGGCATCTTTACCAGAGAATGTACGGGTACTACCCTTATATGTACCCTACTAAATATCTCCTAGGAATTTTAGGGTATAACTCACTGGAAGTCAGGCGGAATATGTGCCAAATTGTAGTTATGTGCAAAATTGATGCACTAGATCTACATGACGAGCTGTGTCGTTTTTATACTCCTGACAACTATCGTCGTAACCGGAGACATGTGCTGTTCGCTATTCCATCATGTCGCACCCTAGCGCGTTCCATGCCACCTGTACCGCGCACACTATCAGCACTCAATGCTCTCCTGTGTGCCAATCCTAACTGTGATCTGTTTGCGGATGGATGGCAGAAAATATTGTCAGAGTGCTTGCGGTTCTGCGAGCGTGATGCATGAATGTGTTTTATCATATCATTTTTTTTTGTTTTTATTTTATTCCTTTTTATCTGTGTTTATTGTTTTTAATCGTATATTGGTAGTAGTTAACCGTTTTAATTATTATTAAATAAATAAATAAATAAATAAATACTCACACGGTAGCGGGTGTAAGCTTGAGGGAAAGCTGCTTCTCCCACGGCCCGTTGTTTGTGGCATGCTCAGAGTAAGCGCGCAGAGAAGCCTGGTAATTCTAGCACCCGAAGGAAAAGCAAAATACCTAACATTGGGTAAGGGCCCGTGGTCCTACCAATTTGTCCTACAGGTAATTTGTTTGATGGCACTAGGGTATACCACTATGTACCCGTGGTTTTACTGGGCTAGGGGCGGATTTATATATTGATATTTAACCTTTAAATCTCAACACTATAAAAAAATTGTTATGTAATTTATGTTACTAGCTACGCCCCCCCACAGCTAAGCCCGAGCGTAAAATATGTTTTGTTGTATCCCTCGGGAACCATACCGATTTTCGGGAAAAAATCGGTTCGGCCGTTTAGGCGCTGAGTGGTAACAAACACACACACACACACACACAAACTTTCGCATTTATAATATTAATAGGATAATAACAAAAATTAATAACGTAGGTAAAAAATTAAAAATCTCATTAGAAGCTTATTGGACTTCTACGCGAACGAAGTCGCGGGCAAAAGCTAGTATATATATAAAATGTGTCGGTGGTGACATAATATATTATGGTTTCATATGCAGGTTGGAAGTTAAATCAAAAGCGCCGCTGGTACTCCTGGAAGTGCTAGTGCGCGCCAGCTCGCTCGCCACCGACGTGCGTCGCCACCGCGCGCTACTAGTGCGCTGCACGCGCGCCGACCCGCGCGCTCAGCGAGCCGCCCTGCACGCGCTCACCGCGCTGTGCGCGCACCACGCCGCGCTGCTGCCCAAGGTGCCCGCCATACTCAAGGTGAGCGAGACCCGACCTTATCCCCCTTACCATACAGTTATTACTTAGATACATGACACTAAGTACTCCTGTACTATCTTTAGATCACGAACTCTTTACAAAATGCTTGTTATTTACTCATTTAATAAACTCGCCGTTTTGTTATCACGTGACCTGATACGTTAGTTCTACCTACCCGGGCGATGCATTATCTTGTAAATGTCGACTAGCAATACGAGCACATCAATCAGATTCATAAAATTAAATTATTCTTTTTACTAATAAAATGTGTATTTTCGACATATTCAGCTGCTGTACGACGAAGACATCGTGGAGGAGAAGGCCATCCTGGAGTGGGCGGCCAAGCCGTCGCGCAAGTACGCGAGCAAGGAGCTGGTGGCCGACGTGCGGCGGAGAGCCACGCCCTTCCTCGAGTGGCTGCAGCACGCCGAGGAGGACTCCAGCGACGGGGCCGACCACGACGAGGAGGACATCGAGGTACACCACCGCCACGCCTCCACACCTCCACACCTCCACACCACACACAACACAATCACAACAAGTCATCATATTACGCGACCAAAAGTGCAATTGTTTCATTAGTATTTCGTAATATTAATTCATAATTAACGTTGAATCAATTTGGCCTTCAGATCGAGTACTCGGACCGCGCCAAAGCGACGCCCATCAAGGCCGTGCCTACCGCCGCCAAGCCCAAGCCGCAGGACGACGACGACGTCGACGTCGACATTGACGCCATCTAGATACAACACGTAGATTATCCCTTATTAGATTTCGCATTCACGATTCAAAAAGTGCACTGTGATTGGCTATTGCAAGTATTTGAATGCAAAAATTCGCCAATCATAGTGTCTGTAGTAAATTCTTATGCTTGCGTACACCAGTATGAGTTGTGCGTGTGGAATGTATAGGGGCCACCTCGACTCACAGACCGTTCAACACCTCCGCGGCAACACGTTATATCGTTTACACTAGAATACTTTTTACTTAAACTTATAGAAAACATGAGTCGTACTCCCGAAATTGTGCTATCAATTACACGTTTTAGGCTATAAAATTAAGAGAACGGTATCATAATAGAAATTTAAACTATATAGTGTCTAATATGTTCAGTCTAAAATGTGCCGGTCACTTACGGTTCGTATCATGTTTGTTTGGAACGAGTGTCTCACTTGCATCGGTGCGAAGCATTTTACCATTCCATACTTACCTACAGTTTCTGAAAGGCTGATCAACGAATCAAATTAACTCATCACCTGTTAAATCTCATGAGAAGTACCTGAAAGCGTGCTAAAATATGGATTTTAAGTTTATAAACTATTTATTCATTGTTTTAGCAACCCAATTGGTACTTCACATGAGATTTAACAGGTGATTAGTTAATTTTTCGTTGATCAGTCTTTCAGAAACTGGGGATTAATCTTTTATACTCCGTCTGACCTCATGTTTTATTTTTTAATGTATTTTGATATTGCATTTATTGGACTAACTGCCCTGTAATTTTTACGTTACGTACGTTAATAAAATCAATAAATATTTTAGTCGAGTTGTCGTAGAAAACTGAACTCTATCGCATACATTTCAGTAATATCCTTTCCAAAGTTATTAGATTAGGTGTAGAAATGCAATATCACAACACCTATAAATGTAATCCAAAATCTTTTTAAATAATAAGAGACTTTGTGTGCTTACGGGCGATTGTTTAGGTAAAAAGCGGTGAAAGCAACTATCAGGATATTTTAGATAATGCTACCGTCTTAATTATCACGAACGACGGTAAAAATACGTCAACTGGAATGTCTTAGATCATAACGAACTGATTTTTACATGTAACAAAGTAAAGCAATACGTTGTTTCCACTCATATTCAAAGCTTACAAATTATGGTGACTTTATAAAAAGCTATATTTTTCTTATTTCCATCGCTGTATGTTCCTTTATATAGATTTTTTTAATATTGTTTAAATCAATTTTTCCTTATACATATTTTGGGATGCAGTTTTATGTACATCGATGTAAAATCGCGCGCTGCTATCTCGAGGAGTACGAAATGTGCTGATGAAGTGTCGTGTCGCCCACAAGGACGAATCAGTCGAATAGTGTTAGTGCTGGGAACTATTGTTACAACAGCAATAGCAATATCAGTTTGTACGAAGCTTAAAAGGTTGACTTTAGTATATCAATAATAATGGGCGTTTGGGGGGGCGGTACCCCGCGCATGTGTATGTATGTAGTTAGTTAGCGATGGCCCCAGGATGCGCGCGTTCTCGTGTAATATATAGGGATAATTGCCGCGGCCGTGCGACACCATGTAAACTCTTACTATTAACTATTATTATAATAGAATATTTTGAAATTGCCACCTGACAATTTTATTAGATTGTTTTGTATTCAATACATTTTGGATTCTGATGTTTTGTATTATTTATTCAACCTGATTTTCTACCTTCCTTGGTCTTTATAGCCTGCGCAGACGACGGACTTTCCTCCGCGGCGGAGAAAAAAGTATGCTCCGCGAATAAAAAGTTCGCCGCGGATTTACCGCGAACTCAACGCACACGGCGTGCGATCATTTGTTGCCCGAAATTGTAAATACAGTTGTGCATACGTACGTCACTCTCGAGCGCACAACGCGGACTAAAGGCCCCCATGTGCGTTGCTTCGCCTAGTCACAAGAGCGCTATTTTATTCGGGGACTCCCCCGTGTACTTTTGTCCGGTCCGCTCCCTGCATGCACTCAGTTATTCGGGCGACTTTTTGTACGCGGTACTTTTAATCCCTCGTTTGCGTTACTCGATACAGTTGTAAGCGATCTATTTTAGCGGATAAAAAAGTACGCGGACAAAAATCCCTCGTCTGCGCAGGCTATTAGTGGGACATAAAAAAGGTTTTATGCATAGAAATAAAATAAATAAGGAACATAAATAAACTTTATATATAATTATTATAAACATTTACAAAATCATAATTATTTTAACATTCATTTGACAATCGAATCCTATGTGTGTGAATCTCTGCACGGATAAAAATATTCAGTCTTTGGATAACATTGAGATTACAAATGAATAGCACGTTCACATCACATACACATGTTCCACGTACTTATATAGTTCCGAGTAGAACAAACATCTCCATACTTGATTTTAAGGAGACAAATCTCACTGGAAAAACCAAAATGGTTCTAGACTATAGTTCTAAATGGAATGATCCCTACTTTTCGGGGTTTTTTTTTTCCCATTGGGTAACAGTGTTACACAAACTGGTGTGACTTAACCTATAACAGGGTGACGATCTCGTGTCTCCCCTGATTGCTTCTCTTGAGGAGACATCAGGATTTTTCAGTCTTGGTTTCTCTCCTAGCCAGGGGAGTTATCAGAACTTATACTTTGAGTAGATACTCTTGTATCCGTCATATTTAAACATACTGGCAGCTTAAATAAATTAGAGGTCGCATGAGGAGCTGCAGATCAAGATTTTACACATTGCCATAAGCTAGGGGAGATGCCAGGACTAAAAATACTGATATCTCTGGAGCAATCAGGGCAACACGAGACAGCGTTGAGTGACTCAACACCCTCCTTACGTTGCTTGGTCAATATATCGTCAAATCAGCACAGTGTTTGGCATACGTTTACGAACATAGATTTTAACCAATACCCACGTATATATAGCCCCTTAGTAGCCTGCGCAGGCGACGGACTTTCCTCCGCGGCGGTGAAAAAAGTATGCTCCGCGAATAAAAAGTTCGCCGCGGATTTACCGCGAACTCAACGCACACAGCGTGCGATCATTTGTTGCCCGAAATTGTAGAGAAGTGCTCTTTTTTTGACGTATCATATATCTTTATATGATACGTCAAAAAAAGAGCACTCACACGCACATACGTACGTCACTCTCGAGCGCATACCGCGTACAAAAAGTCGCCCGAATAACTGAGGGCATGCAGGGAGCGGACCGGACAAAAGTACGGGGGAGTCCCCGAAAAAAATAGCACTCTTGTGACTAGGCGAAGCAACGCACATGGAGGCCTTTAGTCCGCGTTGTGCGCTCGAGAGTGCCGTACGTATGCACGACGATAAACGATGACGCAGGAAATCGATTGTAAAATATTAATAAAAGAAGTCGAAAAAAGAACTTCTTTATATGATATGTTTCCATAGCGTGCACTTCTTTACAATTTCGGGCAACAAATGATCGCACGCCGTGTGCGTTGAGTTCGCGGTAAATCCGCGGCGAACTTTTTATTCGCGGAGCATACTTTTTTCTCCGTCGCGGAGGAAAGTCCGTCGTCTGCGCAGGCTATTATAGTGATTTACAAAAATCCTTGCGGTTTTCGACAATATTTTGTTTGCTGCACTGCCTACACCGTAAACTAAGTACATCTTCACTTTATACCATAAGGAGTATAATAATTTTAAAGTCATAAAATTAAGAATGAGATTATGATTGTCTTAAGTACTAAATAATAGCGTAGCTCTTTGAACTAACACTCTTTACTATAAAATGCATTGTAGTATAAAACATTAAGTATTATTAAAAGTTAAAAAGTGGATATGTACATAATATAAAGCAATGCTTGATTTTTCCTTGTAAGGCACGCGCGGTATTGACTATCAAACTATACAATGGTTTACAATAAATTGAAACGGAGGTATACCGAGGCAAAAGTTTGTCCTTTTACGCCAGAACAGATATTATTTTTGACATCATCTTATACTAATGTGTCTCGATTTCGCTGAAGCAGTCTATTAAGTCGAGAGGTCAAGTTGTTATCACGGCGCAAGCGGTATCTCTACTTCAAAATAGCCATTCATTTATTTTATTGAAGCAAAACAAAATCAACCTTGGTTGATTATGTTTCGGTTAAACGACAGTATTTTTATACTGCATTGTCTTTGCTATAAAAGTATTATCCCTTCATTACGTAGAATTGAATCTCAAACTTGGGGGAGCAAGTTGTGCTTGTGCTTGTATGACAGCGGGGTTAGCCACGCTAAACGAAGTAATAAACACATTGACGATGGTGATCAGGAAGATACCCAGTACTGTCATGTTGTTGATTTTATCCGCCTTGCAGATCTCCTTCTGGTTGTTTACGTCGTAACGACTGTTCATGATAAGCCCAACGCCTACAAGCACCTGAAAATATAGAAAATGATTGTTTGACTCTAGTATTAAGAAGTCCAATTCATAAACTTGGGATCATTTGGGAAATTTTAGCCGGTATAGGTTGCTGCCCTGTTTTCTTTTGATCCCATTTTACTGTATTACATTACATCGCTATACATATACTAGGTAACAAACTAACGACTTTTTTGACTTTGTAGAAGTCACATCATATTATTATTTATAAGGCAAGTACCGGAACATTACCAATTTTGAGGACCTTAGGCGTTAAATGCAATTTCAGTACGTTCACATTTAAAGATTTTCTTCGTACAATTTTAAAATTTAATCTTTTCGAGAAATATAAACGGTATTTTTTCCATAACAGGAACTCAAAAGAGAAACTTACTTGTATAAGAATACTGAGCGAGATAAATGTGAGTGAGGAATAGTAGTAGGGATGCGAGTTGGTGGATTCGAGCACGTAGCGCAGTTGGTTAGCGTTGGCTGACAACAGCGCCAGGTCCATCATGCCCTGCGCCAAGTTCTTTTTTTGCTGGTACTGGTTTACGTCCGGAATTACCTGGAAACGAAGTGAAAGCTTATTATTGATTGGTTTTACCGTAATTAGTCACTCAGAGGGCGATGGAGCGGGTTACGTTAAGTGCTCGCAGCATGATCGTATTAAAACCGAAGATATTCGTAGGAGAGCCAAACGGTTTGATCACCTTGGCCCAATTCCCTAAATGTCTAGTCTATTTTTTTCTTTTTTGAATGTTTAATTTGTCCAAGTCATCGTGCATTCCATTATGCATATTGGGAACTACATAGCTATAGCTATGCACCCCAAGATCACTGACTAGAAAGCATCAGTACCTAATAATTACCCTTTACCTTTGTCCTGCTCACAAGTCCGCTTGTCCCCGACAGTTTGTTGATTCCGTCTTCTGAACGAGTCTTTTTTTTTGCCTAGTGGCAAACGAGCCAACAGCCCACCTGATGCTAAGTGGTAACTGTCGCTCATGGACTTCTGCAATGCCAAGGGCTTCGCAAAGCCGCTGCCTACCGTGATATTAATACTCTCTTTAAACCTCGTTTGTAGAAGGGCATGTCAAAGTGCTCGGAAAACACCACAGCTGGCATTTCATTCCAGAGCCTGCACGTACGTGGGAGAAATGAATGCTAGACACGTGAAACATACGATAGAGCACGCATAGAGAGCCAAAGTCCCTCCGCTGCTCCAGTTAGCCTATTAAGCTTATCCTAAAGTCTTAAATGTATTAATCAATATAATCTGTACTAATAATATTTCTATTTGGCTCTAAAAACTTTCTTAGTAAACATGCATTCGGAGAATAGACATACAGGTAAATAGACGTTCGGTGAATAGACATTCGAAGAATGGACTTTCAGACAATAGGCTTTCGGAAACTGAACATTTAGGGAATCGGACCTAGGGGATTAAACCGAAGCCAAAGTTATGTATACAGAAAAGTAGATAACTCACCCCAGGAAGTGGTGAAACGCCTCGGTCATCGATGCCAAACCTTGTGCCGAGACCGTTTACATCTGGAAATCGTCAAAATCAACCGTAAGATAAACTAATGGCTAAGACAAACAATTATCAACGATATAAATAGGAGATTGATAGCCACATTCCAGTTGTAACAGGAACCAATCTACACTTTCATAAATAAATAGACTGCCAAACTAAACTAATTTTCGAAATAGATTGCACGTGGACTATTATAGTCTTTAAAGAAGTTTTTAAAACTACCTTCATTTAAAAAAACAATAATTATAGGTATATATCTCGTAGAGCATGCCTCTGTGTCATGTAAACTCATGTATGTAGAGGCTCTATTTAAGTTAGTAGGTAATCTTAGTACCAACTGACCTCCACAAGGCAACACTAATCCCCAGTCTTCTACATTGTAGCCTAAGAGCCCACGACGGCCAGACCTTCGTTATTTTATAAAAGCTGAAAGTTTTTCTGTGCATGTCCCCTATACAGGTAAGAACGACCAGGGACTATAGAGTTTGTGTTGTGGTTACTTAGGCAGGTAACAGATAATAAAGATGTATAAAATAGTACCTTAAATTCGTTAAAGTATAAAGCTCAATTTTTTTATATTATATTAGCGATAACTTTAGAAATCTCGTCATCCATTGCCGGACACTTATGACAGTTGCTACCCCCTAGCCTACCCTAGCAACGGAGATTCCTAAAGTTATCCCTAATAAAATATAAAAAAATTGAGCTTTATACTCTAACGAATTTAAGGCAGTATTTTATACACATTTACTACCTGTTACCTGCCAAAGTAACCACAACCCAAACTCTATAGTTCCTAGTCGTTCTTACCTGTATAAGGGACATGCACAGAAAAACTTTCAGCTTTTATAAAATAACGAAGGTCTGGCCGTCGTGGGCTCTTGCTCTATTGCGTCATTGCCCATGATGCACAGAGAAGTCTTCATGTCATTGTGCTTTCATTGATTATATTCTACTTTTTTTTTATATTATAGCCTACCAAAGTGACTCCACCCCGCCTGATGGTAAGCAGTCAGTGGAATCGCGAAGTGGCGGCCACTATACCAAAAGCTATCGTCTTTAACTGCTGGTATGGTGGCCTCCACTATGGCGGCTGGGAATAGGGTTAGGGGAAGGGAATGAGGGAGGTGAGGAAAGAGGAAAGGGGAAAGTTGGGCCGCCGGCGCCCTCACTCACCGAACGAAACGCAGTAGTACGGATACTACTACTCTTAAGTCGATCTTCTATGAGAGGTTAGTACTTCTCCGGATGATCCGGCCCATTCATGCTGAAATCAGCTTGGATCTACTACCGTACAAACTTATTGGAATTTTAACCTATTAATTACTTCTATTACCTACACAATAAAATACATTCCAAATAATAACATGCCACATGCAAATAAAATGTTAAATTATTTTATCATGCAATGAGCCATTGACATTTTATCTATTACCAATTTCCAAAAGTCTTACTGGGAATTTACTTCCCAAGAGACTTACTGATAGTAAGACTTCGAAAATAATAATTAATAGTAATAAGTATGTAAGAAAGTGTAAAATAAGGTGTAGGTATATTGTATTTATGTCGCAATCGCAAGCAAGCATTGTAATTGTGAGGTGTCTCTAAACATTCTATTTTAAATTACCATCTTTTATACCTGGCTTAAACAAATCGTGTATGGTATAACTTCGGCCGCAAAGAAACTAACGGATGGTTCGCTAAGCATTGCACAAAAATGCTAAGCTGTTGCCGACTAGGCTAAACGAAGAGGACGGAGGGGTAAATAAGACCTCCGGCTCTCTCACTCACCAAATGACATTCTACGAGGAGGTACACATTTTCCTGGTAGAAGCCGCCCATTCTGAGTATAGCAGCAAGAATCTACCATAAAATGTTCTGTTTAAGTACGATATTTACGCTGTTATGTAAGTACGTAAAAGTAAGATGAGTATTATGTATCAATTGAGGAGTCACAGCTATTCATGCACAATTACTTACAAATACGTACGTATTTTCATAAAAAACGAGTACTATACATTATGTAGCTGTTGGCGGGCCATGCGCTACCTCTTACGATACTCACAAAAAGTGTGTGACTTAACAGTGGCCTGCTCAATGTGGGGTGTGTGTGTATTAGTGGTGGGCCAATCACCGTATGGATAGTCGGTTTCGTCCCACGGCACTTTACCGTCTGTTGGCAAATTGTCGTCGGTCCGCGGAACATGTTCATCGCCAGGTTCACGCTCACCGTCATGCTCGCCGTTTTCTGAAAGAAGAAACACATTTTATAAGTGATAATAAAAGTCTGATTTTTTATTTACCTATTCATATTATTTATGGAAACCAACAAGGATCTGCTACTGTTGTCAACCAATAACAGGAAAAAGGAAATATTTCAGAAGAAATGTGAATTTAACATTAGTAATTAATGATTAATTACTTAGTAATTATAAAGTTTTTTCGTTTATTAACTTTATGCGCGTAGAAATGAATCACGTAATGACGTAAGTAGGTATTGGTACTCTTTATGCCCTTAATTAATTACGTTTAAACGAGCTTAAATATCACTTATTCTAAGTATTTAAATAGAGTGACGTCAGTATTAGGTATTGGTGCGATACTTCGGCGCAATGGCTTTCTGAGTAGAGACGACGATGACGCTCCCAGATTCGTTCGCCATATTTGAATGCTAAATATTGACAAAAAAAGGTACCGGTGTCAATACAGACTAAAGACAACATAGTCACGTAATTGTAATTATTATTTAAATAAGTAGATACAGTACAGTGGCTATTGATTTCAGGGAAACATAAAAATTCCTTGATTTGTTCGAATTGTTTCAAGTTACGATTTAGAAGTAGGTAGTTTATGAAAGTTTATATGTGGAATTTAAAAGGCATCTGCATAAAATATTTTCAATTCTGTCGGATCGACAAACGGCGTTGCAGCGCAGAAACTAGGAATGAATAAGAATAAGGTAACTACCGGTAAGTTACAACAACAGTCTTATAATATCATGCAGATATAAAACAGGTATTGAACGTGACTTAATAAGGAACCAGCTGGCATATTTTATTACCTAAGTCATCTGCACTAACGAAGGTACTTATTTGTATATAAATACTGCACTGTTGGTCTAGTGGTTAGTATAACTGACTGCGACGCCGGGTGTCGTGGGTTCGATTCCCGCGGAAGGCAAATATTTGTGTGATGAACATTTGTATTTGTCTTTAGTCTGGGTGTTTCCTATGTATTGTAAGTATGTATTTACAAAAAAAAGTATGTATATGTATTATATTTCAGTTATCTAATACCCATAACACAAGCTCTGCTTAGCTTGGGACTAGATGAAAGTGTGTGATAGTGTCCACGTAAAAATATTATGATAAAAAAAAAATGTTTTAAGCGGGCAATATTTATCATTGAACCAAAGGCCACTAACAGCTGCGTAGAGACGTCCCATAATGGCAGTCTTCCACCGCGTCGCTAGACGCTACGGATATGGGTTCTAAAGAACGCACGGATCGAATTCTTCGCAAAGCGCTGCCTACCGTGATATTTATGCTCGCTTTAAGCCTTGTTTGAAGAAGGACGTGTCTTTTGTTGTCACAGAATTTTTTGCAGAAAACCGATCGGGGTATCGAACCTGAAACCTCTGCGTGGCACTGAAGCACCAGGTTATGAGTTTAGATCATCGGTTGAGAGCATTTGCCATAATAGCAATTAAGATAGTGACTTCTAGAATTCATTGACTGGTCAATGACAGCGAGGAATTATTAGGCTACACAAAAGCTTCACAAATTAAAACTAGGTATCTCTACTAAAACAATATTATTGTGGTTACATATAAGTACAGTCCCTATAAAATAATTTATCAACACTGTCGACCACATCCTGGACCTATTTGATGATAACTGCAGGATGACCTACAAAATAACTTAACAAATAATATTACGATTATTATCTACTTACTTACCTACCTAAGTATAAAGTAACTTAAACTGACTATTTGCATGTTGCACACGCCCTTTTTACCCCAAATGATCGGCTGAGGCGTGTATCACCTAGGTACGCTTCGCCGGTTAGGTTGGATTTGCAATTATTTTTCTTCTTTTCGTTTTAATTTAAATAATATATTATTAGGTATAATGTCAGGGACTCAGTCCGAGAATTGATCCAAGGGCCCTTTCGGAAGAACAGCGCGCAGGTCAGTCTGAGGAAGGTGCCCTTTTTGTTTTTAACAAATTGTTTAAGTCTATTGGTTTCTTTTTATGTAATGCTAACAAACTTATTTTTTTCTTTCATTTACTGGGCACAATACCAGACGCCGAGCTAATTTTGGTATAGCAAAACCCAATACCACCTTACCGGACTCGGGGTATAAGTACCATCGAGCCACAGAGGCAGACAGATTTCTTCGTATTTTAATTACGTTTATGATAAGATGATAACCAAGGATTGATATTTTATTGTAAGTAGGTATATTTAACTTTATTAAGTACAATGACTTTGATGATAACATTGTATTATGTATGTTAAATTCATTTTATCTCAATATATGTTGATTGTTCTTTGCACATCACACGTTTAAGTTTAATTGTTTATGAATTAATCTTTGTTTGTCAGTCAGTATAAGAACAAAATGGTTCAAAATTATTAAGCGTTTAAGTACCTACCTATAACAAAGGCACTTCATTGCGATGGTAAACACAAAAATCTATCACCAAATTTATATTGTCAGTTCATCATCAAGTCCTCTAATCACTATCAAACTGCGATGTTTTACCTACTGTAATATTTTTTAGATTCTTTTTTTTTTGCTTTTTTTAAAATAATAGTAATAGGTAGGTATTACCTGACTCTGATGCGTCTGGCTTACTGCTTGACGTTTCAAGCAGACCGTCGTCGATGCCTAGGTACGGGGTCGCGTCTGAGGGAGGATCGCCATCCAGGTCATCGATTTCAGGCCCTGCAAAAAACAAAGTCAGATTATTATTAGGTACCTATTAGGTATTCTATAAGCTCTATGCAGAGTCGATTCCTAGTTAAGTTGGATCTTTGGTTACTGCTCAATAATCAAATTGCCTTTCTCAAGAATGAGTTTTGAAGAAGTTTATATTCTGACTGGTACTTAGTTCCAGAGATTTGAGAGATCTCTTTTGTGTATAAGCCTCCTCACACTTCTAATCGCATTTCTAAAAACGATAATATAACCTAGCGTAATATAGCATAGCGTAAAATAAGCGTCAGACTGATCTAAGTTCACTGTAGCATTATTGATCTAGTAAATGGTGGTTAGGTTGTAGCTTCGAATCGGTCCCAATGGGATAAAGCTTTGTGAGATCCAAAAATGTTGTCGTGCGTTAATTTGCTTTCTCTTTAGAGAAAACGAGAAGCGACTTTTTTTTATTAAAAACGGTTAAAGAGAGTGAGAATCTCTAAAAATAAAATTACCTTTTTAATATTTATTGGTTAAATGTTAAAGATAGTTAATTAAAAAAGCTACTTACCCGCTAAAGGTGGTGCTTGTTTGTTTCTGGTAGGTTCTAGAAGTGGCTGCGACGGGTGCTCTGTGTCGTTTTCGCTTGTGAAGTTACCATTTAGCTGTAACAAAAAATACTGATTAATATTTAATCATCATCACCATCAATGCCTTCTCTACAGAAGACATAAACATTGATCGCCACGCTTGCTTAATGCGGATTGGCGATTACAGACGATAATGACTTCATGAACTCCAATGTTGTGATTTCATTGATATAAGTACTTGGTGATCAAACAAGTATTACACAGATACATGTAGGAGTCTCCATATTTGTATTTCAGCTGTTTTTCTACTCGTTAGTCATAGTTTTTTAAGTTGGCACAATTGATTCTTAGAACATGAATTTTAAAACAATTACAACTTATTGCTTAATATGAGTTTTCAGTTAAAGATGGTTCGATTTTTCCATGAAATAGAGTAATCAATGTAGGTAGACTGCAAGCAAACTGATGAAGTTAACTTTGCAGAAATTGAATAAAAAAAAATAGGAATTGTTTTTAATGGCAGATGTGAGTGAAATGTCGTCAAATCCTCCGTTTATCACACCACTAATAAATGTAATCAGTAACTTTTCCTTAGGCACAGGGGTAGACACAAACATTAAGCCAGGGGGTAGGATTGTAGGATTACGTTAGTAACTTTGGCGAGCTTTAAAATACCTATAATAATATGTAATTTAAGAGTTTAAGTCAGTAACTAAGTAATTAAGAATGTTCAAAAGGTACCTATGTTATTGAATCATTATTAATAAAGCAGGGTTTTCCTCCTGTACCTACACACGCAATGTAAATAAAATCAATTATAGGTAATATCAAATTGCAACCACAAAATAACAATAAACAAATAATGAAACGTCCTTAGTTATTGCTCGGGGAAGGCTCTTGGCTACACACTTCGGGTGCAGCCGCTTTCTTTTGCAAAGACTTCGTAACGCCCCGTTTCCCCAGACAAGGTGTTCCCCGGGTCAGACAATTTTTTTTTAGAATAATTAATTTTTAAACATATGAAATTAAAAAATATGAATGTAGGTACTAGCTGCGCCCCACGGCTTCGCCTGCGCGTATAGTTTTGAGATAAAAAGTATCCTATGTCCGTCTCCGCCACCGAATCTATCTACATATTTACCAATTTTTATGGTAATTATTAGTACAGCCGTTTAGGCACTAAGTGGTAACAAACACACACACATCTATACAAACTTTCGCATTTATTAAATTAGAATGAAATGTATGATGTTAGAAATATGAATTAAAATGTGTTAAATTTCCGGATATTTCTGTCGTTTAATAATGTTCTCGGGCACGTAGCAACCATACCTTATACCACAAAGTAGCTTATACCCAGGTACCTTACTTACCGCATCAATCAAACAAGTACCAATGTAAAATTTTACATTAACAGACTAATCTCAAAACACTAAAGTGGTTGATGCATTATTCCTTGTATGTAGCCACACAAAGACCAACAAAATACCCCAACTTTATCATTATAATGTAGCACACGTTAATTACTCGTTTAAAACGGACTCGACAATCGTCTATCCTTGGCATGCGAGTATTAGTAGGTCCTGAACTAGATTAGTGTTGACATAGCACTGAACTAATTAAAATGTAGGTACTCCTCGTTTTTATTGATAACTTGGAACATTTACTAGTATCTATTGTTTGCAGAATAAACCATATTATTCTGCCCTTGGCCCGTATTCTTTATGATACGATTCTGGGAAATAGGTCTCATAAACTAAATTACGTATAGTAATTATTAATTAAACTTGGTATACTTAAGGGGTAAGGACACAGGGAACACAGTCATATCTTTAGGCGGTTTCTCTCCTAAAAATAGATACTATTGGGTCACCAAAAAGTCTATTGGATTCCATCCAAGTTCCATAAAACAAGTAGCGGTTCACAGTCTCGTAATCATAGGTTGCAAGCACGTTTATATTTTTGTACACCTCTCCTGTTCTGACGGGCCTGTTGGTCTGGTGGTTAGTGACCCTGACTGCTAAGCCGCAGGTCGTGGGTTCGATTCCCACCCAGAACAAATCTTTGTGTGATGAGCATGATTGTTTGTTCTGTGTCTGTGTGTAATTTATCTATAATATGTATAGTATTTACAAAAAAAAAATGTATATAAGTAATAATATATCAGTTGTTTAGTACCCGTAACACAAGCAAATATAATTGCTTAATTTGGGGCTAGATGGCGCTGTGTGAATGTGGTAGAATTATTATTATTATTATTATTATTAGTGCTCGCTCTACCTGTCGCTATAAACGGATAAATAAAATAAGACGAAGTTTTGCAAAACCGGTATTCATGACAATGCTATGGGAAAAGCCTATGTTCGACGTCATCAAGCTATGATGAGTTTAAATTTGGAATTTGTAAGTTTAGGGCGTTGAATAATAATCACTATGATATTTATTAATATTTATAGGGTACTAAAAGTCGTAATGGCCCAGTGGTGAAGGCACTCAAACACGAGGTCGAGGGTTCGAATCTGGGCAAGTACCAATGTGATTTTTCAAATCTTATGTACTTCTAAGTTTATCTGGACATTACTGACTGACGGTGAAGGAAAAACATCGTGAGGAAACCTGGACTGCTGAGAAAGTCTGAAATCGCCAATCCGTCTTGAGCGCACGTGGCGATCGATCAATGCTCATCCTTATCTGTATGAGAACAGGCTTTTCCCTGTAGTGAGATAATAAAAGAAATAATTATTCGTACTGGCAATAGAACAGCCCGAATCATTTACCAATCCTTTTTGGCAAAAGAACAGCTAACACCCTAACACTTACATCACACCTAAAATAGGCAGATACCAAGAAACAAATTAAAAGTTATTCTATTGACTTGCTCTTGGCTGTGATTTTGAGATACGGTTTGGCTCGCACTGCCTACACACCAGTATTCGCTTCTTACAAATATACATATACATATAAACAATAAGTACATCGTTCGAGACAAATTTAATGACTCACTTCTTTGGAAACACGTTTTTTAGGCGAAACTTCCTCTACTTTCTCATGAGGAAAACTATTTTTGGTACAAAATGTTTCTTATTGTTGTTAATTTGAGTAAATTCTAGTCACCACATTTTTCGGGTTAGTCACTACTGTAGGTGACGCTGCTGTTTCCTTCTTCTCGATACTTCATAAAGTTTTGGCACCGTATTTGATTCCAATTAGCGATTCGACAATTGGAAAACACTTTTTACAGTTCCTAGGATTTGGAAAGCGGTGTTTCTTAAGTGTGAGATTAAGGGCAAGATTCACAGACCGCACTTTGACTTTACTTTGATGCAAAGATCTACTTTGTACCAAAAATATGTATCTTAGGCCCAGATTCACAATCGTGACTTTACTTTACAGCAAAGGCACCTTCCCAAAGTAAGCTTTGTATTGCCGAAGATTACTTTCAACTTCATATTCAAACATATTTTTGCTACAAAGTTTAGACTTTACTTTGTAAAGTCAAAGTGCGGTCTGTGAATCTTGCCCTAAGAAAGCTGGGTATTGCCTGCCTTGCTTCTTACTGTAGGCACTAGAGGAGATCATATGGTCAATTAGAAAACGTCTATAAAGATCAGAAAGAGAAAATCTATACTCTACAAACGAAAACTGAAAGAATTTATGTTCTGGGAAAACACGTATTAATAGGTGACGTAGTAGATCAGATGTGCCCATAAATTTCATATGCCATTACGAAGTTTTTTTTGTATTGCAGATTTGTTCTGCGCGCAAATGATATATTTACTTACAAGCTATCTACGAGTATATATAGATTATACACTCTCCACAGTATTTAGTGTTATCCATCTAGAAAAGTTTAAAGTGGGAAGTGTGACCTATGGTGATGATGAACGATCAATGATATCTCAAAATAGACACTGTCCCTTTATCGTTGATACAAAAGGTTTTAAGTTTTATACCTAGATACCCTTTATTCGGTGTTGGACAGATTTAGGACTACGTCACTGTATGTATGGCTATTTTCATACACGACGTACGGCATGACGAACGAGACAGCGGCAATGACCTCCAGTTTATCTGAATTTTCATCACTGTTTACACTACTGCTTAGTTTATGTTTCATTTGGGAAATATTACATAAAATCATGGAAATTGAAGACAAATTGGTGTCCACGTAGAAGATTTTGATCAATTAATTATTTGTAATTATTTTTCTGTTATGTACTTACCTACCTATTGAAAATGAATGTCCAAAAAAGATAAAAGTTCATTTGATATGTACCTATCCAAATAATTTAAAACCTATCAACTTTGTGAATTTTGCAAAGAGTTGATAAGGCATTTGAACTTGTCAACCTTTGAGGTCTTGGAATATTTTAATGTAGATAATTTTTTATTGTCGCTACGTCATAGGTTTTTTTTTTTTTTATGCAACTTCTACACTAAGAAACAGGTTCTGCCGCGATGTAATTTGCAGGATGATTTTGGTGTTTTGGATAAATTATGTAGGTACCGACGCGACGCTGTAGGTTATAATAAATTAAATTTATGTTGCAAAAGTATACGTTATATATATTCAATAAGATGTATGATTTCATTTATAATACTTTTGTGGAGATTGAGAGTTCGGAACCGGACTAATTTGACCCACGCTTTGTGGGTTCGATACCCACACGATGCAAAACTTTGTGTAATCTATATATATTTGTTCAGAGTCTAAGTGTTCAAAAAGTACCAATGTGCCCTTTTAATTCACTTCTAAATTTATCCTGTGTACCTTCCTAGTTGCATTTCGTTTCGTGAGGAAATCTGGACCATAACCAACTATGATCCCATATTTAAGAAGTAGGTAAGTCAAGTCGAGAAAATCGTTTAGAATTCCACTAAGTAACACTTAAAAATTCAAAATAACCTTGGCATGTAATTGATTCTAATAGGCGAACCTCCAGTCGACATGAACAAATCGGTTTTTTGTTAGACCGAAGGCCGAATCACATAATGTTTATCTATTAACTCAATATGAGTGGGCTGAGAGTAATGAACTCATCACTGTACACGGATTTTTAAGTTTTAGCGAGAAGTTTTCTAATGCCAGCCAGACGTTTTGTTAATGAAAAATGGTTTTTCCAGTTAAGAGTAATTCAGCTGAAAATACTTCTATCCTAGAGATGCTTCCAGTAAAAGCATAATGGGTACCTATTGTCCTATAATAAAGAAAATCTCAAAAGAAAATTTACTACCTACTTATAAAACTTTAACAGTTCCTTCCAAAACAAAGACTTTAAATTGCCGATAGCAATGAAATAACATTTTAAATATGTTTATCTAGTAAACGTTAATCTGCCGTCTTCCTAGGAAGCCAGAACAGTAGACACTAGGGAGAGGTACGAGGAACAAAGCCAACTTTGTTTCTAATATGTTTGAGGTATGAGTTTACACTTAACATTTGGCGACACGCTTGATCGTCTGGTATCTCTGAACGCAGATGAAATGATATTATCATTTAACAGTGTATACATCCATAAAGTAAAATACATTCGCTGGTATGTGATATAGCGATACCATTTTTTGTTGTATGAATGTGAGCATTGCGAAAGTTTCTCTATTACCAATGTATCTGATGCGTACTAATTCAACACGCAAACAATGTTTCATTCAGAATAATTTTTGGATCCGGGCGGCTACAGCTTTACTCGCGACAGCCAAAAGTCAAATTCTGTAGTTAATGTTGGCTTTTATAGACCGAACATGAGAAAATTCGACGAATTCAGCGAGACATCTACAACCAACACGACGCACTGCGACGAACTGACGTACTCTTATAGACAGGTAGATAGCAGGAGCCACTTGGCACCGGGCATTTGTCTACTGGAAAGTACAGTTACTTTCAGCTAGACTTCGGACTGGGATTTTGCCATGAGTTCGTAACCAATTATGACGTAGCTACATCATCATTGGATATGATCTTAGTAGGCAAATGATTTGTTACCTCACTTAACGCTATTGGTGTTAAATACTTAATAAATACCTGGTACTGTTTTTGTGTTATTTACAGGTATAATTATTTTATTACGCTTTGAGTGTTACGGTTATATAATCGCAAATACGACATCTTAGTAGATAGGTACCTACATTTATTCGTCTTCATTAACAGATTTTTTGTTTGGAATAAAGTGCCGATAGTCTTCCTGTGTGATGGGGCTTGTGGAGCGAAAGAAGCGTGCAGCATTGGTTTTGGCTAAGTCATTATTTCAGTAAATAGGTAATGGAGTGAAGGTTGGAAACTTCCAACCTTCGCAGTGGTTACCATGGCGTGTGCCGTGGCGCAATTCATTTGATACGCGTTTCATACTATGATTCAGTTAATTAGTAGGTAAGATACCTTAGATTACCTATATTTTTTAGGCTAGCTTTAGTAAGCGCGGTTTACCCGCATCAAGTTAAGTTACTGCTCTGTTTTCGTAGGACCTCGTAGAGTAATGATAAATAGTATTGCCTACTCCTTTCAGTAACACAAAAATATTAAAACAATTGCTAGCTGGGTTTTTTGGTACGACTTTCTACTTTCAGCAAAATAATTGGTTAAACGGTTAAACCCATGCCGTACATTTTTAAACGTATTTAATGAAACAAACCTTATTACGTCAAATCTACGGCACAGAATCCGGTACACCTTGATCAGTTACAAGTACTGAGTCATTTATTAATCGACGTCACTCTGCACAACTTGTCGCTGTTCACTCACTGGCTTACTCAGCCAGCTGAATGTAAAAGTTTATAAGTACCTTGCTACCTTAGATATCTACCTACTTTATAATTCAGAAAATTGTGATTGGGTTTTATAATTATGCAAGTCTTGTAGGTATCTATCATAGTGCAAGTGTTAGTTGTCTGCTAAGAACGAAACGTAACGTAGGTACCTTGTATTTCATAATTATACGTTCTTTTGCTGTTTATTTTATTTCTCGAGTCTTTAATGGACACTTTCTAGCGTAGGTACCTACGAGTATATACATACACAAGCAATATATATTAATTATTAAAAAACGAAAAGCCCGCCTGCCTCAACAAAGTAAAAAAAGAAACTCATTTTTTTCTTGTGCTGACGCTACATTCAAATTTCATATACCCTATGTCACTCCCACAACCAATACGAATCTAATGACACCTCATACGTTAAAATCTATCAAGCCATATAAGCTGTAGAGCGTGCCAAAGAAATAGACATACATACTCACATACATACATATACACATGCATACGTTCGAAAAACACAGGAGGGTTCCTTGACTGCGTCAGTCGTGCAAAAATTCCAAACAGTATTCTAATACGTAGTGTTGTAGTTTTTGCTTGTAATTAGATGACGTTTTCATCTGCAATGATAACATAATGATGTTTCTGATAATAGGCAACTGTATAGAATTTTGTGAAAGTGATCCCGCCTTGAATAATATGAGTCAATTATCGTACATTTCCCCCTCCCCCTCCCCCCTAACAAGAAAAATTAAGATTTTGTATTAAGTCAGGTAGGTACCTAATATTTTAGTTGAGGCGTCTATGGGTTACAGGCCAATTTATTGTCCAACATTATCAATAAATTTAAATCCCTTAGATATTTTTTTATAAATCCTAAATAGTTAGTCAGATTAACCCCCGTGAAAGAAACCCTGGCGGCGCCCATGGTAGGTTGTGTGTTTTCTGTGGTCAGGTGACATAATTGACGTACAATTTGTTACCTACAAAATGCTTACAAACAGAAGATGCTGGCCTTCTAGTATTAGTAATCTGTGGTAAGTGCTACAGCGCAAGCATAAAATTACGTTTACGCAAGAGGGTAGATGAAGGAAAATCTAAGATCACAATATCTCGTAGTTGTGTAAATAGACTTTCCTCTCTAAATTTCCTCAGGCATCTTAATTAAAACGTAACATAACGTCTAGAGGGGCAGTCCAGTCTTGAGTTTTATTAACTGTGAATGGCCTTTGCATAGAATTACATTGAGAGCCGGTGCGCGGTGATTAATCCTTTTTCTAAGGAATTGTATTATTTTTCTTTTACTTTGTCTTTCGAAATGCATCACCTTAAAATGATTCTATTCTAGTTCTTATAAGTTCTTATATTATATCGTGTGAACATAGCGAGCAACAATTTCGCCAATTTTAAAAGTTCCGTACCGTGAGAGGTAAAACGGAACCCTTATATGATTACCCTGTTGCTCGTCGGTCTGTCTAAACTTTTTGTCTGTAACGCGTGGAGATATCAAACTGAAATTTTAAGTATAGGTAGGTATCTACACTATACAAGTTAACAACTTCTTAAAGTTATGGAAGAACAACGTTCTATGTTATCGCAAATAACAGATATTATAAGTATGGTCTTTCATGTTAAGTACCTGGTCTATCACTATTGTAACTAATCGAAGCACGTTCAAAGTAAATATTCGGACACTTCTCATGGATAAATTGGCAAAATCAACCCAATAGTTTACATTTATTGTTATATACATATATATTTATATATATATACATATATATTTATGTGTAGTAATGTAGTACTATATGTATGATTTTTATGTATGTTTATCATTATATTTATACATACGTATGTGTATTGTTATGGTCTTATTTAGTAAAATATTCAATATTAGTATTAACAATTTTACTACATTTACTATCTGCTATCATGCACCTACTGTGGTTCAACTTTGCATCACCCGGTTGACTGGTAGAGAATGCCGTTGGCATTAAGTCCGCCGTTATACATTCTGTGTGTAAGAAGCTTAAATAAATAAATAAATAAATATTGTAATGCGTGTGTCTTAGTCTTAGGTTTGATATTTGCGCGAATTACTTACAAAATATGTTGTATGAATATGTTGCAGTTATCTGAGCATCAAAGAATGAAAACTAAGCATTGAAATGCAAATTTTATAAGTAGGTACATGAGCTAGAATGTATTACAAAGAAATAGGGTGCATTTTAATTGCATACGTTGTAGGTTATCAACATCTACCTATTTAATTATTAATATGGTTTCTTATATTTTTTATATGAATAACATATTGGACTTTTAAAAACGACCTTACCTACAATTATTACAATTTAACCCCAACATGATTTTGAGTTGTCACTGGTTAGCATAGTATTAAGAAGTGTAAACAAAATAATCAAACAAGCACAGTTATAAATATAGAATTATAAAACTCCTTAAAAAATCAAAAATAGTTGATGAGAGGTTTTGTGATGAACTGACGATTAGCATTTCAATATAATGACTGCAACTAAACAACCGTGAGTTGGTTTCACATCACTTATATCCGGTAATATGGAAACCAATACCCATAATATAGGTACTCGCACCATTTACGTTAAGACAAATTGCGCTGTCATACAGTACTGATAAACAAATGTAAGTACAACTTACTTGTCTGCCGTGTTCCATCTCGCTGTTCAACACTCCTGTGCTTGGTGCTCTCGGCGAAGAAGGTTTACCAAAAATCCTTTTTATCTCGTTATCCAAGTGGTTATCTGCATCGTTATTGTTCTCATTCACAATCTGAATTTTTACCGGGTCTTTAGCCATTTCAAACACAATAACTTTTAATACAAAGTTGTCGATAACTTTTGTTTCTCGCGTGTTTCTTGTTCACGTCCGCACTACACAACGTGTGAATAAATACTGCGGAACCTGTTTTCCAAGCTGTCTACACGCCGATTTAATGAGTTGATCTTTATAAATAACAATTATTATGCTACTAAATTAAGTACACGCAAAATAACTCCTGGCCACAACTGATAGGAACACTTTTGGCGGTATTTGGGTTCGCGAAAAACCCAAAATCATGAGTTGACTGTTGGCTGACAATGCTTTCTTACGTTTGAATAGAAACATACGTAAGAACACCTTATTGTATGTCATCTTGGTGGTTATTAACATTTTTCTCAATTTTGACCTGAACCTAATCCTTCTAAACGGCCAATGGTCTAATATTTTACCCAACTACCGAAGTCAAGGAAGGTTGTTGTATTTCACACGTTTTTAGCATTTAGATGATGTTGTGCTTACCGTAGTTTATGAACTTATCCTATAACTTTGTTATCTAAGTATTGCAGATTGAATGCTACGAGTACGAAAATACGACTGCGACCAAAAGAATGAGGGGGTAGGACGCAGAAAATATTGGTGGGTATTTTTAAAATGAAAACAACCTCTGTGGTTTGGTGGTACTGTGTACGGACTGTCACGCAGAGGTCCCGGGTTAAATTCTTGCTCGGTGCAAATATTTGTGGGTATGGACATGATTATTTGCATTGGTCTCGTTGTTTCTAATATATTGTATGTATTTATAAAATAAGTATGTATGTTTATCCGAATTCTAGCTAAAGCTATTAATATTATGCTTACTTTGACTGGTTGTTGATGTATTATTTATTTATGATGGGGTATTCTACAGTGTGATTTGCAACAGATTACTCGATTAAATTGGAGCTGGTTGGTTAAAGATATATCCTAACTTTTAGATCAGTCAATTGATCTGTATGGTTAGAGATATATTACGTATCTACATTCAGAACGTCGCGTCATAGCAACATTACTAACTAAGTATGGCATGCTTTTCCGGATCAAACTAGGCCATAAGCTTTGTATTACGATCGAGTAAACACAAATTATACACAGACTCTCGAAACAAGTGTGATTAGGTAGGATTGATAAACCTTTGGCCGACGACGTAGCCATAATGGAAAATACTAAAATCAGTGACGTATTTACGTTTCCCTATGAGAGTGAGTCTTTACGAATTCGTTGTAACGTGATCAAAATAATTATATAGGCACGAACGTCCCGAATCCCATCTTAGCACTACTGGGAATAATAATAACATACCAGCTTGTTTTACTGTCTCACTGCAGGGCAAAGGCCTTTTCTCATTTAAAAGACATAAACATTAATAACCACGCTTGCTCAAGGCGGATTGGCAATTTCACCCTTTAAGTCCAGGTTTCCTCACGATGTCTTCTTTTACCGTCAGTCAGGAATGTCCAAGATAAACTTAGAAAGTACATTGATACTTGCCCGAATTCGAAGTCATCACCCATCTTGCCGGTGTGATTTGAATACCGTGATGTTTTCGTTATGTTGAATTGATTTGTATCTTTTTTTAAGTTTACGAACCGAGAGCTTAGCGTGGGCAAACCCCTCACAAGCTGAACAGACGTCGGCGAGCAACCAATTGATGACGGCAGCGAGCAATTAGTCAAGTGGCGATACTTCAGGGAGGCTTATGTCTAGCAGTTCGCCTTTCGAATAAAAAGGTGATAATGATAAAGTTTACCTTGCATTTTTCTGAAATACGGTGAAATATTGCAAGAAAATTTGAGCTTAGGTATACCTACTTACCTAAAAAATCCGAAACCTGTTGATATTTTTGTGTCTGAATGTGTCAGCAAGCGTGATAAAAAAATATAAATTTAATAGGTTCGCCTTCGGTTTAGCCTTCTAAACGAAGTAAGTATGACAATTTCCTCCCTTTAGAAGAAGCTTAGGTCTTTAGGCTAATAAATACATAAACTAATAGTTTAATTGTCACATTTGTCACATAGAATGAGTGTTGGGTTAGTTTCAAGCCTCGATAATTTAATGACTAATAGGAGTATCGGCTTATACCTGAACAATTACCTAGGTTTATGTCAATTTATGTGTGTCATACCTAATACCTAGTACTTACGGGTCATTCCTTTCATTCCAGTCTTTGATTTTAGCTTGTTTAATAACTTACGTGTACCTACCTACTTAACGTAAAGTATAGTATCATAGAAATGCCGCCATAAGTGCTAAGATGGCAAATCGATATCTCTAATCTATAGGTTAGGTACTATAGAGACGGAAGAGTTTGTTTGTTTGTTTGAACGCGCTAATCTCTGGAACTACCAGTCAGATTTAAAATTATTTTTGCCTATGATAGCCCAGTTCTCGAAAAAGGTTAAAGACTATGTAACATCACGCTACTGGGAACGGGAGCAGAGCAGTAAGCAAAGTCGCGGGTAAACAGCGCCGCGGAAAGCTTGTTATAATAATAGCAAAAAGTTGTTCTTTTAATCTGTCTGTTTTCAGCTACTTAACTCCTAAACGACCAAGAGTCTAAACGATAATGAAACTGTATCATTTCGTTGCAAAATGCTCTACACTTTAGAGCATTTCTTCCTCAAAGTTTATTATGTATTCAATAACATGCAATAAAGATAATTATACCTTAGAGAAAAGCACGTAAGTAGGTACCCACGCCCGTCGCAGGGAAGAGTCGCTAGTATTAATATAGGTAATTCACCAACGAGACTGTTATGCGACTGAGGACAATACTGGATTCACTGCAGTCAAGAGAGGGGTCTACGGCAAGTGCCTATTCCTTTAGGGAGGAGGCACTTGCCTTAGTATGATAGCTTAGAAGCTATCGATCTGTCTCTATGGATCTGTCTTATGTATTGCAGCGTCATCTATCACGTTAATATCAACACTACACAACATAATACGATATTGATAATATAGATGTCACTTTTCTTACAAACAAGGAAAGCTCGAACATTAAAGTAGGTTATCTCCTTTAAAAACGTGACAAGGGTTGTCAGTTCTCGAAAAAGGTGGTGGGACCACCAGGTTTTTAGTGTCTTGATAAAGATGATAAAAAGAATTAATGAGCTTAAACTTATTGCGGAAATACCTACCTTTGGAAAACCCAATCTTGTCCAGAGGGGCAGAGGATATGGTAAACACTTAACATTAGATGGTCCTCACCTATGCTTGTTTGCCACCTAAAAAGTATGAAAACACTGCGTTTAATAACCCTTTTATCTCTGATAGACAGACTAGTTACATTTTAAACCCTTGTCTTGAGTAATGAAAGTAAAGGCGAACATGAAAATCCTACATTGTAGGACAGTGCGGAATAAATACAGTTATGTACGTTGCTTGACCCAGTTTTATACAAAAAACGTTCATAGTTGAGTACGTAAAGTGCAACAAATTACAATAACTACTTTGATAAAAGTTAAAAACATAAACTATGTTAGTTCATGAAATGGAAACGCCTGTTCGTTTATTAATAGCAAGGTTACTCTTTTTCCACATTTATTTCTACATTTTTTTTAAGACAGGCGTCCCGTAAAAATTACACACTGAACTTCACAATTATAAAATACTTATTTAATCATTTCTGATTAACTAAATCAAAATACTAATTACTTTCTGTTAGTAAATTTATTTTTAACTTTTCGTTTCATTCCTGTTTGAAGTCTTTTTTTTGTTTAAAATTAATTTATATTACGATTTTCAGTGGTGGGTAGGCCTAAATCTTGTTTAGGTATTATTTTTGTACCAACTAAATATTTTGGAATATAGAACTGTATGAATTTGACATGACTGCTGTTGAGGAATTCCCTCGACTGTCTATGGTCACCTGTAATGGCACTTATAACCCATATGGATGCAAAGTTCTTATCATTAGAAATGAATTAAGTCCAAACACCAAGTAATTGCTGTAGTGCTCGACTATCTTTCGTCTTGATCATCAGATCGACTCCAAACCTTCACTAAATAGTAGTGCCTTAAAATACTTAATATAAAAAATAACAAATGCACTAGTCGCCAGTACGATTTTCGAAAGTTACCCTCGATATCTCTGGGATGCCATCATCATCAGATCCTAGTTTCCTTTCCAGTAAAAAAAGAATCATCAAAATCGGTGCATAAACGACGAAGTTATCAGCAAACACACATAATAATAATAATAATAATAATAATAATATTCTACCACATTCACACAGCGCCATCTAGCCCCAAATTAAGCAATTATATTTGCTTGTGTTATGGGTACTAAACAACTGATATACTACATATATACATTTTTTTTTTGTAAATACATACATATTATAGATAAATTACACCCAGACACAGAACAAACAATCATGCTCATCACACAAAGATTTGTCCTGAGTGGGAATCGAACCCACGACCTCCGGCTTAGCAGTCAGGGTCACTAACCACTAGACCAACAGGCCAGTCAAAAAAATATACACATAAAAAAATATATTATACTTGTATACATCTACGCGGTTAGTTGGGAAAACTTTTCCTTTTTTTGAAGTCGGTTAAAAAAGAAAGGCAACTATTACGAGTATGAGGTCTTATCTCGACCGTCATATTAGTATATTTTGCAGTGACGTCATGTTCATTCATAGACAGCGGTTGTCGGCAAAGAACATAATTTAAGCACTAGGCACGTTGCTAAAATGTAATGTATATTATGTTAACTAATCGAAAACACTAACAAACACTAGTGGGTGCTAATCTGACATTTTTGCTGAACTAAGTAGTACCTATTGTAAGGCATACTTACTGCTTACTGGTACTGCTTAAATATTGTTTTGCCCGACTGCCGAAGTCAATAAGGAGGGTAATGTTTTTCAAGCGTTTGTATACTATAAGTACATATATTATATTATATATTTATTTTGTAAAGCTCTACACCCTAAACGGCTTGATATAATTTAACGTATACGGTGTTTAGGTTTGTATTGATTGTGGGAGTGACCTATCGTATATAAAATTTCAATGTATCGTCAGCACGGGAAAATAAAATGGGTTTCTTTCTTTTCATTTTGTTTTAGGCAACGGGCTTTTTATTTTATTTTTTTTAATAATATATTGCTTGTTTTTAAAAAAAGTCTATCAAAATCACTTTACTCTGTTCGATGGTAAGCAATTCATCCAGAAGTGTGGACAACTTCGTGAAGCCATCGAGTCTGTGTTGACATGGTGACTATGGAGGCTATGAAACATAATATACCACATGTATGACATGTCCTTCTTCAAACGAGGTTTAAAGAGAGCATTAATATCACGGTAGGCAGCGGCTTCGCAGAGCCCCTGGCATTGCAGAAGTCTATGAGCGACAGTTGCCACTTACCATCAGGTGGGCTGTTGGCTCGTCTGCCACTGTAGGCAATAAAAAATAAAAACATGTAGAATGTAGAGTAGGACGAACTAGAGACTTGCAACCGAATATGGCCAAATAATATGGCTGGCGGGCCATAGTCGGTACGACAAGTTCGGTTAGTAAACTGCTTAGATCGGTGGCTCTGACTCTGTTTATCAGACACGTACAGTCTACCGACGCGACGTATATAATAGAATAAGCTAAATTTATGAACAAATAATTTGCTTGCGTCAAAATAATACTTCGAAAACAATTCTGATAAGATAAAGGTGTTACAATTACTCATCAAATTGTTATAAAAGTAAATATTCGTGTGTTTATACAAAATGTCCTGTGTGTTACTCATTGGGTTTTAGGTCAAAACAGTGATAAAAATATAGGATTAATACGGTAGTAGATCCACGCTGATTTCAGCATGAATGGGCCGGATCGTCCGGGGAAGTACTACCCTCTCATAGAAGATCGTCTTAAGAGTAGTAGTATCCGTACTACTGCGTTTCGTTCGGTGAGCGAGAGCGCCGGAGGCCCAATTTCCCCCTTTTCCTCTTTCCTCACCTCCCTCATTCCCTTCCTCTAACCCCGTTCCCAGCCGCCATAGTGGTGGCCACCATACCAGCAGTTTAAGACGATGGCTTTTGGTATAGTGGCCGCCACTTCTGGATTCCACTGACTGCTTACCATCAGGCAGGGTGGAGTCACTTTGGTAGGCTATAATATAAAAAAAAAAGGAACGGAACTTACATCATCATCACATCAGCTGAAAGATGTGATGATGATGTAAGTTCCGTGTGCTTTTTATATATTAGCCTACCAAAGTGACTCCACCCCGCCTGATGGTAAGCAGTCAGTGAAATTCAGAAGTGGTGGCCACCATACCAAAAGCCATCATCTTTTACTGCTGGTATGGTGGCCTCCACTATGGCGGCTGGGAATGGAATAGCGGAAGGGAATGAGGGAGCAAAGGAAAGAGAGGAAATTGGGCTTCCTGCGCTCTCACTTACCGGACAAAACGCAGTAGTACGGATACTGCTTTTACGTTGATCTTCTATTCTGGACCTAGGCGTTCCCTAAATTTCGTCTTGGTTCTAGGTAGGACTCTAGTAGGAACCTATGCTAAACTTAATGCAAAAGTTTAGGTATTGATTAGTAAAATACATACAGCTTGATCTTGGATTAAATACTAAGACATTTTATTTATTGAAATACCTAATAAAACACGAAGGAATGTTTTTGGTTTTGCGGTGGCAAGACAAAGAAGTTAGGAATCTTTCTAACTTCTTTGTCTTGCCACCTCTCTAATACTAGTTGATAGTGAGTGAATTTAGACTAGGTATATCTTCTGTGTCAGTCAGCCCAGAAGAAGGCAGACAGATAAGAAAGATCTAGAATTTGGGAACAGTCAGGTCAAACAAATGATAAAATAGTTCCTCTAAACAAATTAAGATTCTATGATAATCCATACTAATATTATAAATGGGAAAGTAACTCTGTCTGTCTGTCTGTCTGTTACGCTTTCACGCCTAAACCACTGTACCGATTTTAATGAAATTTGGTATAGGAATAGATTAGACACCAGGGAACAACATAGGCTATCTTTTATCGCGAAAAAATGGCTGAAAAGGGTTAAAATAGGGATGAAAGTTTGTATGAAAAATCATCAATGTATAAATACAGATGTTAGCGACATTCACGTGGTTGGAGCTGCTGTAAAACTACCAATAATTGTGACACCTGTAACCCACTATATTCTTGGAAAAAGTTTACTTTACTTTACTTCTGGCAAACACATAGTGGCACTACTTTCAGAAAAACACAAACATGACATTAAATTTATAATTTAATCATCTGTGGTAACCACAGTGCGTTTACGTTAGTGAATGAAGGTGCCATATTTTTGTGCTGATGACAGAGTCACGTTAAAATAACATCATAATTCCAAAATAAACCAGCATTAACATTTGCGATTAACAAAATCCAATTTGTTGGGCGTAGTTGTTATCTAGCCCGATAAGTTTAGTACCACAGTCGCCGTCGGTTGTTCCTGCGAGGTGCGAGCAGTTGTTACGTTAGTGGTGAACGAGACGAACGCTTCTACGATAAATAATAATAATTAAAATATACAAGATGGGTTGCGGTGAATTCCTTGTGAAATACATATTGTTCTTCGCCAATTTGGTGTTTGCGGTAAGTGATTCCGTTCCGCTATTTGAGATGTCGACTGAAGAGTGAAATATGTCATATATTCCACTCTTTAGTTGCTGACCGCATGCTATGATTCATGTTAGGTGTGTTAAGTGATAATACTTGTGAGGAAATGTTGATTTTTGGAGATTAGGTGAACGTTCGTTGTTTTCTACTTAATGTTACACATATTGATTTCAAATTAAACGTCTTTTAGATGGAATTGTACCATGTTGATTTTGCTTTATCGAAACATGTGTTACATGTTGTAGACCAGGTTCAAATTACAAGCGCTCATGTAACTTACAATATATTACATAAGTACACGATAATATTATTAGTTATGTTAAAATCAGTGTAGCACCTATGTTTTATACCTAGCAGCTTTTAAAAAGCTTTAGGTTAGGTAACGCAAACGAATTACTTTGAGGGTAGTTCACAAAACTGAATGGGACTGTATCCTGGTACCCACGTTCAGTCGAGTGTGTGTTATTCAGTGGAATGTGTGAGTCAGGAAATCTGATGTAGGTAATAAAACAAAATGTAGTTAGTACCTACAAAAGATTGAGGAATCGAGTAGCTCTGGCTTAATGAGAATAGTCCCATTATTCTATGTGAATCTTTGACTTATCTAAATAACTAAATTAGGTATTGTTTTAAACACTAGATGAGAAGTAAAGCTGTAGTATCATATCAGCTGGAAGACGCTGGACATAGGCCTCCCCCAATTTCACTACGTATAGTTAATTTTAGTTTAATACATTAGTTTTAGATATAAAATAATAGCTAGGTACTAGCTAGTAGCTAGTAGTAGTACTAGCAGCTGATATGATCCTACAGCTTTACCTCTCATCTATTAGCTACACGTCTATTGTAAACTAGCTTTGTTCCTATCAACTTTATTAATTTACTATATACTATATAGCTTTCCGCTGCGCGATTTCACCCGCGTTTTTGCTTACTGCTCTGCTCTCTTCGCCGTCGTCGCCAGTAGCGTGATGTTACATAGCCGATTTAACCTTTCTCGAGAATAGGGCAAGCATACGCAAAAAGAATATATCAAATCCGACTGTTATCCAGAGTTTAACGCGTACAAACAAACAAAGAAACTCTTCCGCTTTATACAATAGTAGGTATAGATTAGTTGTCTACGTTTACGAGTGAGGTATGTTCACGATAAAAAAAAATTATTATTACTTATTTAGTTTAGTATAAATTTTTAAATTATGTTTTCTAATTCTAGATTATTCCAAATTTTTAAATTCTGTTTTTCTTACTTGTGTTTCATTGTGAATGTTGAATACGCCTTGAAAGGCATTTCGTACTGGCTGATGCAATTGTAAAGTTTTTAAATTATGAATGTATTATGTAATGTCGATGGTGTATCTTATTAAATAAATAAATAAAACTCTAAAAAGAACATGATTTGTAATCTTATTGTAAGTAATCTTTTCTTTACATAACCTTTCTATACAAAGCCTTTTTTTCGTTATCGGGGTAAACAGAGCCTACAGATCGCCATTTGCTAAGATCCAATCGTACATCCTTTGCCTGTTCAACATTCTTTAATCTTTTAAATTTGCTCTTTGTCAACACAAATCACCTTCACCAATTTAATCCGTGTATGTCCGCCCTACCGATTTACCTTTAAACCTGTGATAGTGACTGCTCGTAACCTCTCGTATTATAATATCAGCCACAATAGAAAAATAACATTGTGCCTCTTGTAGATCTGCTCCAAGCACACGATTAGTTAAGGGCCGAAACACTTAGCAGATCGTTGCGGTGCCGCAACCATAATCGGCCGCACCATTTCAAGCTTCCATAGATCAGCTCTAATTAATCTGGGCTTGACCTTAGGATTCTTTGTACAAGGTGTATTTTTTCTTATTTTCAGTTCTACTCTAGATTTCCTCACTTTGTTTTCTTTTCCGTATGCCAGTTATCAAGACAACTAACAAATTGGACGCCCGGTTATAAAAGAACTTATTGAATATGATATTGAGTAAATTAAAATGAATGAAAACAAGTTTGTTAGAATATGGCCAGCTGATAGCTATTATCTCCCTATCTACTTTTCGGAACCTAGATATTTAGCATATGGTAGTACCTAGTGTACCTACTACCTATTAGATAACTACATAACTACTAATAATAACAGTTTTTAAACTAGATTACAGTGTATAAAATATTGTTAATTCGTAAAATCATTTATTAATTGTGACCGAATATTTACATGACATTTGTTTATATCATCTTTTGTATAGAAACAGCGTTCTAAAGAGTTTCTAATACACCACATCTCTCCCCTCCTAGCTGCTGCGGATCAAAGGTGCAGCCAAGAGCTGGTCGAGGTGTCTGCACTAGACATCACCATTGTCAGTGCGAATTTCATAGTGTAATCGGCCCAAACGTTTAGTAATGCTTCAAATTCAAACTGCCACCGCTTCGTGGCACTTGTATAGTCACGAGCCTGTACCCGATCACCAGTTTTGAACTCTCTGACATTGACTTTCTGAAGCGCTGGTGCGGTCTACTTTTCTTTTCTTAAAAACATAGCATGTAGTGCTGTGCGTATTTCTCTGCCAAACATTAACTGGTACGGAGTTTAACCATTAGCATTTGGCGTTCGTCGGGGACGAATTCTCACCGTTACTAACTTATCTAATATGTTACCTCCTTCCCCTGGTTCTGTTGCTGACCTGCATTCTGTCTCTGTTTTGTTAAAAGTTTAGATATTATCGTTGTATGAAGTTCCTCGAACTCGTACCTGTATTCTTGTTCTTCAATCATAAGCGTCATCATCCGTGTCGTCGACGGTCTTGTTCTCGATCTTCTCTTGTACTTCCCATAGCGCCAGGATCGTCTCCTTCAGGCTCAGGGAACGAGCAGTAATATCCTCGTCAGACATTGTTGCCCTCTGAACGATGTAGGTGTCGAGTTATGTGAGCATCCCGTGTAGGATGCCTTGATATTTTTTTTAATTTGACCATTATGTTTATACATTTAAAAAAAGTTTATTTCAATTTTTCTCGTCGCCAATATAAAATATTGTTCTTCTTCTTCTCCTTTTTTTTTGGCAACAGAGCCGACGATTGTGTCAGCTATTTCTGCCAGCGTCAAGTTTAGAATTATATTCTTGTTGATGATATTAATGGTATAATACAATGATAAAAAATTGAAAAAATGTGGATGAAATTAAATGACAACCATCTTCCGTGAAAACAAAAGATGGACCTAAAATATTGTTAATTCGTAAAATCATTTATTAATTGTGACCGAATATTTACATGACATTTGTTTATATCATATTTTGTATAGAAACAGCGTTTTAAAGAGTTTCTAATACACCACACACTGCAACTTCGATATAACAAACGGAAAGGAACAAGTAAATATTAGTTACCTATCAAGTAATTTGTTAAACTAAGGTTTGTTATATTGAGGTTTGATTGGTCTAAAATTTGTTATAAAAAGACAAAAACCTGTCGCGACATACTATGGGATTAAGGGTCAATTAGTGGTAACGTTATATAAAGGTTTTGGGTGTAAAAATACGTTGTTAATTAGAGGTATTAAAACTTTTTTTGATAGTTGAAAATTCGATATACAGAGGTTGTTTGCAAAAAATTTTGACAATCTAAAAGTATAAGTATTTTACATTGACTCTTATAAACAATTCTAGGGGATTACGAACAATTTGTTAAATCGAGGAAGTCGTTATATTGAGGTACGCTCTATTAAGGTTGCACTGTATATATTTTACCTAATGCAAGTAAGTTAAAGTATCAGTCCATAAGTCCACCAGTATGTTACCTCATTAGTACTAGATCGCCATTACTAGTACATTCTACTTAGATAACAAATCGACCGCTACAGCTATAAAACTGTTTGTTAGGCCAGTATATGTAGACACGTTAACGCTAGTGATAACTTTGATAAGGGTGATAAGATATGATATGATAGCAGCCCGCAATAGGAGGTAGATAAACTGCTCATACCTTGTATCTATTGTTTACAAGTATGCAAAATTGATACGAACCCAATTTGAAAGTAATAAGTTTTATTTATGGTAGCTAAAAATAAAATGAAATAAACTACTAGCCGAAGAGTCAACGTGGTACATTGCAAAGATGTCCAGGCAAATATGAACTGGCAAAAGATCAGGCAAAGATGACCTGGTAAAGATGTTCCACGTTGTTTCCTTCGCCCGTGAAGTTACAAATCGCCTTTTGAGTGTTATCAAGCTTGAGGGCCTGGATAGACCAAAGATTAAAAAATGTATGGGATTGACATATTATGCTAACGACAAGACTGGCGTTAGCTTAAGTCAATTTCATACCCCTTGTATTATAAAGGGAATAGAAATCTATGCCACTTATCGATATACACAATAAGAATGATCTCTACTTACTACTTTAGAATAAAAGCGTATCATTAATCATCATTATATCATGGTAGACGGCAACCTATATAGGTATACCTGGATTAATGTTCTGTGGTATAGGTACCTATTCTTTATAATCAGAGTGCCTAGACAAGTGGCATAGATTTCTATTCTATTCATAGAATAGATTATAAATGTATGGGATTGACATAAGCTAACGCCAATATAGTTCTTATCAATCCCATACATTTTTTAATACTAAGAAGTTCTCTACAAGGAAACCAATGCCATTATTATTCTCGACTCGCAACCCTAGACTGGCTTCAGTCACGCTACCACCTGTGACATACTAGGACATTATGACAAACAACAGGTTAATAGGTCGAAGAAAACATTCCTTGTATTTAAGAAAAAAATCGAAACTTTTCAAGAGACAAATTTTTACTAAGTCTTTTAATAACTAATGTTAGCCCAGTGGTAGAAATTTTACTGTCTCTGTTTAAATTAAGTATACTTATGTTATTTATTAAGTATTTAGTTACTACTATTCCAAATTCCACACACTTGCATGCGCGCAATATGCTAAGAGGTTCAAAGTTTTTGTTCAATAATTAATAACAAAGAATAATTAACAGTACTTACTAAGAAAAATTAACCAAACCGTGCTGTCGCATTATCGACGTAACAATATTATGTAGGTTAGATATATTTGTATGACCTATTATCAATTTGTTTTAATACAAGGTTATTAGTTAATGAATTAGCATTATCGCTACAACCTGTAAAGTAAGTAGATAAAACTTAATTAATAGATTAACATTGATCTGGACCCTTCAGTGTGAAAGTCGGTAAAGATCACCTTAAACGGACATACACGGTCCAATTAGGCGATGTGTTGGCAAAGAGCACAATTAGGAGCACCCGTAACTGACGTCAGTGTATTAAAAGTTTATTGAATGTTGAAGAGGCAAAGGAGATATGTTTGGATCCCAGCAAATGTCGTTTTATAATCGGCTCATCCGTTTAATGGCAGGCATATATTTATTTTTGCAAGTATTTAGTCATCTTAAAACTAATCATAAGGGATTATTTTACTTAAAGTTATTTATAGATATTGTGCATTAAACCAGGAAAATGATTAATCTTTATCGTGTCAATTGTTTCAAGGAAATATTGATTATATATGTAAAGGAAGATAAATAAAATATATAAGTAGATTTATAGTAGGCTAGGTAAGTCGAGATTCTGAATAAGAATAGGTAGGTACTTTGGTTTTATCACTCAGTTTAAACATAGAATCGATTCATCGTCCAAAACACTTCCTAAAGCATGCCGGTAACTCAAATATTTTCAGATATATACGATTTTGTACCTAAGTACTGAGTGCAGGCAAGGACAAGGCAAGCCCTTGCCAAGGAAACTATTTTCTATCTTCTCGCCCGCATTATGGAGCAATCACCTATTTTTTTTAAATTGCAAAGTCTCCATTTTCCCTTTGTCATGTTTTCATTATTCAATATTTTGCTGCTGTATGCTGTTTGTACAACGTGCATAACGCGTAATAACAACATTACATTTATAATTAACGATGGGTAGACAAGTAGCTTATCCGAGCGATATGAAATCTTTCAACAAGCGCATTGTTTTCTAATCTACGCACAACATACTTATAGGTACCTATACACCAATAGTAGGTTCATATATACAACCAACTGTAAGTAATATGTAAATGATTTGAGTTTCAGTATAACTAAGGTAGGTAGGTAACTGCAGCTACCGATGACGTTCCAGTGTTACCTGTGCCACAGATTACAGTACCGCCTGTGCCCTAAATATCACGTTACTTCGATAATTGGTCAATAATTTGATCATCAATTTTATTGGGTAACTTATATTTTTTTATTTGATATTCCAGTTAGCGGGTCTGACGCTGCTAGGCCTGGGCGTAGCCACACAACTTCAGATCCAGTATATCGTGGAAATATCGGATGGCAACTTCCAAGTGGCCCCCATCACCGCCATGGTGGTGGGAGGCATCGTGTTCCTCATCGCGTTCTTCGGCTGCTGCGGCGCCATCAGGGAGAGCAACTGCATGTTGGTCACTGTGAGTATACAGCTTTAGAAGTATGAAGACTATTGGTAACTAATATTGTGTCAATTCAATTACCAAAATTAGAAAGACATGTGACTACGAATCGGTTGGGAAATACACGAATATATTCACAAAAAAACGAATTTCAAAATATGTACCTCTACATTAAAACACTAATATACAAGCAAACTCTTCGCTTTATATATTACCTATCATAGATTTTAATCAAATTTTCATAATAATAGGCGAGCTCGCAAGAGTAAGTAACAAGGTGGCATAAGGTTTCTAAAGGGTCGGTAACACGCAAGTGATACCTATACCTAAGGCAAGACAAGTGGCATATATTTTTAAGCTATTCATAGAATAGATTAAAAAATGCATGGGATTGACATAAGCTAACGAAAATGTTGGCGATAACTTATGTCAATCCCATACATTTTATAATCTATTCTATGAATAGAATAAAAAAATGTATGTCCCTTGCTTAGGGCCTCTGGTGTTGCAAGCGCCTACAGGCTACGGTAATTCATCATCTTATCATCAGGCGGTATGTATGCTTGTTTGTCACCTTAGTTTTATAATTAAAATTGAACCATCGAAATGGGAAACAGTAATAATGTAACTAAATAAAATAAATATTACATGAGAGTGTTAAATATGTTTGGTTCCAGTACTCGATCTTCATGTTGATCCTGATGATTATCAAGTTGACGCTAGCCATTCTCATCTTCGTCAAATTGGACGACATCGTAGCGCAGGTGCCGACTTGGCTCAACGAGGCGTTCGTCAGGAACCGCGAGAGCTTCCAGGATATTGAGAGAACGGTGAGATGAGTAATACTTTTAAACAACTTTATAATCGTCAAGAGAGTCAATTTGCTTACGGCCAGTTAGCTGGCCAGAGTAGAAAAGCTGAAGGTGCTCTGTTTAGTTGCCAGATTTTAATAACCTTAACATCTTATGGTTAGGAAAGCCCCATTAGTACTTGCCCAATTCTGAAGTGACAATTTCGTGTAGCATCCCATAGGACGCAAACTATACCTAATTATCGCTTTAGTTTTTATTTTGTCTAATACTTATTCCTACTGAGAGTTTTGTTGTTTTTGCCTTGCAGATTGTCATTACTAATGAAATGAACTGTGACGTAATTCGTCTTTTAACTAGACAGCTAAAAATTACAATTAATTTTTGGCAATCTTTTTGAGCATATTTTTTTATAAATAATTCTTAGTTGGCATAAGTAGAACTATATAGCCCACAATATTCTGGCATGATAATGTATTGAGCCTCCTTTTATAATTTATACATGTTTGCTCATTCCAGTTCCAATGCTGCGGTCCTAACGGCGCTATTTCATACATGAGACTACCTTTGCCCGACACGTGCTGTCCCACCGCTCCGTGCACCATCGTCGATCCGAACGTGTATGGCGGCTGCAACACCATCGTGTCTGACTTCTTCAATACCTTTGGCCTCGCCATCGGCATCGTTGCCATCATCATAGTTTCTATTGAGGTCAGTTAATTGTTAATGGTATAGAAGGCATAAGGGGCCGGTGGGAAAGCGGCTCTTATTGCCCTCACCAGTAACCTAACTACCCAAACAACTCCCCGGGTTGTAAGTGCAAATCAAATCAAATCAAAAAAATCACTCACGTGGATCTAATGAATTGACACATTGACCGTCAAAATAAAATAAAAATTTACCTACTGCCAATTAACCTACAGCCAGTTCATGAGAAGAAAACAAAGGAGTTCTAGTCAGTATTCTGATGAGTCAGAGGTGTACTACATAAATTTGGAGTACTACAAGAATGAGACTTCTATGATACATACATAGTATAGGTAGAAACGGAATATTATGATGAAACCATTTACGACGTACGACGTACGATGAACGCCTCATAAAAAAGATAGGTGGACACAGAAACTGTAATACTTTCTGCAGGCGCTTCTTTAAGCGCCTACGCTTACGTACATGTGAGATATAACTTTATTGTTACTCAAGTAACAATTTAGCATATAGGCCTGATATCACACCATCGACTACGCTGGTGGACTGACATTCCGCCAACAAGTCGATTCTCTGCTAGTCTTTAAAAAATAAATTGAGTGCCTGATATAAAAGTGAACAAAAATATTTCCTGATGCTCCTTTTAGTACTGAAAACGCCTACTCATAACCAGAACAACACTTGATTTACATTACCTGTGGTTTTCTGTAAAGTAATTTCTCCAACGGAGTTGCTTCAAAACTTGTGTACTGACGCATGAATGTTTTATCATTCCTTTTTAAAATTTTCAGTTGGTGGCGGCTGTGTTCGGTCTGTGCCTCGCGAACCACGTGCGCAACAAGAGTCGGAGAGCCCGTTACTAAACATTTTACTAAAACAGTACAATAGATTTTAAGTTTAAAATACCTAGTTCTTACTTACTTAATAAAATACAGTAGCTATAAAGCTGAAGTTGAGTTTTATTAAATTCATCATCATCAATTTAGTTTGATGCCCGGGTTGGATAAAGTGATATTGGGCTTTCCTAGCAACACATTCTTCCTCTATTTCATGGGACCCAACATCAGCTATGCTGGGTCTTTTAGTTAGACAAAACGTGGGTTCTATGACCTCTGCCTCTATAAACAATCTTTATTTTGTTTTGAGTCTCGGTGCGATTTGTCTCTGTTATATATACCTATGTTTGTTTAATAAATAAAGAATCTAAACATATAATAAAAATGTAACCGATCGCTGTCTGTACATGGAAGATATATGAGAAAAATACTATTGGGACCTATATCAACGCAAATAGAACCAAAACAATGATTTTTAAAATTTTTGTCTGTTTGTCTGTTTATCTGTTTGTCTGTTTGTCTGTTTGTCTGTTTGTCTGTGCGTTTGTGCACGCTAATCTCAGAAACGGCTTATCCGATTTAAATATGGTTTTCACTAATATATTGTGGTAAGCTTCACTTAACATTTAGTGTTTGTTTCATGTCAATCGGTTCATAAATAAAAAAGTTATGCCAATTTAAAGAATCACATCGAACATTCGTTAATTTACTATGAAATCTTATAGAAGCAGATATTTTAACAGGTTGCGGAATAGATAATAGTGTTTTTATTCCTCGGATTCCTGTCATTCTAAACAGTCTTTCATTTAGTTTTAAACGAGTCCAGTGAGCCTATGTTTTGCGATGACTAATTAAAGTAATTAATTAATTAAGTAATTAAAGTAATTAATTAATTAAGTAATTAAAGTAAAGGTAAGACACTAAAAGTTGTGGGTGTGGATCTAAGTATTAGCTGTTTTTCGGTCAGCTTTATGTGGCTCTATCACGTGTTAGCATTACTAGCTGCTTTAATCCCTGATGGCTATACGTCTAATCCATACATCCATACATATTATAAAAGGCTTTGTCCTGACTGACTGACTGACTGACTGACAGACAACGTAAAGCCTAAACCGCTGGTCGTAGCGACTTGAAATTTGGAGGGTGTGTTTGTCTTAATGTCTAGAAGTGTACAAAGAAAGGGTTATTAAAAATTCAACCCTTAAGTGTATGAAAAGGGATGAAATCGATTGTATGAAACGTCTTCATTTTTTAAGTTACAGCTTTGAAATTTTGTTTTGGAATATTTTTATTTAAATAAAAAATACGCTCATAATTTTTTTTTTACTGGGGTTGATTTATAGGAGTGAAATAAGGGGTGAAATATTGTATGGAAAGATCTTTGCTTTTGAAGTTGGCGACTTGAAATTTGGAGGGAGGGGGAAGGGAGGGGGAGGAAGAGGAAAGGAAGGGAGAAGTGAGAAGTGAGGGGAAAGTGCGGGGGTAGTTAGGGAGAAGTCAGGGGAAAGGGAGGGGAAAGTCAGGGGGAAATCGACTGCCTCTGTATTTCGGTGGTACTGTGTATGGACTGTGAGGTCGCGGGTTCGATTCCCGCTCAGTGCAAATATTTGTAGCATGAACATGTCTATTTGCATTGGTCTGGGTATTTATATTTAAACATATAATAAAAATGTAACCGATCGCTGTCTGTACATGGAAGATATATGAGAAAAAAGATTATTGGGACCTTTATCAACGCAAATAGAACCCAAAACAATGATTGTTACAATTTTTGTCTGTTTGTCTGTTTGTCTGTTTGTCTGTTTGTCTGTTTGTCTGTGCGTTTGTTCACGCTAATCTCAGAAACGGCTTATCCGATTTAAATATGGTTTTCACTAATATATTGTGGCAAGCTTCACTTAACATTTAGTGTTTGTTTCATGTCAATCGGTTCATAAATAAAAAAGTTATGCCAATTTAAAGAGTCACATCGAACATTCGTTAATTTACTACGTAATCTTATAGAAGCAGTGATTTTAACAGGTTGCGGAATAGCTGATAGTGTTTTTATTCCTCGGATTCCTGTCATTCTAAACAATCTTCCGTTTAGTTTTAAATGAGTCCAGTTTCCAGTGAGCCTATGTTTCGCGATGACAATTAATAAAGCCCAAGGTCAGACAACTAAAAGTTGTGGGTGTGGAGCTAAGTATTAGCTGTTTTTCGCACGGTCAGCTATATGTGGATCTATCACGTGTTAGCATTCCTAGCAGCCTGTATGCTTTGATCCCCGATGGCTATACGTCTAATCCATACATCCATACACCCATACATATTATATAAGACTTTGTCCTGACTGACTGACTGACTAACAGACAACGCACGGCCTTAACTGCTGGTCGTAGTGACTTCAAATTTGGAGGGTGTGTTTGTCTAAATGTCTAGAGGTTGTACTAAGAAAGGGTTTTTTAAAATTAAATTCCTAAGTGTGTGAAAAGTGATGAAAACGATTGTGAATCTTCTTCATTTTTAAACTAATAGTTTTAAAATTTAGATTTGGAATACTTCTATTTAAATAAAAAATATCCTTATAATTTTTATATTAACAGGAGTGGATTTAGAGGGGTGAAATTAGGGATGAAATATTCTATACAAAGATCTTTAGCTTTTGAAGCTAGCGACTTGAAATTTGCAGGGAGGGGGAGGGAGGGAAAGAAGGGAGGAAAAGGAGGAATTGAGGGGAAGGAGGAAGGGAGGGGAAAGTGAGAGAGAAGTGATGGGGAAGTGAGAGGTAAGTGATGGGGAAGTGAGGGGGAAGTGAAGAGGAAGTGTAGGGGAAATGCGGGAGAAGTCTGGGGGAAGTCAGGGGAAAGTGAGGGAAATGTTAGAAGAAAGTGAGAGGAAAGTGAGGGAAGTGAGAGGAAAGTGACTGAGAAGTGACGGGGAAGTGAGGGGGAAGTGAGGGAAAGTGAGGGGGAAGTGAGGAGAAAGTGAGGGAAAGTGAGGGGGAAGTGAGAGGGAAGTTAGGAGGGAGTGAGGGGGTAGTGACGGGGAAGTGAGAGGGAAGTGAGGGGGAAGTGACGCGGAGTGAGGGGAAAGTGAGGGGGAAGTGAGGGAGACGGGAGAGGAAGGGAGGGGGAAGGGACGAGGAAAGTAAGGAGTACTCGAATGGTGGAAAATGGGAGGGGAAGGGATAGGAAGCGATAGGAAGTGAGAGGAAAGGAGGAAAAGGAAGGAGAGGGAAGGGGGAAGAGAGGGCAAAGCGAGGAGGCAAGGTAGAGGGAAGTTGAGGAAAGGGCAAGAGATGCTGGAGGAGGGGCAAGGGATGCAGAAGGAGGTGAAGAGGAGAAGGGGGAGGGGAGGGGAGAAAGGAGGTAACTGTGGAGAGTGGAGAAAAAGAGCGATAGGGAAGAAGGAGAAGCGGAAAGTTATTGTAGTGAAAATTTGCTTTTGTGTATTGTATATTGTTTTTACGAGGGATATCTTTAGGTAGGTGAAAGAGGATTTGTATGAATGGGAGATTATAAATAGTATGAAAAACAGTATTTAAACAATATAAAAATGTCTATTGGAAAAAAGTTGCGGTCAAAGGCTATCTATATATATAAAAGCACAAGGTCACTCACTCACTCATCACGAAATCTCAGAAACAACAAGTGCTAGGAATCTCAAACTTTGCATGGTCGTTCCTATTAGGATATAGGTGCTCACTTAGACGGAATTTTGCGAAATCCATCCCCTAAGAGGGTATAAGGGGTGGCAAAGTTTGTATGAAACTTCTATAGTTTTTATAGTAGGATTACCAAATTACTAGAAAATACTCTTTTTTTAATATTCAGAAGCCACCCTTATTAAGTGGGCAAATAACAGTCGCAAGTTTGTGTGAAAGTGGTTTGTCAGTTTTAGCGGTAGCGGGTTTAAACTGGATTCGCCATAGAGACGGATGATACTGATATTTATTATTCATACAATGTACGATTGCCATAAAATCAGGCACGCATTATTCTCATACAGGCACACCCATCTGAATTTTTACGCGAACGAAGTCGCGGGCAACAGCTAGTGTATAATATGTATCTATTTACAAAAATAAAAGTATTTAAGTATGTTTATCCGTATTCTAGAACCCATAATACAAGCATATAATATGCTTACTTTGGGTCTAGATGGCGTTGACCTCGCAGCATGTGTGGGACCAGCTGAGTATCCGCGGAGTCATTGTGTGGGTGGTGTGGGTCAACCCGCCGGCCAGGGAGACCCGTATATACGGTAGTGCCGCTGGTTGGTGACCGGATAGTGGGACCCGGCGACCATTTTCGAGACGGTACGGCGGCCTTTTGCGAGCAGTCCGTATCATGGAAGCCCGGAGGCCTAAGACCCTAGAGCCTTTACAGCTGCGAAGAGACATCGCCTCCTCCACGGCCGTCTTCTATCGCCTTTACCACGGAGAGTCTTCTCAACAGCTCTTTAAATTAATTCTACCCTCTCCCTTTTTATCCAGAACGACACGTGCGGGACTGAAGTGCTACCCTTTCACAGTGCAATCTAAAGGGTCTCGAACCAAACGGTTCAGCACTTTATACTTTTGTTGCTCAATTAAAGCCTGGAACTCTTTACCAGCGCATGTGTTCCCACCTAACTTTCATCCTGGGACTTTTAAGCGAGGCGTGAAGAAGCATCTCACTAAGCCGCCATAGTGGAGGCCACCATACCAGTAGTTTGGCTTTTGGAATGGTGTCCACTACTTCTGAATTCCACTGACTGCTTACCATCAGCCAGAGTAGAGGCTCTTTGGCAGGCTAATATAAAAAAAAAAAATTATAGCGTTTATTAATGAGTGTGGATCTAAATATTAACTGTTTTTCGCATGGTCAGCTTTATGTGGATTTGCCACGTGTAAGTAATCCTAGCAGCCTGTATGGCTTTGATCCGCGATGGCTATACGTCTAATATCGTAGATAGAGAAGCATTTACTGTAAAGATTTTTCTTATTCACATAAACGAAGATGTTTATAATTCAAAACAAACCAAAAGATATATCCAAAAAATTCTGCCCAAAATCACTATTCTACGCGGAAAAAGTCGCGGGCACAGCTAGTTGTAGTACTAAAATTTAGTGCCACACACAATTCTCGACGCAGTGTTAGCTAATACGAGTGTCGTTTTGTTTAAATAAACAGTTTTTTGGGAAACTTTATATTGTATCAAAAGCTATACGGTCATCATAGTAGTTTTACACGATGTCAATTACAGACAAGTAGTAATACTGAGAAAACACAACAAAGCCGTTGCCGACCACGGAGAAGGGGGTGAGGAAGGAAAAGGGAAACAGCAGAGGACTAAGAGGGTATTTTGGCTGCCGGCGCCCTCACTTACCGAGCGAAACACATTAGCATGAAAACTAATATTCTTACGTCGATCTTCTATGAGAGGGTAGTACTTCCCCGGTCGATCCGGCCCATTCATGCTGAAACCAGCGTGGATCTACTAACGTGAACCTACCTACTCTCTTTATCATATATAACCTAATGTTATACAAACTCTTGACAAATTACAAGAGTTTGTATAACATTAGGTTAGACCTTAGAAAGTTTTTAGTGAAAGTTGTTACGTTATTTATTTGTAGTAAGTATTTGTACAGAGATAAGAGAGATAAGTGTTAATCTGTATTACCGGAGAAATATCTGTAACTTTTAAGTAAATTAATGTTATGTTTAAAACTATAAAAAGAAAGTTTACCACGAATAACGCTATTTATGGGTACATCTAAAGTAATTTTAAATTTTTGTGTGAACTTGAAGGAGTTTATGTCGTCATTAATTAGTGAACAGAAAAAGGAACTAGCCGAAATCACTAAAAATCTAAAGGATATACACCAAACTAACACTAATATTGAACAATATGTCTCCCTGTTAACGTCTCAAAATGAGGAATTTCAAAAAAAGATTGAGTCTTTGGAGTCTCAGTGTAAAAAGGATCGAGAATATATTGCGTTACTGGAAGACAAAATAGAGGACCTACAGAAAGTAGCACGCAAGACTAGTGTCGAATTAAAAAATGTTCCACGTAAAACCCCTGAGAATAGAGACGATCTTATCGATTTAGTATTGAACTTATCCAAAACTGTGAACCTTGACATCTGCCCGCGAGATATTAAAGACATATTTAGACTAAAGGGAAGAAATGATATGGAAAGAAGCCCGCCGATAATCGTGGAGCTTGGTTCTACTATATTAAAAACAGAATTATTGAAGAAGACCAAAGAGTTCAATGTTAAAAACAAAAGCAAACTTCAGGCGAAACACCTAGGCCTTACTACTAATGAAGATACACCTATCTACATATCGGAACAGCTTACTGCAAAGGGAGCACGCTTGTACTTCCTATCTCGTGACCTCGTAAAGTCTAAACAGTATAAATACTGTTGGACTGCGTTTGGTAAAGTTTTTGTGAGAAAGGACGACGCCTCTAAAATAATATGTATTCAAAATGAAGCCCAGGTGCACACACTTTTGCAAAAAGCATGACTACCTGTACGTAGTTTAATGTTGATTTTTCTTATTGTTTCACTTAATTACTACATAGAGATACTTTGCAAGAAATATATTCTAACATGTAATGTTCTTAAACATGTTATACAATCTACTCACATATTTACACTTTGTTTTTACACAATTACACAAAACTTTTCACTTTTACACATCCAAACGCTCAAACCTACTTACAAGGACTACACTATCTCACAAACTGTAAGTCTTGACACAACCTTACACCAAACCCAAACTATGACACATAAACATAAGTTAATAATAACATCCATAACCGGGCTTATAAAACATACAACTTTAATCTATACCTGTATACAAGTTGTTTCATGTCTTTATATTCTTAAATATAGCATTTTATGCTACAACTATTGTAATATGAAACTTTCAATATAGATAGTATTCTTACTCTACAGGAATTAGACTCTTTGCAAATTTCGGAATCATTTAAATGTAACATACAGGACCTTACTCAACATGTGTCGTGTAGTAATAAAAATGATCTTATTGTTATAACGCAAAATATAAGGAGTATATATAAGAACTTAGATGATTTACAAATAACACTTTCTCAATTGGATACTGAAGTTGACATATTAATTTTAACAGAATGTAGACTGAGCTCCAATAAACATTTACCATCCTTAATTAACTATACATCTTATCAGTCAATAAATGTGTTAAATCAAAATGACGGTGTCGTCGTCTATATTAAAAATCATCATCAAGCTGAAATAACAGAACTCAGTCTTACTAGCGCTACTGGACTCCAGATTATGATTGCAAACTACGTTCTTCTCGCAATATATCGATCTCCATCTCACTTCTCTGCTAACGGCTTTATTGAATCCCTTAACATACACCTCGAAAACATTTTACTATCCAAAAATATCTCAGTTATTGGCGATATTAATATTGACCTAATCTGTTCAGAAAAAGAAAAATCACACGAGCGTAGTAATCGGCTCAGTTACCTAAATGTCTTATCCCTACATGGTCTCTTACCCGGTCACACTTTTCCTACTAGGGGTGACTCCTGCCTAGACCACATTATGCTTAAATTAGAAACGAATTTTCATTCCGCTTCTGTTGCTGTTTTGAACACTACAGTCACCGATCATAATCTGGTCCTTGTTAAATTTTCTAATGTATACAATAAGTCCACTTCTTGTAACTATAAAACTGTTATAGATTATGAAGGCGCGTATAATACCCTTATAGCTACTGATGATGTATCGTTCCTTAGTATTTGTAAAGATCCTGAGACCTTTGCCAACTCATTTATAGGTATGATCAAAACAGCTATCTTGGCTAATTCCAAAATCATAACTGTATCGAGTAGTAAAAGACTTTTGAAGCCCTGGATTACTTACGGTGTTTTAAAATGCATTAGACTTAGAAATAGTATGCAAATTAAGCTTGGTAAGGAACCAGATAATATAATTTTAAAAATAACATATAGGCGTTACAGAAATTTTTGTTCTAATTTAATAACTAAACTCAAAAGAAATTACAATAGACAGTTAGTTAATAAATCTATTAATCAACCTAAAAAATTATGGTCCACAATAAATGAGGTTACTCAATATAAACCACCCAAATCTAAAAATGTTAAACTTCTTAAAATAAAACCGCTACCACTACACTCTGTTAATCATGTTAACAGCTACTTTGTCAATATTGGGTCTAACTTGGCAGATCTCATTATTAAACAACCTAGAACCAACAACCATAGTACAAACACCTCACGTTGTAGCCATTTTCATCCCACCTCGTTTGTACTCCTGGAGACAGATCCTGTTGAAGTTGACATCGTACTCATGGGCCTCAACTCTGGCAGCGCACCTGGTTCAGATGGTATTACCACAGCCTTTCTGAAACGTGCTAGAGACTTTGTTGTTCCTCACATTACTATGTTAGCGAATCTTTGTTTTAGTACAGGAGTTTTTCCTGCATCTCTTAAGCGATCTATAATAACACCTGTTTACAAAAGCGGCGACAGATCTGATGTTAATAATTATAGGCCAATCTCTGTGCTGACCTCAATTTCAAAAATAATAGAGAAACTTATTAATAATAGACTAACAAATTACTTAAATAAATACAAAATCCTTTCTAAATTTCAATACGGGTTTCGCAGAGGAATATCGACTCAAGACGCAATTATTGATTTGGTCTCTACTATAACTGATGGAGTTGACAAGGGTAATAAATGCCTTACAGTATTTCTAGACCTTAAAAAAGCCTTTGACACGGTATCTGTCTCGGTTCTTGTAGACAGGCTTGAGAGCATTGGGATTAGGGGAGTCGCGCACTCTCTCTTTGCTAGCTATCTTTGTGATCGAACCCAAGCTGTAAAAATAGAAAATTACATTAGTGACGAATATATCATCAGATTCGGTGTTCCGCAAGGGAGTGTCCTAGGCCCGACTCTATTTTTAATCTACATCAATGAATTGTGTAATTTACAGAACGTCGGAGGTAGGATATTCTCCTACGCTGATGACACTGCTATCGTCTTTACGGCTAAGACCTGGAATTCCGTACATGAGATGGCCGCAAAAGGTTTAGCGCGTGTGTCAAATTGGCTTAGGGAAAACCTTTTAACTTTAAATATTGCAAAAACTAACTATATCTGTTTTTCCCCCTATTTATCATCGCAGCCATCAACTAATCTGTGCATCAAGATTCACAGCTGCCCAAACCCTGAAAACATTGTCTGTGACTGTCCCTTCATCAACAAAGTTACCCAAACGAAATACCTTGGAATCATTGTTGACCAAAGGTTAAGTTGGCACTCACAGCTAGAAGCTGTTACAAATCGTACCCGAAAACTAATGTGGGTGTTCAAGTCACTACGATCTATCATGTCTAGCACTCTACTAAACAAAATTTATTTAGCCCTAGCTCAATCGATTATCTCTTACTGCATCCCCATATGGGGAGGTGCTAATAAGACCAATTTTCTAGACCTTGAAAGAGCTCAAAGATCTCTTATAAAGGTAATGTATTCCAAACCTTACAGATTCTCTACAAATAGCCTATATGAGATTAGTAAACTTCTATCTGTCCGAAAACTTTATGTACTTAACTTAACTCTAAGATGTCACAAATCCCTAACGTTCACAGAACCTCTTCAAAAAAAGAGAAGAAATTATACTGTTGCTTTTACACCTCGGGTACGGACAGTCTTTGCTAGAAGACAGTACCCATGCCAGTCTGCTTTTATATACAACAAGTTAAAAAAATACTCAATATTTATCCTAAGCAATTATATATGTGTAAACAATCTTTAACGCAATTTTTGGGTTCAATGACTTATAATGAGGTGGAAAATCTTCTAACAAGAATTGCCTGACATTTACTTCACCTCACCTACATTAATGTGACATTTATTCAAGACATTCCTACACTCCTGCGCAACCAAACACACCCACACACACACACACACTAACAAACGCACCCTCGCACGCGCTCACACACGCACACATACACACACACATACACACACATACACACACATACACACACACACCACACACACTCACACACACACACACACACACACACACACACACACACACACACACACACGCACACGCACACGCACACGCACACGCACACGCACACTCACACACACTCATACACACACAAACACGCACACACAATCTTACACACAAACACGCACACACAATCTTACACACAAACACGCACACACAACACACTTACAAACACACACACATGCACCACTATTTTTGTAATCTAACTGTATTCTTAAGGGAAGCAGCGGGTCATTCCCAACACGAGTATCTTGTGATTACTCACTGGGAAGTCTCAGCAATTTATTTGTAATAAGATTACTGAAATAAACATTTTTATTATTTATTATTTATTATTATTATTATTATTACTTGAAATGTATGAACTTAGGCAAGATATGGCTTCAATCAAGTCTATGTAGAAGTACTATTGAACAAGCTGAAGCATGACCTATTATGCTAATATTTCGCTTTAAACTGTAAAACTTGCAAGATCTATCGTGTTTATTGCACTTAGGATGTTTTAAATACTAACGTAACAACAGTGTGCTTAGAATTATTACAAGCTCGTTGCTAAGGTCGAATTTCTTCCTACCCACTTGCATTTAGATGGATTACCAAAATGAGTTTATGGTGGGTCATGATTTACTTAGTTCAATAGTTTATAGGCTATCATAAGAGAGGTAGGTATTTGTGATTAATATTACAATAGTACTACAAACGAAAACCAATATCTTTTGGCTTTATGACTATCACTCGAGATAACGCGAACTCTTATCGCCGCATTGCTTTATAACTTTAACTAAAAAAAGTACCTATGTTAGTAAAATGATAGTGTACCTATATTTAGTCTGAGTATAGCCGAACGGAACTGTGACACAGTTGAACAGAATACGGACAGTAGCCGTGACCTGTTCTTAACGGTATCACTGACCGGTCCACTACACTCAGCTTTGCGCTTTGTGGCGAAAGCTAACTGAGAGCTCAGAGTTTGAAACTTATTTTTAATGAACAAAACAGGTATAAATACATAAAAATGCCATAGATTTACCCCCGTTTCTGAAAGGCTGATCAACGAAAAATTAACTAATCAACTGTTAAATAAAAGTACTACTAATTTGATCTTAACTAATTATTTATGATTTTAGCATGCTTTTAGGTACTTCACATGAGTTTTAACAGGTGATTAGGTAATTTTTCATTAATCAGTCTTTCAGAAACTGGGGTTAATAGTATCATATTCTGGGTAAAATACGGTTGACGACGCGAGCTACAGCGCGAGCTGTATTCAAAGGTCTAAAAAGCTGGCTATTGCTAAAAGAAAGAGAGGCTAGCAATAGCGAAGCGTCCATATAACACGATTCCTACCGGCTTCCCTTTTAAAATATGTCCTGACCACCTTATACCTATCACTGCTTGCGTGACTACTCAAAGACTAACTGGCCTTCCGAAACTCAAAATATTTTAGTCCCACCGGCTTCCCTCCTCGGAAAACTGACTCTTCGCTACTGGAGGCTAGCCTTGGGTAACCATCACGCTTGGATAGTGACTATTAATGAATTTTAGTGCATATAGGTACTTTACGACATTATACAGGGTGATTCTGAATTCATTAGCATCCTTTTAACCTGAGATTCTATACATAGTACCAAGTACTTATGGACCATAAAATTGAAAATTAATGTTATCAAAATTATTTTTTTAAAAACGATTTAAAACATTATATCTACGTAAATAATGTCTCAAACAAACAAATAAAAAATTAAAACATACTTAAAAAATATTACATTTTAATAATTGTTAATTAATATTGCGCGCAAATCAACAACGTTTGGCCGCTGTATACCATCAAGACGATAGTATTACCTACGCGCGGCATTCATTGATAAACCTATTATTGAATAAATGCACCGCGCAAGCCGTGTGGCGGCGCGCGGCACCTCAGATGTAGGCTACTTCGCAGTTCTATTGAAATGAAATAAATACCGCCAGGCGCGCTCCTGCTTCCTGATAGGTTGCGCCGGCGACCCAAGGCGCGGTGTGCGTGTGCATTAGGTGTGTGTGTGTGTGCGGGGGCAAGGTCAGAGTGCAATTTTTTATTTTCTATCAGTTACGAATTTCACTACTTTCAAGTGTGACGTAAAATTCATCTCTCCGTAGACTTTCAAACCGTGACGCTCGTGGTTGGATTCAGTGACTGTGTGTGTATTGTGTTGTGAAGTTTAATAAATAAAAAATAAAATCGTTTCGCAGTAAACGTGTGGGGTGGCATATTAAACACGACCATTATCGGTCCATATTTTATTGAAGGCAGGGTAAACGGGGCAAACTACTTACGAATGTTGGAGCACGTCGTAGAGGAACAATTAGAAGAAGTACTCATACGGTTCCTCAATGAGCTGTATTATCAGCACGATGGTGCTCCGCCTCATTTCCAGCGCGACGTTCGTGCCTACCTAGGCCGCAAGTTCGGAGCGCGATGGATAGGGCGTGGCGTTCCCGTGGCGAGGCCACCGCGCTCGCCTGATTGGGAGTCAAATCAGGCGATCTTTTATACGATAGATATCTTTATACGGGGAGAAATCAAAAGACTCGTTTACGAACATGAGTGTGAAACACAGCGTGTAAAACATAATCACCAACGCCGTGCTGAACTCTGCGTGCAAAGAGGAGGTGATCACTTTGAACATCTTCTCAAGTACATCTAGGTAAGCACATAACAACATAAAGTAGGTACTTGAATACAAATTATTTCTTACTTTCATTAGGTAGGTAAGTACCAACGTTATCGAATAATCCTTACGCGCGCTATCTTTATTCTGTTACTGTCTAATACGTCTAGTAGGTACCTACGTACCTGTCTAGCTTACAACTAAATTAAATCTAATCTAAGTAATTATTTCTGTTCAAGACAGTTCAAGAAAAAAAAAACAATTATTAGAGCAACAAACTAACGCAACAATTCATAACATAAAACTTTATTTCGGTATTAATAATAAGAACTCCCTTAACGTCGAACTAGTAAATAAGTAAGTGTGTAAAATTTCAATAATAGGTAGGTAGGTACCTATTTAATCTAAACAGCTACGCTCTTATTATTACTGATAAAAGTATCTCCTAGTTAGTTACGGTTTAACACTCGAAATGAGCTAAATGTTCTAACACAAATAATTACATTATTTTTCTCTAATACCTACATCGTTATGAAAGGAAATCACAAACATGTTAGTTACAAAACAGTTACCATGGCGACCGAAAGTTAAGTAATTGGGTAGGTAATTTTAAATATCTTCTCAAGAACACCTAGATAAGACCTACCTAACAACACAATACCTACCTACATGCTTACTTGATTAACATTACTATCGAATTGTTCGTTGTCTTACTTATGTAGTTATGTTTCTAACTAAAAAAATTATTAGGTACTGCATTGTCTAACCTGCAACTAAATACCCTACATATTTGCGCACAAAACTCAGGTAAACTCAGTACACCCATTATTGCACAAGCACTGAGAAAGTAATAAATTTAATAATACATCAAATTCATTATACCTAATACGGGCAGTAAGTACCTACCTACATGCCCGTAATAAGTATTATGTGTACAAGAAATTATTAGCACAAAGAATCTATCATGAACGGAATTGCATGTAGGTAAGTAGGTACAATAAAATAAGCTAATAATATGAGTAATACGTCCTTCCTGCCTGTTACCTCGGTCGCCTAGTCATCAATAACACTAACTTAATGGAAGTAGATAGGTAGGTACCGAAATTGTCAGGGCAATGTCAGGACGGCTGCTTATCACATTACTTAGTCCGTGATTAATTCTTACTGGAAAAACAGTTGTTCACGTTGCACAACTGTAGGTATACACGTGCGTTCTGTGTAAAGATATTGATTGAACCCATGGCACGACACGGCTCAGTCGGTAGAGCATGAGACTCTTATTCTCGGAATCGTGGATTCGAGCCCACGTTGGGCACAAATCTCTTTTTGGATGTGGATTAAAAATTCCAAAAAAATGTACATTTTTATTACCATTTTATCATAAAAAAACATTTAAAATACTATTTGGTGCATCTGCTGTTAAAATTGCCTTTATTATGTGCCTACGTCAAGAGAGATTATTTTAACTAATTTATTTAGACTGCATGACTTGCTGTCTAACAATTTAAGAAAAGTGCGTTAAGTAGATACGAATTACAATTGGTAAATAGGTAATTGGTATAAATAATATTGCGGGTGTATTTGAATGGTGATGTGCGTACCGTAGGTACTGTCAAAGTAGGTCGAAATTCGCCTGATTACAGATTTCTTTTGCAACGTGCTTGATAACATTTTATTAGACACTGACATTTTACTGAGTACGCTGTTGTTACCCTAGGCCCTAGTATTTAAAATGTCCTAAGTGCATTAAAAACGATAGATAGTTTGACAGTTTTAAGCGAATTTTATTATCATCAAAATGGGTCTTGATCTTGATTCAGCTGGTTCGTTCGATTGTAGACATTGTACGGATAGGTAAGACGGCCGCGGCCGTTGACCGTACAGCGCCTCTACATGGCAGTCAGCTGTAGCTCCGAGTCACTTCGGCCGCCCTTGATAGTAAAATGCGTAGGTAATAATTTTAGCGCGTAAACGTCTCGATACTTTCCTTTATTTATTGTATTTTTTATTCGATTTTTTTTTTATTTTGGAATTATTGCTTTTTTTCGATTTTGTTTGTTAATAATTTACTTAATTTACTTAGACATGATGTTTTCGACCAAATTTTTTTTTTTTTTTTTTATGTACTTAATACTGAATTTTATAGTGCATAAGTACTTGGTACTATGTATAGAATAACAGGTTAAAAGGATGCTAATGAATTCAAAATCACCCTGTATAGGTACATTTATTATAGCCCTGCTTAATAGAGCCAGTATCAAAATTCGAATGAGACATACACAACATGATCAGATCCAGGTTGAGTCCTGAGGTTTTTAGTTAAAGGTCCTTTAGATTCTACTGTTTATGTCGTTCTGGATAGAAAGTAGGAGAGTTACTCTTCGTAAAAGCGTTATTAGACTGCTATTGAGGAGAGTTTTCTACGCAGCCGCTCAAAGAACTTAATAGTGACTGCTGGGCTTTCGATGGTAGCAGCAATAGAAGATACCATTCTTACTATCAATATCGTCTATGTAACTGTTTAATAAAGCGCTGTTAACGCTTTATTCTTTATAGCTATCAGTATCAGGTCGTCGAGGCGCCAATGACGCGCAAGAAACCAACTCAAACAAAAAGATACATCTCCGAAACAAATACGAGCTTTGTAACGGGACCAGCATCACTCAGGTGCACCTGCAGGGTCAGTCACCTTAGCTTTTGATAACACATATAATAAATATACTTTCAATATCCGATACTAACAATCCACACACACACTTTGCATCGGTATCAAAAACAGTTGCCCGACTTTATTGGCATTGCTGCTTGGCTCTTATAGCTGATAGGTTTATGTATGGTAACAAAACCTTCTCAAAAACACATTAAGTATATAACAGTGAAATCTGTATCCAAATCGAATGCGGTCTTAAAATCTACCCAGATCCGTCACATGCAAAAGAACGTATATTCCCCTTGAGTAACATCAGAATGTGTAACACTGTTACCCAATGGGAAAATAAATCTCGAAAAGTAACACTGTCAAGACAGTTTAAAAGTACTTAGTAATACTTGTTTTTAATTTAAGATTCTAAAATGACTCCACCCTGATGATAGTACGATGTAGAAGGGACCAGGAATAGTATAGTAATAAACAACATTTGGTCACTGAAAGCTCCTAATAGTAGTTAGTCTGCGACTGCTGTGCTGTGTGAGAGGTTGTGGATTCGATCCTCTCATGAAACAAAACGTTGTGTGACTCTTAAATAGCTACTATTTATTTCAAATGTAGATGTACACACGTAATTTGTTTCCGTTAATTGAATGTTTGTATTATTGTAAGTACCCCATAACATAGAACTTGTTCTTTACAACGCCGGGCGATATATTTTTAAGAAAATAAGCGATAAGATTGACTTGATAATTTTTTAAAGGTGTATGTATACACAGGGTGCACAGATAATTAGTATAATAATAAATGTGCATTTATGCAAATATGTAGCTCTGGAACGGACATATAAGTAGGTACTAATACATTGTTCGTGTTCTACAAGTGCCCTTGCATTTGCTATTATTATAATCAATTGTCTAATTAGAAATAATTGTGTGGTTAGTCTACTCAATTCATACGTGAGAAGCAAATTATTTGATACCTGTTTATCTTCTGCGATTTTTATTGCCAGATTTCAGCATGCGGATCGTCCGGGGAAGTACTACCCTCTCATAAAAGATCGACTTAGAGTAGTAGTATCCGTACTACTGCGTTTCGTTCGGTGAGTGAGAGCGCCGGATGCCCAATTTCTCCCTTTCCTCTTTCTTCACCTCCCTCATTCCCTTCCCCGAACCCCATTCCCAGCCGCCATACTGGCCACCATACCAGCAGTTTAAGACGATGGCTTTTGGTATAGTGGCCGCCACTGACTGCTTACCATCAGGCGGGGTAGAGTCACTTTGGTAGGCTATATTAATAAATAAAAAAGTATATAAGTACCCACAGATGTTATGTGATAACCTGAAAGTAAGTAGATTACCACAAAACAAACAGTACAAACACGTTGTTCTTACTTTTTAAACTGCAACTGCCATTGTTCAATGTTTTCTTTTTTTGCTCTAGGTAAAAGAGAGAAACATTGACCTTGTAGTAGAAGGCAAAATCAATCATTTGTCTACATTAAGAGCACTGGAAACTACTACTGACCAGCCGCTAGCCATACAGGATGAATGAGCTGTATCGGCTGGATAAGAACTGATATTCTATATCAGAATATCGGCCACTGCTTTTCGTTGAGACTGACAGCGTCAGATACCTAATTACTTCGCCTTGTAGCGGACGTCAAACTGATGATAATGCAGTTGATGATATGACAAAAAAATTAGGCAAGAATAAAGGTCTATTTTTAACTAAAACAAGGACTAGTTTTAAAAAGGTTCAAGAGACTTAACCGCAGTCTATTTAGGTACCTACGTTTGAACTTGCTTCACCTGACGATGCCTTTATTATTGTAGGCACTGATTTGCGTACTACATAGGTACATGTGATCGTGCGTGCAATGAGGATAAATCATTTAACTTGGCGTATCTGAGCTGGCAAAGGGCTTACTTGTTCAATCCGACACGCCTGTTATGTATGCACTTGATACGAAAAGTTACATTACTCGTACGTTTGTAGTTCGTGTTTCAATATGGTATTCTAGAAATCATAGTACACTCTTTCTTCACATACCTACGTCTTGTTTAGGGCAACGAAGAAACCCAGACAAAATCACACAAACATTCTGTCGAAATGCTTTTTTTATTTTTGATAGTGGCAGACGAGCAAACAGTGACGGTAAGGAGTGGTACTTAACTATCCCTCATGGATGACTCAGAGTTCCTAGCATGGCCGGCACCTAAATTAGGGGCTACGGCCCCTAATTTAGGTAATAATTTAGGACATGTTTCTGCTGGTATGATGATGATATATAGGTTATGTCTTATACTTGATACAAAGAGTAACTGTATGTCAATACTTAAACAAAATATTTAATACTTTACACAGTTTTTTCTCCAAGTCGACAAGACAAGTGACGATGTCATGCAACAGCCCGTTGCACCTGATTGTTTTGAGTTTACCAAGGCATGCGTAAAAATCTTAGTTATCTGTCTACAATGAGAATGATGCTTACTAAATGGCCTTGGTGTCTCTGTCCTAAGACTAAGGGACCATGTAACGATCAGCTAAATCGCCTGCTAAGCCTGGTGAGCTCTCCATTTGGATGAGGATTAACTATAACCTCGTGGACGTCTTTAAGCTGATGATATGACATACAAATGGTTAAAATGTGAGAAATCGAAACGTGGGGATTGATGCTCATTGCTCATGCCATCTTTGTATATGATGAGGCCTGCAGTGGAAATCTATTGGGCTGAGACGACATGCCTGTCGACAACATTAGTTTGGTAGGTATCGTAAAACATTGACATACTTTATTTCATTGAACTTGGACACTCAACACAGGAAATTAGTCAATAGCATATTTTTATTGGCTAGGTAGACCCTGAAGCGTTCTACTTAAGGATTTACCATCATGGATCTGTTTTCTTCCCTGCACTAAATGTTCTGATCTGCCGAAGTCAGGTACCACAGAATTAATAATAAAATAATCGTAATAATACTGTTAGCTACGCCCTATAAAGCCTTTACCTGCAGAAAAGGGTGTCTTTACTAAAATAGGAGTGATGCTCATATCATACAGTTTCCGTCGTTCGAATTGCTCATAATAATAAATCGCGCCTAACTCACTTCTCTGTTTAAAGTCGTTAAAGCGTTAAAGTTTACATATTTTTTTATGATATAATAATATTTAAATTGTTAAGATAAGAACAAGTGTCTAGTAGGGAATATTAACACTTCACTCGTCGTTTTGCAATATGTCTGTACTTTTTCACACAAAAAAAATATTTTGATAAAACTTGGCGATAATATAGCTTCTACATCAGAATAAGACAAAGTAGTAGGCTAAAATTTATAAATAGGTAGGTATGTTGTGTATTTTTAATTTAAACAAGCGAAACTGCGGGCAACAGTAAGTATTAAATAAAGTCCAAATTATCTGAAATTACCTAAACTTATTAGTTAACTTAGTAGGTATGTAGGTATACCTACCTACTTTATGAAGGAAATCTACCAATAGCCATTCTACAAACGTAAGGAAAGATAAACCGTTGCGACCTAGAAAGTGGCGTGGACAGCTTCATATTATACGAACTTGCCTAGATTTATTTATTTATTACACAACAAGATACAAAGACAAACGTAAAGAAACAAAGTAAGCTAGCTAGTTGCACCCCACGGCTTCGCCCGCGCCTAAAATATATTTTGTCTCCCTTGGCAACCAGACCGACTTTTGGGATAAAAAGTACCGAATCTATCATACCAATTTTCATTAAAATCGGCTTAGCCGTTTAGGCGCTGAGTAACAAACAGATAAACACACAAACTTTCGCATTTATAATATTAATAGGATAGGATTAATGAAGTACTGCCTGTTAAAAATAAATTGTAAATATATATATTATTATAAATGCGAAAGTTTTGTGTGTGTATGACAATGTGAGTGTATGTTATTGCCGATTTCAATGAAAATTGGTTTGTAGGTAAATTCGGTGCCGGAGACGGACATATGCACCTTTTGTATTCCGAAAATCGGTCTGGTTCCCCAAGGATACAACAAAACATATTTTTCGCGCGGGCAAAGACGTGGGAAGCAGCTAGTATAGATATAATACTAATACTACATTGATCATTACCTCAATGCCTCGTGTCATACACAATACTGTTGAGAAAAATGATTGACTAGTGTTCCTTCAACGCATTCCAACTGAAAGACGTCTACTGTTGAACTTGCCTGTCTTGCCTTTGTTCACTGTTTGGCCATCACATGTACACTATGTGTACCTTGTAGGAATCGAATAAAATAAATAAATAATATATATATATATATATATATATATACATTCACAATACTATTTAAGTATAGTCGCGTGTCGTAAGAAACCGTAACGTTTTTCTAGCGGCATGCATGGCGCATGGCGTGGCGATAATCTCACAATTCCATACGTGCAGTTAAACACGAATAACATTGTACTCCATAAAAATTAAAAATACAAGTATTTAATTGATACATAAATGGTTATGAGTTCTCCTGATAGTAAGTGACCCACTTTGGTCTACAATAATAAACCACTGCATCTCTTCTTGACGGTGACGTAAGAGGAGATTAAAGGACACCACGGATATCTTTTTTTTCCTGCGATTACATATCCACCAGCCAAGAGTAGTTAACTGCAGGAAGCTCTTCCTCTTCCTCTCTTATTTCCAGCAGTAGATGTCTTCAGGTTGATAGAGAGGGATGGTAAGTTGTTACCGGAGCAACTCCACAAAGAATGTACCTACATAAAATTTATGGACCGATACGTAACACGATGCTAAATACTATTTCTTAGAGATATTATTTATACTATTAGATAAAGCGGGAGAGTTTGTTTATTTGTTTGTTTGTTTGAGCGCGCTAATCTCTAGAACTACCAGTCGAATTTAAAAAATTCTTTTTGCGTATGATATCCCAGTTCTCGAAAAAGGTTATAGGCTATGTAACATCACGCTAATGGCGACGGGAGCAGAGCAGTAGGCAAAGACGCGCAGCGAACAGCTAAGGATTATAATTAGTAGTATTCTGAGACTGTTTTCTGACTTCAACCCATGAGATATTTTGTGCCATATTTTTACTTATATCATATCCAGGTTTCCTCAATGTTTGATTTAATGTAACGTATTACGTGTGAATCGTGTCCAAATTACTCGGCACATTCAAATATTTGCTCGTGGAGGCGTAGGCCGTGCCAACTCCACGCTTTAGTGGGTACGCACATACATTTGAATAAATTCCTCAAAATTATTGCCACTTATGAATTTGAAATGTCTTCAAAATACTGGTTCTTTCATCTCATGTAGAACGAAGTTCAAGTGCATTGACCGACTGGGTATGCGACTGTTGGCTTTAATCAGAGATTTAAATCTCTGGCTTTGACTGCTTTTGTTGCCACCATTGGCACATCTGATGGTAGGATCCGCTGCTTATATATACAGGGATTGCCAGAGATTCTGTAATTTGTGGTGCCAGAGGAACAATTGATCATAATCCTGACGGCTACCACATCCAGCACTCGTACTCACCTTTCTCCAGCGCTGCTGAGTAGGTTCGCCGTTAGGTAGTCGCCAAAGAGTTTGTATGTTGTAATGAATACTTATAAACAGTAGATAGACATTATGCAACACACAATAGTTAAGGGTACAAATAGCAAACACTGTCACACTGTTTTTTTTTATATTAGCCTACCAAAGTGAATCCACTCTGCCTGATGGTAAGCAGTCAGTGGTAACAAAAGAACATACATAGGTACACAGCTTCATGCCTTTTATCCCCGAGGTGTTTAACCATCCACGTATCGTTTTTTTTTATTTCAGGTCCCATGTAACAAGGAGCGAGCTTGTTGCCATTTACTTATCGGGCACAATTCCAGACTCCGGGCTAATACTGCGAATTTTTTTACAGAAAAATCTAAGTACCTCTATAATTTCTCCGAGGGATCAAACCCGAGACCTAAAACAAATGAAACTCAAAGAAACACAGTTCTAAACTAGTAATAAACAGAAAAGTATAAGAAAAAATAAGTTCTAAGCTTAAAAGTATGCGTCCTGTCCAGGTTGGCAGATTTGAGACATGGCAACCTACCTGAGTCTTACTCCATAGGTAGGTTTATCATTATCCACAGCATAAAGGTACCTACTGCTAGGTGTAGGCTTCTCTTTATGAGTCCTACTTACCGGTCCTGAGCTGTGCAAAGACAGGAGGTTTTTTTTTATATTAGTCTACCAAAGTGACTCCTACCCCGCCTGATGGTAAGCAGTCAGTGGAATCCAGAAGTGGTGGCCACCATACCAAAAGTCATCGTCTTAAATTGCTGGTATGGTGGCCTCCATTATGGCGGCTGGGAATAGGGTTAGGGGAAAAGAATGAGGGAGGTGAGGAAAGAGTAAAGGGAGGCAATTGGGCCTCCAGAGGTATTGTTATTAAGCCAGACTGTACCAATTTGAACAAAAAGTCGCCGAAGAGAAATCGCAATGTAGCCTCGTCTAACTTTAAAAGGTCATATGTTACACCTACATAATACGCAAATAAGTCATTGTTACAATACATTTTATATCCAGTTACAATCAATTTGTCTCGTTCGTGACGGAGTCAAGACGTGAGAGGCAGGTGTTGCAGGTCTATTGTATGTAAACAAGTGAAATACCATGATTAATACCTACACTGACCTGTCGTGTACCAAGTAAGGCGGAGTTCCTATATTGTTCACAGAGTTTACAAAGTGTAAGATGTAACAGTCTACACAGTATTTACGAGCGTTCAAAACGCATTACAGAAAGCCAACATGATTAGGGCCACTAACACAGCAGTTTTGTTCCTACAAATGTCTGCTCACTTACTACATTTCATTTTAAACATAGCTTGTGACCACACAGCAGTAAATAAAATCAGAACAAATATATTTTAGTAAAAATTTAAATTATCACAAACAAAATGTTTTAATTTGATTCTTGCTGCTTACAATTTCTTTTCTAAATTGTCGAACTGCAAGCAAGTACTACATACTCGAATAGGTTGATAGTGTTAGCCATGCACGGCGTCTGATTTAGGTAAGTAGTTTGTTTTATAACGATTGGTCATTCATAATATAATACAACTTATTAATTAAAGCGAATGATTCATTCTGTATGTTTTCATAATACTTCATTCTTCATTGATTTCTTTTTGGACAATTAATGTAAGTAGGTACTCACTTACCGTACCTACCTATGCATAAAAGAAGTTTTGTTGTTTCATTATAATATGTACGAATCAAGTATGACTCTTTCATCCATCGATTTCCTTCTTCTCTCTACCAAGTCTACCAAATCCATGATACAGAGGAATTTGTCCAGTGCACTCTTTGATTGTAGATGGATGCGGGCAGCTCAACACCGTGCAGCAGTGAAAATATATTAGACCCATATTATTTTCCAGCAAAGGACGTTTTACTCGAATGAGATAAATTGGCTATTCTATACATAACTAATATCAATGATATACATATTATAATCAACTAATAAATGTAATATCAATTTTCATCGAAATCGGTGCAGTCTTTTAGGTGCTGAGTGGTAACAAACACACACACAAACTTTCGCATTTATAATATTAGTACCTAGGATTAATGCCGAGCTCTCAATACCGCTGTAAACTTCCCCATATTCCCTGAAAACCATCTCCTCCAGCACTGTTCGCTTCCAAAGTTTATTTGTCTCTAGTTCGAGCAAATTGCTATCCTTCTTACGAGGTTTGGATATGGTTCAGCACATCAAAGTTAATTTTTAATTACCTTACAGTCTGATGCCACACAGAAGTTGTACTTTAGCGTCAATAGGTAGTAGTTTAATAACAAATTGCATTCCTTGTGTATTGGGTCATTCACTTGCGGATACCACAGATTCATGCCGATTCTTGCATAACTCTTACGATCCAATATTTACGATGTAATAAGTATTTATTGTTTTCTTTTATTCTTTACATTCATAATTCCAATGTCAATTCCAATATTGCCAACCTAATGTTATTATGACTATGACTACGTACTTGATGGTTAATGAAATGATATCATATTTAAACCGGATCAATTCTATTTTATTTTATTTCAGACTTTTAAGTCCAGGTTTTCTCACGATGTTTTCCTTTACCGTTAATCAGAAATGTCCAAGATAAACTTAGAGAATACTTAAGTACTTAATATGATTTGAAAAATCACATTGGTAGGTACCTACCTGCCCGGATTCGAACCCAGTACCTCGTAGTGTTTACGAAGCAGGTGCCTTATCCACTGGGCCATTTGGACTATCTGTCTGTCTGTCTGAATGTTAGATCTAATAATTATGATGTTGTGTCAAATGTACTTATTAAAACTTCAAACCTAACCAGTTAAATACTACTAAATACATAATAGCCTCCAGCAAATTAATAATAGGGTAACCTATACATGTAATAGCTACCTGATCTTATGCATGAGGTTAATTTGAAAACCGCGCAAATTTCAATGTGAACTTTCGCAAGGATCTCCAATTTGAGCTATCCATCTGTTGCCAGAGTGGCGCATACCATCCATAAACAACATAATAAGGCTTAATTAAAAAGTTAATGCACGTATTCAAGATTTTACCATCATAAAATAGGTATTTAGTGTCATGAATATTTATAGCTCTCATTCTAAGAATAAACAACAGAGGTACCAACTTAACTGTTTAGGCGGCTACAGGCGCGAATTAGAGATGCCAAAAGTTTTGGAATTTTCTAGAAATTTAGGAGATGTAGACCGAGATTCATAGTGCTTTTATTGAGCATTCCGCCCGGTTCGGTGGTGAAGTTACTGCGTGATTGTAATTGGACGGGTGAACTATTTTTCTTTAATCCAAATGATAATGAGATCAGCAGTCATCATTAGACAGGGCCGCCAGCTCATCTATCTCATTGTCATTATGGCGTAGGTACATAATAATATAGCATAATTATACCATAAAGCGCTGTTCAGTCTTTTTGTCGACGGCGCGGCGCAAAAACGCCCGAATGCATCACTGAGTTAATTTTTAGTTATAACATTTATTTATAACTAAAATATGTACCTACAATATGTTTAAAGGAATATAAAGCAAGTTTTAATTTCTACAGATTAACTGTGAAACTAGCACGGACCAGTTTTTGCTTGTTTTTCATCGTCACCTACTGACCCAGCACAGGAATTAAAGAAATGTTATTGATTTTATAAATGAAAGGATATTTTTTATGATAATCTTGTTTTAATAAGTTTATTGCCTCGAAATAAATTTATGATCTTGACAAACCGTTATAGATAAGTACTTACAAACATATATTTTCTAAATTCTATTGATTAAACAAATGGAGCAAAGAATCGCTAAGTAGCTTCAATCTTAATCTTATTTTAAAACTGGAGCTAATTCTACCGTATCAGAGCACTTGTGCTGAACTCCTCCATTTTACTATTAGTTCGGTGGTTCTACTCATCTTAGCTCTAAGCTCCTTATCTTCTCTACTGCGAGTGCTAGTACGGCCAAGTAGTGTAACTACCTTAGGTACAGTTTGGGACGGCTACCTGCACTAGATCTCATATTTTTAATTCTAAATGTACTTTGTACCTACTTATTCGTTAATAAAATAAAATCCAAGTTTATTTAGGATTATTCCACAGCTAGGTACATTTAATAATCTTATAAAAAACAAACCTCCACATGACATGTGCTCTTATTGTAACCGTGGCCTAAGGTTTGTACAGAACTTTCCTTTTTCGTTGGTGACTGTTCTGACCTGCCATTGCATTGTAAGCACAACTAATGTTCACTTATTGTTACATATGTACCATTAGCTCAAATATACCCACCTACTATTTCATCGCATATTTTAATCATATTACATCGCAGTGACATCGCAGGCCTGCTTCTTATAATGTATAGGAAATACTTATAACTAATACAAATAATGACAAAACATTTAGCGCGAACCATACACACGGAAAGCGTAAACATACAGATGTGCGCCGGCCCAACGGGTACCGTTAGCCCATCCGTATAAATGAAGAACCCCACCTGTTCGCCTTAGTACACCGCGCAACCAAGCATGGGACGACACGCGTTTTTATTATTACTCGCCTTGTTCGCGATAGCGGCGCGTGCCGCTGTCATCGTCGACAGGCCTCCGGCTGACATAAAAGACGTTGCTACTGACAACGTATCAAGTGACAAGGAGCCCACGGACCAGACAAGCGCGATCAATGATGTTGACAACAAATTACGCGACAAAATCAGCAGCATTCCCGTAGAGGTCGTCGTTGATGTGCAGCCTGCACTGAAGACAGGTGAAAATGAAAACGCTCCTGAAGAGATTATTAGGCAACCAATAGACTTGAAGAATCCCGGCCCTCCGCAGCGTCAAGAGCATGAAACGCAAAATCCTGAGTTTTATGCGGCTGAACAGCAAATTGTGCAGGTCTACAAACAAAACGTAAATGACGCACAGGCGGTCTTGAAGCAGGGCTTCCAAAGCGTAAACGAAGGCATACGAAAACTATTTGATAGTAACGAACAGACAAAAGCGATTCAACAAAGCATTCAGACTCTGCAAGAAGACTTCACTGCCCAAATTAATAAATTAAATGAAACTATTCAGACATATTTAAACACGGAGAACCCTACCCCAGAAAATTCTGTTGAACAACAAACGAAAGCTGGTTTCAAAAAAGTAGAGGTTGGTCTTAATGCTCTTAAAAATGACTTTAATAATGGAGTAAAGACTTTGCATGACGGGGTTGAAGTATTTTCATTTTTAAAAATGGCAAATGCGCAAGTGAAACAGGGAAATCCTAACAACCCCGCAGCTTCAGCGAATCCCCAACCCGGCAATGTATTTTTGGAAATGATAAACAGATTTCAAAGTAACTTACAAAACGGACTACGCAATATTACACAGACTGTAACGGGATTCATTTCGCCTCAGAATCAAGACTCTGGAAATCAGCAGGTCTTGGTAAGCTCACAGGCTGACACACCATCGCAGCCAGAGCTACCGTCCTGGCTCCCAAGTTTCCCAAATATACAAGATTCATCTTGGTTTGCAAATTTACAAAATGCTAGCTGGCTTCCGAATTTGCAAAATTTTCCCAACTTACAAAATTGGCAAAATAATAATTGGATTCAAAATTTCCAATTCTTAAATCCTCAAAACTCTCAAAACTCACAGCAAGACTCACCAGCCGGAGGAGGTGGACCCCTTCAAAATTTTATTAATATGTTCCAAAATGTGTTTAACGGAGGTCAACAGAGTACGCAGGTTGCTCAAACCGTAAAGCCCGTTCCAACTGTTGTGGCGTCTCCAGCCACCGAACAGGTACAGCCACAGGTAACAGACGATAAAGAGAAGCCAGCTACTGATAGTGGCAGCAGTGAGCAGTCAGCCGCAGCGGCTCCTATCCCACCTATCAGACAGATGCTACAGAATAATCCCATCAGCCAGGGTATCGCCAACGCCGTCCAAAAACTGCAGAACGTCAACAACCCTGAAAAGCCTAGAAAACCTGAAGAGGAAAATGTAGTGGCAGAGACCGTTCAGGTTGATCAGGATCCTAAAGGTCACGGCGGACACCGTCCAGGCGAAAGTAAGTAAATTCAAAACTTTATGTTTATGATATTATTGCCATATTTGAATTGTCCTCTTGTGCGACTTGAGGCGTGTGTAACATCGTGTGTTTTATTTTATTCAATGGTGGTTCCTTGCGGGCCCTATAAGGATAAATATTTGTATAGCATACAAGCACATTTATTGATTTTCCTACAGTCACAGCGTGGGCGCAGTTCGTCAATGGTCTAATTGGCACTATAGGTGCTATGGTAAACGGTACAACATCAACCGTGGCCAATGCCGTTGACGGTTTCGTAAATACTTTGGGCGCTAATATTCAGGTATTTCTTCAGAAGAACATTCTGCGTGTGCAGCTTTTTGTGGCCTTTGTGTCGCTTTGTAGCCTTATGTGTTTGTCCTGTGATAATAACATAACACACCGTGTAAACAATAATGTTTTAATTTTGTGTTGTGATTGAACCGTTACATGTCTATTCATACTTACTTGTTGTGCTTTTTTTAACAAATTATTGATGTTGTATTGTTCTCGTTATTGAGGAGTTTAGCTGTTTAGCTCGTCACTATCGATCGGTAAAGCATCAAACAGGCCATATTATTCTTTAATTTTTTTACTACTTATGTAACTATATTTTAAAACCAAAACAGAATGTTATAATTGTTAGTGACCTGATTAAAATTATTTATATATACCTATTAACTAACACATATCTACGTAAACTTGTAATAATAGGTACTTAACCAGTATTGCATATATTATGAAACGCTATTAAAACTATTCTTGTGGATCATTAATTCATTAACTAATTAAGTACAATCAGCGTACAGGCAGATACGAGTATTAGGCGCAGGATCACGCATTCAGGATTAATTATGTTCAAATATGTAACTTTCGATATCTATAAGTATAAAGAAAAGTACTCGTGAGTAAATTTAGTTAACTTCGTTAATTGCCCAAGAGTTCCGAAACACTACTTGCGGATAGCTGGGTCTCAGAGCATTTACATTTGGCAGCGTAAATTCACCACACACAATGCATTTTGCCGAAACTGTCAATGTGATGAATTAGCACTTGATTTACGGTTACCTAGTGTCATGTTCACTCACTTTCTCTTTAGAACCTCTACGCTCTCTCTCAGTCCTATATTTCAGTACTAGCTTTCACCCGCGTCTTTGCTTACTGTTCTGTTCCCGTCGCCAGTAGCGTTAAATAGGTTACCTACTAGATCTTAAGTTAAATCTCAACAATCATACAAAAATCAAATCTTTTCTCTTAATATTAGTTTAGATTATTGCATTATTGAGATATTAATGAATTATTATAATAAGTCCTTATACCAATATCTAAAGCTTAGGTCACTGGTGGGCAGTGACGTGTACAGACATTTTTGACAGGGTAGGCAGTATTTAATTAAGTTGCTAAAATTGAGATTTCAGGCAATTATTAAGGTAGGCAGTGCCTTTTTGCCTCTGCTGGTGGGGCGGCCTTGCTTTTCTATCTGCCTGATTTCACTGTTGTGAGACAGTGATAGATAATATAGTACTAGCTTTCCGCGGCGCGGTTTCATCCCCGTCTTTGCTTACTCCCGTCGCCAGTAGCGTGATATTATACAGCCTACAACCTTACTCGAAAACTGGGCTATCATACGCACGAATTTTTCAAATCCGTCTATTAGTTCGCACTAAAGCGTACTAGCGCGTTCATACAAACAAACAAACAAACTCTTCCGGTATCTCCGGTTTTTACGGTAGTAGATCCACGCTGGTTTCAGCATGAATGGGCCGGATCGACCGGGGCAGTACTACCCTCTCATAGAAGATCGACGTAAGAGTAGTAGTATCCGTTACTACTGCGTTTCGTTCGGTGAGTGAGAGCGCCGGAGGCCCAATTTTCCCCCTTTCCTCACCTCCCTCATTCTCTTCCCCTACCCCATTCTCAGCCGCCATAGTGGAGGCCACCATACCTGCAGTTTAAGCTTTTGATATGGTGGCCACCACTTCTGAATTCCACTGACTGCTTACCATCAGGCAGGGTGGAGTCACTTTGGTAGGCTACTATAAAAAATAAAAAATAAAAATCTATTACACTAGCTTTCGACAGTGTGGTTTCATCCACGCCTTTCCTTACTGCTCTGCTCCCGTCGCCAGAAGCGTGATGTTACCTAGCCTATAACCTTCCTCGAGAACTGGGCTAACATATATGCAAAAAGGTTTTCAAATCCGACTGGTAGTTCCAGAGATTAGCGCGTTTAAACAAACTTACAAACTCTTCCGCTTTATAGAATATGTACTTAGTACCTACAGATTTCAGTATTAGTGCGTCAGTCAATACCTATTCACGACCTTCATTCATAACAAATGAAAATTGTTTGTGTTCGTGTTCTTCTTCTTCTTCTCCTTTTTGTTGGCAACAGAGCCGACAATTGTGTCAGCTATTTCTGCCAGCGTCAAGTTTAGAATAATATTCTTGTTGATGATATTAATGGTACCTATATTACAATGATAAAAAATAGAAAAATGTGGATGAAATTAAATGACAACCATCTTCCGTGAAAACAAAAGATGGACCTCAATTAATTGTTTGTGTTATTTACTGTATTTGTTTTATTTTTTTTGTTAGAAGGATGATGTAGGTAAGTCTCCGATGTACCTAATAATGAGGCGCTAACACATTAGGTACTTACCTACATACTGTGGAGCTAAAACCAAATTTTAATTAATACCTATCAACCATTTTTTTTTTTCTGTGTTCTGTGTGTAACGTAATCTGTTACTTAATGTAGTGATTTATTTACATTCCATTTTGTTTTGCCCAACAGTTATAAAACCATTAGCTTCACTATCTGAGTGGGCTAAGTTTTGTATCAGTCTGATTCATGTTGTATCCGCGATAGTTCGTTTGTACACATTTTTAATTAATCATTTATCTTACAGGGGATAATAACGACAGCGGGGTAGAAGCAAGCGAGCCGATTAAGGAAATTCAGAACGATGCGGCACCCGAAGTTCAGGAACCGACGAAAACAGAAGAAGTCAAAGAAGAAAGCTACCAGGCTGTAAAGACTGAATAAGTCATTAGTGTGATATAATTAATTTATTAATAAGAATAGAAGTTATGTTTAAAATAAGTAAAAACAGTTGTAAAGAAAATAAATAATTATTTCATTACAAGTTTTGTGTTGTGTTGTTATTTGATTACCACAAACAACCCTTTATTAGATGAGCAGTAGTAGATAGCCAAATCGTAAGTAGCTATATAACCGCCACCAAACATTCGGCCTAACTAACGTAGCACAGTAAACCTATAGTGCATTTCAAAGGTGGACATATGTAGGTAAGTAGAACAGCATTCCTTTGTTACCGTCTATGTAGAGGTCAGCCACTGCGCAGTTTCGTCCTGTTCACAGAGTACACGTCCAGTCTCACTGGGATATCAGAACTCACCCCGACCACGGGGTGAAGTACATCTAGAGCATAGATTATACACTTGTCTAAAGTGGTAAAGTGTATAACTAAACCATGGGCTTTAAATTCATTTAATTAGTATTTAAATAGGGGCTTCTTCTTTTGACTAATAACTGAGAATAACGACATCTGTCAAAATTTTTTAGCAGTACTAATATTAAATTTGATATAGGTACAATGACAGAAAAATATTTTTTTTAGAAAACCTTTTAAAATAAATTTTCATTAATTAATTTTTCATAAGCTAATTTTATTATATATTATATATTATAATATGATAGAGATGATAGAGATAATAAATCTATCTTCGTAAACAAAATCTGCATCTGTCAATCTTTCGTGTTCGTTCTTTTCTTTCGTGTTTTGATAGAATTGCTCTTTCTGAAATTCATAATTTATCAATTAAATAGTTGATTATTTAGAAAAATGAATAGTTTAACTTTAAGAATAAATCGTGGTAGTGGTAATAAATCTAAAAATTCAATTGGTTTTTCGCCTGTAAACATAACAACCTCATTTCATAGTGATTCAGGTAAAACACTACAATACCTTGAATCAAATATAGCTACACATTAAGCCTAGATAAAGTTGACAACGCACGATCATTTTAATTAGTTATTGTCACAAAGACGTATCCAGGGGCTTAACACTGACCTGTGCAACATTGCCCTGAGGCAGATCACTACTAAAAGGTTATCATTCCACCTTGATAAATGGTTGGCCACGTTGATGTTGATGTCGAGGTGTCTTCTGCGGCTAAAATAATTTTATCCTTAGTTATGGGTTTTTAATGTGGCAGTGGAAGGAGGTGGAAGGACTGCCCCTGTGAAATAAAGTATAGTGATACTGAGTTTTCTCTCGACAAAATTTAAGCATTAGCCCGGAGCCTACAATTGTGCCCGATAAATGGCAACAGGCGCGCCCCCTTTTACATGGGACCTAAAAAAAATGGCGAAAAGTGGCTGATTAAACACCTCTGCCTACCCTTTGGGGATAAGAAAGGCATGAAGCTGTATGTATGTGGAGGAAAGTTTAGCAGTCTCTGAGACTATGACTACCATAGCTCTATATTTGTAACTTCTTTACTATTAATCCTAACTTAAAAAATCACAATGATTTAAATAATGTGCATTATATTGCAGATTAAATATTAAAAAAAACAATTTATAAGTAGGTATATCTGTAACACTAATATTTTTTTAGGAGAACCTAATGAATTATTAAAAGAAATAGCTGATGCAGTGACAACAGATGACCAGCTGACTGTGTTAAAAAGAATAGTAGATCAACACAGAGATATTATAAACAGTAAATATATTAAGTTTCTAGCAGTGGTGTTCTTAGAGGCTGAACCCAAGCATCCTGTGAAATGTTTTGTGTCCAGGTATTGTAATATCAGATACTAGCTTTTTGCAGTACGGTGTCACCCGCCATTCAATTACATCTTCGGTTACTGCTCTGCTCCTATTGCCAGTAGTGTGATGTTACATAGCCTTTAACTTTCCGCAGGAACTGGGCTATTATATGCAAAAAGAATTATTCAAATTCAACTGATAGTAGTAACAAAGATATAAACTTACCGCTTTATATAATTTATAATAATTATTATAATTTTTGCAAATTGCACATTGTACTACTGAGTCCAAAAAAACAGTAGACTAGACAATCTTTTAGTTAAATTTTAAATTATCTTTATACATCGTAAATATAACTATATTTCAGGCTTGTAACTAAGACTGTAAAGCTGCAAGAACCATTCACAGAGGCACTTGCGTCACAATTAACAGTGCTCATAACAAATGAACCGACAAACTACAAGAAATATGTAGAAGTTGTTAGTAAAGTGGCCACTTGTATAGAGAACTTTAACGCAGGAGTCGCAGCTATACAATATGTGGAAGTTAATTTAACAAATTATTTGATAAATTCCTTGGAGCTTTGTGTGAAGATATTAAGGTAGTTAATATGTACTTTGTAGGTTTACCATACATTTAGATTAACCCAGGCGCCATATGTTGGCCTAACCTTAGCCTCAACATTGGGCCCGACTACCCCATAGCCTCAACGTTAGGTGCGGCTACCCCGTAGTCTCAACATTAGGCCCAACTAACCCGTAGCCTCAACTGCCCTGTCCTATGTGTGGTTCTAGAAAATAGCACTCTTACACTCAAACATCTAATGTTGGCGCCAATGCTATTTTCTAGATCCATACATTGAACGAATGCCCTTGGGGCCAACTGTGTGACAATAACAGGCTGGTATTATTATAATTATCATCGTCATCATACCCAGTTCGTTATTTGACATATGCTTATTTGTTAACTTATATTTATACACCTGCATATTTTTTTTTTTCATTATCTTACCAAAATAAAACTGTCTGATGGTATATAAGCCAATCAATCTATGTATATTTTTCAATGTATCCATGTCTAGTTGTTTGCCACAATATTTTTAAAATTGCAGGGATAACACAAGTTTATCGCCGACGGAAAAGAACGAGGTTTTCAATCTTGCCCATTTATGTTTACGACTGCTACTACATATTGTGCAAAAGGGGACTAGCGACAGCCAAGCTAAATTAGGCCATGTGTATAGTGCGATAAGGTCGTGTATGCAAGCGCTGCTGTTTGATGACGAAGCGCCTATGGACACGAAGTCTGTGTGCGGTATTCTTTATTTATCCATACATGTGTTAGAGAATGGGGCTGACAGTTGGCTAGACGTAAGTATTTGAAATGAATATGTTATGAAAAGCATAGTTTCTAGTGAATATTATTATTATTATTATTATTATTTTAATCAGGCAGGCAGTTGAAACAACTGATAATGCCCGTATCTCGCAATTTCTACTGGTTTTAATTTGCAGCCAAGTGTTTGTCCAGTCGATTCTTAAACTGATTTATGTTTTCAGCTGTGATCACATGTTCTGGAAGTTTATTCCACGCTCTGACCACTCGGTTACTCAGAAAGTGCTTGTGTGGATTATTATTTGAGAAACTGGTACATAGTTTTAAGGAATGGCCTCTTAGGTGGGTATTTTCGTTACGTGTGAAGATATGTTCAAAGTCTTGAATGTCGTAGTGTCCAGTTAGGATCTTGTATGTTTCGATTAGATCTCCACGGGCCCTGCGGTCCTCTAGGGTTGTGAGCCTCAACAGCTTTAGGCGTTCATCATAACTTCGTGGTTTCAGGATTCGTGGTATTTTCGTGAAGCTGCGCTGTACCTTTTCCAGAAGTTCGATATCCTTTGCAAAATAGGGGCTTCAGGCTTGAAATGCATACTCCAGAATTGGTCTTATAAAGGTTTTGTGTATTCGAAGCACCATGTCTGGTGTGAGATTTTCAAAGGCTTTCCTGATTAGATAGATAAGGGTCTTTGCTTTCTTCGTTATTGATGTTATATGTTCTTCCCACTTAAGGTCTTCCGCTATTTTGACTCCCAGGTCCGTCTGCACCTTGGTCTCCATCAGTGAAGTGGAATTCAATTTATAAGTTAGACGAGGATTGCTTTTGCCTATATGCAGTACAGTACATTTCGAGGCGTTAAGGTTAATAAGCCATTTCTTGGACCAGTTAGCTATTCTGTTTAGATCCTCTTGAAGGCGGTCATAGTCAATTAGTGGATTCCCAAATATTTTGGTATCGTCTGCAAAGATGCTGACATTGCATTCCAGGTGTTGTGGGAGATCGAAGGTGTACAGTATGTACAACACTGGGCCCAACACTGAGCCCTGTGGCACACCACTGTGTACCTCTCGGTATTCAGACATTGTGTCACCTACTCTTACCCGTAGAGTTCTTTGTCGTAAGAATGCCTCTATCCATTTTAATAGTTGCCCGCGTATTCCTACGAACTCCAGCTTTTGTAGAAGTCTTCTTGTTGGAACTTTATCAAAGGCTTTTTCATAGTCTAGATATATTACATCAATGGGTTCTCTTTCGTTAAAATGTTTAGTCCATAATGACAGACATGCTATTAAGTTTGACACTGTGGAGCGATGGGGGCAGAAACCATGCTGCTGTTCTGGTATAATTTTGTGGTTGGTAAAGAAGTGTCTGATATGCTTAACTATGATTTTTTCCATAGCCTTACATACCACACTAGTCAAGCTGATAGGTCTGTAATTTGATGGTTCCAGTTCGTTTCCCTTTTTAAATATGGGTGGCACTGTTGCTGTCTTCCACATATCTGGTAGGATTCCCGTATCATATGATGTCTGCATTATTATTGCAAGGCTGTCCATGATGTTACATTTTTTAAGTATTGATACAGGAATTTCATCAGGTCATGGTGAAGCTGTTGTTTTCATATCTTTTATTGCTTGTTCGATTTTATCTTGAGTGAATATTATTTCATCAATGGAGTCCACCACTCTATGTGGTGAGTTTAAAATTGGCAACGGATCTGGCGGCTCTGTTTGAAAAACACTCGCAAACTGATCTGCAAATACAGTGGCAATTTCATAAGAGTCGGTCACAGTTTGGCCTTGTTTGTTGAGCAGAACGGAGGGAATGCTGACCGTTGATGTCACTTGTTGCCTTATATACGAATAGAATTTCTTGGATCCGGCATTAAGTATGTCATTCTCGTACTTCAAGCGAGCTTTTCTAGTTTGGTTTATTAGTCTGTTATTTAGTTTTCTATATTCTGTGTAGTGTTCGTCTAGTCCGGTCAGTACATATCTATTCCATAGTGCAAGTTTGTCGTTCATTAGTTTTTTTATCTCTATTGAGACCCAGGGCTTATTCGTTACGTGACGGTTAATTGTAGTTCTGGGTACGTGTGCCTTTATAGCTTCTCTGATTGCATTGTGAATAATATCGAATTGGCTTTTGACGCAATTTGTTTCTTGCAAGGAACTGGGTAAACTTTCATTTAGCTTTTCATTAATTTTGTCAAAATCTGCCTTGTTGAAATTAAGTCTAGTTTTGGCTTCCTTGTTTTGTTTTCTTACTTGTAGTTGTATGGATGCCAATAAGTGATGCTCGACATTGGATATTAGTGATTCGTCATTCGTAATAAGCAGATCTATGAGCGATGGTTGGTTTCCTTGGCGAAATCTTGTGTGTTTGTCTATTATTAATATACATAGCTTTTTATTCTCAAAGGGGTACGAGATGTTTAATCACTCACTTTTCACAATTTTTATTTTTGGTCCCATGTAACATGGGGCGAGCCTGTTTTCGATTCAGTATTACTACCCGACCCGGGGTTCGAACCCGAGACCTCTGCGTGGTAATCCGTACACAGTACTACCAAACCACAGAGGCAGTCAGTATTGATGTTTAAACTTACGTACCACCCGGGGATTGAACTCGTGTCTCTGCGCCGCAGTACAACCGAACCTAGACAGTTTTCTCCCAATTTAAACAAAAATTTGTATAAAAATATTTATCCACAGATACTAAATAATGACGTCAGTAATAACAGCTCACTAGTTTCATTGCTGACATCAGAAACATCCTTATTTTGTTTATACTCGGCCATCATCACTGTGGTGTCTGCTGAGAGACTGCTTACTCAACAAGTGTATGGTCAACCAGCTATCCTTGAGCTTACGGAGAAGATGTATAGAATAGGAGACAGGTATGTTTATAAAATACTATTATCACTGATTTTCTTGTTATTTTACTTAGACCGGTATTACATTATCATATTTTAATCATATATATATGAATTCATATCTGTCAAATTCTATGATCATAGTTATAAGATGACTTTCTTCATTTTTAAATATTAAACTTATTGATTATATAAATGTCATATACCATCAAGCCGTGTTTTCCGTTGCTATGGGTGCTACGTTTCACAGTCTATATATGGGATCCTTTTTGACAGCTAGTGTACAAGTAGGATTATATTCAACACACTAGCAGTCTGTATGTGAATAGACTGTGCTAGTGTGTTGTTATGATCATATTTGTACGCTAGCTGTCAAAAAAGATCCCCTGACTATGATCATCTATACATATAATAAAAATGTAACCGATCGCTGTCTGTACATGGAAGATATATGAGAAAAAATACTATTGGGACCTATATCAACGCAAATAGAACCCAAAACAATGATTTTTAAAATTTTTGTCTGTTTGTCTGTTTGTCTGTTTGTCTGTGCGTTTGTGCACGCTAATCTCAGAAACGGCTTATCCGATTTAAATATGGTTTTCACTAATATATTGTGGTAAGCTTCACTTAACATTTAGTGTTTGTTTCATGTCAATCGGTTCATAAATAAAAAAGTTATGCCAATTTAAAGAATCACATCGAACATTCGGTAATTTACTACGAAATCTTATAGAAGCAGATATTTTAACAGGTTGCGGAATAGCTGATAGTGTTTTTATTCCTCGGATTCCTGTCATTCTAAACAGTCTTTCATTTAGTTTTAAACGAGTCCAGTTTCCAGTGAGCCTATGTTTTGCGATGACTAATTAAAGTAATTAATTAATTAAGTAATTAAAGTAAAGGTAAGACACTAAAAGTTGTGGGTGTGGATCTAAGTATTAGCTGTTTTTCGGTCAGCTTTATGTGGCTCTATCACGTGTTAGCATTACTAGCAGCCTGTATGCTTTGATCCCTGATGGCTATACGTCTAATCCATACATCCATACATATTATAAAAGGCTTTGTACTGACTGACTGACTGACAGACAATGTAAAGCCTAAACCGCTGGTCGTAGCGACTTGAAATTTGAAGGGTGTGTTTGTCTTAATGTCTAGAAGTGTACAAAGAAAGGGTTATTAAAAATTTAACCCTTAAGTGTATGAAAAGGGATGAAATCGATTGTATGAAACGTCTTCATTTTTTAAGTTACAGCTTTGAAATTTCTTAATTTTTTTTTTTTACTGGGGTGGATTTATAGGAGTGAAATAAGGGATGAAATATTGTATGGAAAGATCTTTGCTTTTGAAGTTGGCGACTTGAAATTTGGTGGGAGGGGGAAGGGAGGGGGAGGAAGAGGAAAGGAAGGGAGAAGTGAGAAGTGAGGGGAAAGTGCGGGGGTAGTTAGGGAGAAGTCAGGGGAAAGGGAGGGGAAAGTCAGGCGGAAATCGACTGCCTCTGTATTTCGGTGGTACTGTGTATGGACTGTGAGGTCGCGGGTTCAATTCCCGCTCAGTGCAAATATTTGTAGCATGAACATGTCTATTTGTATTGGTCTGGGTGTTTATATATATATGTATAATATGTATCTATTTACAAAAATAAAAGTATTTAAGTATGTTTATCCGTATTCTAGAACCCATAATACAAGCATATAATATGCTTAATTTGGGTCTAGATGGCGTTGACCTCGCAGCATGTGTGGGACCAGCTGAGTATCCGCGGAGTCATTGTGTGGGTGGTGTGGGTCAACCCGCCGGCCAGGGAGACCTGTATAAACGGTGGTGCCGCTGGCCGCCCGCGGCATTGTACAAGGGCCCAATTAGACCTAACCAAAAAAAAAGAGACTGCCCCACCAGGTTGCGCATAATCTCGGAGTGGTTCATCGTGCAGGTTGGTGACCGGATAGTGGGACCCGGCGACCATTTTCGAGACGGTACGGCGGCCTTTTGCGAGCAGTCCGTATCATGGAAGCCCGGAGGCCTAAGACCCTTGAGCCTTTACAGCTGCGAAGAGACATCGCCTCCTCAACGACCGTCTTCTATCGCCTTTACTACGGAGAGTCTTCTCAACAGCTCTTTAAATTAATTCTACCCTCTCCCTTTTTATCCAGAACGACACGTGCGGGACTGAAGTGCTACCCTTTCACAGTGCAATCTAAAGGGTCTCGAACCAAACGGTTCAGCACTTTATACTTTTGTCGCTCAATTAAAGCCTGGAACTCTTTACCAGCGCATGTGTTCCCACCTAACTTCATCCTGGGACTTTTAAGCGAGGCGTGAAGAAGCATCTCACTAGGCCACCATACCAGTAGTTTGGCTTTTGGAATGGTGTCCACTACTTCTGAATTCCACTGACTGCTTACCATCAGCCAGAGTAGAGGCACTTTAGCAGGCTAATATAAAAAAAAACTTATAGCGTTTTTATACCTCGGATTCCTTTCATTCCAAACAATTTCCCGTTTAGTTTTAAACGAGTTCAGTTTCCAGTGAGCCTATGTTTCGCGATGACAATTAATGAGTGTGGATCTAAATATTAACTGTTTTTCGCATGGTCAGCTTTATGTGGATTTGCCACGTGTAAGTAATCCTAGCAGCCTGTATGGCTTTGATCCGCGATGGCTATACGTCTAATATCGTAGATAGAGAAGCATTTACTGTAAAGATTTTTCTTATTCACCTAAACGAAGATGTTTTTAATTCAAAACAAACCAAAAGATATATTCAAAAAATGCTGCCCAAAATCACTATTCCACGCGGACGAAGTCGCGGGCACAGCTAGTAGACAATATGAATCAAATGTAGTGATTATAATGTGAGTGTTCTTCATTTAAAAATGACTCACACATCTATGATCATATTTATATGATAGTGTAATAGCGGTCTTATTCACATTATGTAGGTACTGTTACACCAAGGGAATCGTAACCCACCCTAAGCTCTTGCCAATTGCAAGTAGGTCGAAATTCGTCTGAAGAGATATTTTCTTGTCCATTTTAAAACCATTCATCAAATTGGATAAAACTATGCGAGAATGTTTTGGGGAGGCACGAGACGGTTCGTAGCCCAAAAAAATGTATTCTTTTTTATAAACTAGCTTTCCGCGGTGCGAGTGTAAACTTCTTTGCTTACTGCTCTGCTCCCGTCGCCAGTAGTGTGATATTACATAGCCTATAACCTTCCTCGAAAACTGGGCTATCATACGCAAAAATATTTTTTCAAATCAGGCTGGTAGTTCCAGAGATTAGCGCGTTCAAACAAACAAACAAACAAACTATTCCGCTTTATATAATATTAGATTACGTGGTATAACAACGCATACAGATATTAAAAATAAAAAAAATAAAATATTTTCAGGAATACATCAAATTCTATGATAGTACTCGGTGTAACTCGCACTCTTGTATCTATCAGTAAACTATTAAACAAATCGAGCAGAGCCACAGGACAGTGTATAGTGGAGTGGTTGCTTCTGTTTGTATGGGGACATTTGGACTATCACATGGATAGCGTGAGACACTTGACTGCACAAATGCTGGGTATTATTGTAGGCTATTGTGCCAAGTTAGACAAACAAGGTAAGGTTCCTATACATACATACATAACTTCACGCCTGTCTCTCATTAGGGTAAGAAGAGACGCCATTTGCTGCGATCCAAACATACCTTATTTGCCTCTTCAACTTTCATTAATCTTTTCAAACACATGTTGGTTACGGGTGCTTGTAATTGGGCTCTTTGTCAACATATCACTTATGGTATAGTAGTATACTATTTACGGTAGTAGATCCTCGCCGAATCGACCGAGGAAGTACTACCTTTTCATAAAATATCGACGTAAAATATGATTAGTGTTTCGCTCGGTGAGTGAGAGCGCTCTCCAATGAGGGTGTTTAGGAAAATTTGTAAATGGCGCCACTTTGGTAAACGGTCTATCATTTTCACATGCAGGACTAAAGAAAATTGCTGAGAGGGTTTTCTAAAATAGTGCCCACGAGGTGACAGCACCGGCGCGTCAGGTCTAGCTGTCAAGCGCTTTTAGAAAGTTAAACCCTGATTGGCTCAATGCGAAAGTGAAAGTGGCGCCAACTGGTAGCAAAAATTTTCCTAAACACCCTTAATACTCTTCTCGTTCCTTTTTCTCCCTTGTCTCTTTCTAGCTCGATAACAACTTGGTCGTGTTTGCTAAGCATTTCTGCGATACTTAAGAGGACACAACTATATCCATAACCTTCTGGTCCGTAACGTTGACATCTTAAAAAGTTGAATTACCAAAATATTGAAAGCTTGTAACGCCTAGTCCCAAATTGTTGAAGTTACGGTTCAAATCAAATCAAATCAAAATAATTTATTTGCATTAAACATGTGTGATCATACAATCATATCGGATAGCATTCTTGGTGTTATGTATAGTTTAAGTGCAGCATGTTTTACTTTAAGAGGTGTACAAATGAGTAATCGCTATTATATAATCTAACTTTGAAATGTTTGGTTTATTGTTGAATACAAAATAAATGTCAGAAAGGTTACCACTTATCATTCACCGTAGGCTGGCTTATCACAGAAATTGTAATAAATTATGGACAGAATTTATTTCTTTTTTTCATTCTTCTGTATGTTACAGGTCATGGGGAATCTCTTTCTAAGTTGCTGACAGCAGTAAACCACCTCGATACGTCTCGTAAGAGTTACTATATAACCATATCCTGTCTTGTTAACGAACTGGGCTCGAACAAAGTACTAGATTCAAAGCCGTTCATTATAAACGATCTGCTGAAGGCACTTAGTTCACAGCACATACAAGCTAGCGTGAGTATTTTTCTATTTTTGTTCTTTGACTCTATGACGTCACCGCTATATATTTTCGTACAAAGCACGAATATATGAATGATATAATAAGATGAAAAATTGTTATGCTCTGCAATGAAAAGAGTAGCTTGAGTTTCTTGCTAGTTTTTTTCACGGCTCTACTTTAATTTAGACGTTCATAAGCGTCACTGATGTGATCTAATGAGGGTGTTTAAAAAAATTTTCGTCACGATTTGGCGCCACTTTGCTAAAAGGTCTTCCATTTTGACAGCGCTATCAAAACAAATATTATTCAGTGTTCATTTCGGAAATTTTAATGTTTAATTTACAAAATGGATAATTCACGTGCAAAGACAAAGAAATTTGCTGAGAGGGTTTTCTAAAATGGCGCCCACGAGGTGGCAGCACCGAAGCGTCAGGTTTTGCTGTCAAGCACTTTTTGAAAGTTAACCCCTGATTGGCCGATTGTGACAGTTGAAGTGGCGCCGACTGGTGGCGAAAATTTTTCTAAACACCCTCATTGAAATAAACGTTTTTTATTTATATATTTCTTGACAGTTGTTTACCACCAAAAGTTGTATAAAAAATAGTGCTTCCTTTCAGGCCAGCATAGCTCTAGACAACCTGGTTCGCAGCGACTTATCAGCGAGGCTAGGAGTCCGATGGGTGACCACTGTATTGGACCATGTACACGAGTATGACCTCGATTCTACGACCCTTAATCTATTGGAGAACGTGCTTGTTACCGCCGTCAAGCTGGACCCCGAACTGAAGGACTACATGTAAGAACAAACTCATAATCATCATCATCATATCAGCTAAAAGACGTCCACTGCTGGACATAGGCCTCCCCCAATTTTCGCCATCTTGGCCGGTCGTTCGCCGCCCTTATCCAACGGTTGCCCGCCACCCTTATAAGGTCGTTGGTTCACCCTGTGAGAAGCCTACCACACTGCGTCTTCCGGTTCGTGGTCGCCTCTCTAGAACCATTCTGCCCCAACGACCATCACTTCTGCGAGCATGTGTCCTGTGAACTGCCACTTCAGAGAAGCAACTCTGCGAGACGTGGCTCGCAGAGTTGCTTCTCTTACTCGTTACCTTGGTTCGCCTGCGGATTTCTTCAAGAAGAACAAACTGATAGCTTTTGTTTAGATTAATTCCGCAGTACCTTTCTACGGTAGTAGATCCACGCTGGTTTCAGCATGAATGGGCCGGATCGTCCGGGGAAGTACTACCCTCTCATAGAAGATCGACTTAAGAGTGGTAGTATCCGTACTACTGCGTTTCGTTCGGTGAGTGAGAGTGCCGGAGGCCCAATTTCCCCCCTATCTTCTTTCCTCACCTCCCTCATTCCCTTCCTCTAACCCCATTCCTAGCCGCCATAGTGGATGCCACTATACCAGCAGTTTAAGACGATAGCTTTTGGTATGGTGGCCACCACTTCTGGATTCCACTGACTGCTTACCATCAGGCGGGGTGGAGTCACTTTGGTAGGCTAACATAAAAAAAAAAAAAAAAACCTGTATGCTTGAAGTTTAAATAAATAAGGTTTGAGATATGTTTATTTCTCATAAAAATTTATATAATTTACGTACATGAGAAAGTTAAACACATACAAACAAGATAACGTTAACACTTCACTTAACACATTAAATTGCAAGTATTTAAGCTACATATTTACAAACTAAATAAACAAAGAAAACTTTAACTTAATAAAATATAGGAAAATCATTAAACAATAAACTTATTAAAGAATGTAAATTATAAGTGGATCGTATAAAAAAAAATGAGTAGAATGTTAAAAATAACACTGTAAAGTATTATTAATCAAATTCTATTTTTTTTTTTTTTTTTTTTTTATCCCACTTATGATTTATTCTATAATGAAACATTAATATTGATTTACCAAATTTAAACTTTAAAGCAAAATGGCAAACAATACAAATTCCTTAAAACGTATACCTCGACTTAAGAGCGCTCCTACATAAGAGTGGCAATGTCGCAATTTAGTGTCATGTTTTCGTGGTTTTCAAATCAATGTTGTATTATTTTCATATAAATAGGACTGTAAGCATTATGGTTGTCGTCACACCCCTCACCCCTGTACCGCGCAGGCAAAGACTGATTTGAACGGTCGTACTATAGTGTCATATATTCGTGGTTTTAAATTTTTATTATTCAATCGGAGCTATATTTTAAAAATATTAGTAGAACAATTTTTAGAATTATGTGAAAGCTGTATAAAAAGTAAGTAACCATAATGCTTACAGTTCGCTTACAGGCGAAGACTGATTTAAACGGTCGTACTATAAATTGCGACATTGCCACTGTTATGTAGGAACGGTCATACGAACTTTTTTTATTTTCAGTATAACTTACGTAAAGAATATAAGCAAGCCTGCTGACAATGCACCGGAGCATTTGAAACGTATATTGATGTTACTGTCGGTGTTACGCAAATGTGACGTCAAGCTGTCGGCGAGCGACGACGATGAATGGAAAGGAATCATTAAATACGACGTGCTCAAAGAAGCCGCTATTGTCGCTGTAGATGAGGTAATTTCCCTTTTTCCTTTTTCCTCACTCCCTTCCCTTCACCTACCATACCTTTTTTCATTAACTGTCGCTCATGGTCTTCTTTAATGCCACCGGCTCTACAAAGCCGCTGCCTTCCGTGATATAATGCTCTCTTTAAACCTCGTTTGAAGATGGACGTAGGTCATTCTAGCGCCTGCCAATTCCTTTATTCCAAGGCCGTTTATTGTAACACTATAATCTATCAGCTTTGTTGTTAGCTTTGGTGTATTCATGAAACAATTTTTGTTTGAAATACAAATCGAAAAGATTTGCTTTAGTAAAAATACGACTGTGATTAATCGGTTTCAAACGCGCCTTTTGTCTTAACACTATCGAGATATCAACATCTGCGCTTATAATGTTTGGGAAGTGGGAATAAGTATACGCTGTCCCGTGGTATATTCATTTATTCTTCAAACGAGCTCCATCTGTTATGGTCCATATGGAAAACTCGAGACTTGATGTATGTGCTTGTACTTGTACTTTGGTGGCAAACAAGCATACAGCCCACCTGATGGTAAGTGGTAACCGTAACCTATAGAGATGGCTGTGTTTTTCAAGCATTACGAAAGTAATAATGCTTAGAAAACACAACCAAATCGTTGCCGACCACGAAAAAGGGCATGAGGAAGGAAAAGGGAAAAGGATTACAACCCAGGGGGTATTTGGGCTGCCGGCGCTCTCACTCACCGAGCGAAACAATTAGTATGAAAACTAATATTCTTACGTCGATCTTCTATGAGAAGGTAGTACTGCCCAGGTACGATCCGGCCCATTCATGTTCAAACCAGCGGATTTATTACCTAGCGTGGGTCTTCAGGCGAATTTCGACCTACTTGCATTTAGATAGATTAATAAAATGAGCTTATGGTGGGTCTATAATACTTTGGCTTTACTATATATTGGTGTATTCCAGACTCGTATCTTATCGCTGTCCCTGATAGTATCGTGTCCTAGAAGTACCGAAGAATTGTCTGCGGGCGAGCTATCCGTAGTACTACACTACTTGAAGTACAACATTAACACGCAATCGCCCAACTTTAGACAACTCACGTTGTCTCTCATGAAGAAGGTATATTACCTTGGTTTTTTAGTAGTTGTATTAAAATTTGTTATACGACTTACATGACAAACAAGCCTGATGTCCATCAGGCTTGTTAAAGTTAAAGTTAAAGTTAAAGTTTAATAGGTTCGGCAACAGGTTCTGGTTGAACCTGTTGCCGAACCTATTAAACTTTTACATCCTTTCTCAAAGAACTCTGGTATTTAAAATTGTATGAAAAATTTAGTTATGTACATCACAAATGATTGAATTTTATAGGAAAATCACAAGATTATGCCATAGTATGGTTAAGTTATGATACCATGATAGCATAAGTGTACCACTCGGGCCATAACCCACTTATTACTTTTGCCTGTTATTTAGAGTTAAGTGTATTGCCTGCGTCACTTTGCATGCTACTTAAAATTGTAACTTACAAAAAATTTTAATAACCTGGCAATTAAAAAGAGTGGCCTGAGCTTCTTGTCAGTCTTTCTCACGGCTCTACTTCAGCGAACTGGCTGACATTTTGTATTTTTTAACGTTCATAAGAAGTGTTAACTCAACTGCCTTAAATGAATAAATGTTTTTGATTTTATATTTCAGTTGATAAAACGTGTAGAGGACAGCTTCAAAGTAATAAAAAGGCAAAAGGAGCCTAATGTAGTAGAAAATAAGGTTGGTTATTACTTGCGTTTCGTGGAGGAGTTACGTGAACAGTGCTTCGAAAGTCTGGTTCCGGGAGCCAACTACAGTAGGCGATGTGTCGCGTTGCAAGTACTCGTGTGGTGCGAACAGTTGCAGTTGGAGGGATATCACAGGTACCACTATCTTATATTTTTTTTATTTTTTTTTTTTTTTTTTTTATATTATAGCCTACCAAAGTGACTCCACCCCGCCTGATGGTAAGCAGTCAGTGGAATCCAGAAATGGCGGCCACTATACCAAAAGCCATCGTCTTAAACTGCTGGTATGGTGGCCTCCACTATGGCGGCTGGGAATGGGGTTAGGGGAAGGGAATGAGGGAGGTGAGGAAAGAGGAAAGGGGGAAATCGGGCCTCCGGCGCTCTCACTCACCGAACGAAACGCAGTAGTACGGATACTACTACTCTTAAGTCGATCTTCTATGAGAGGGTAGTACTTCCCCGGACGATCCGACCCATTCATGCTGAAATCAGCGTGGATCTACTACCGTAAACAACACCTTTCTCTATATTTGACTACCGAAGTGACTCTACTGTGCCTGATGGTAAGCAGTCAGTGGAATCTAGAAGTGGTGGTGAGCATTCCAAATACCATCGTCTGAAACTGCTGGTATGGTGGCCTCCACTATGGCGGCTTAGTGAGATATTGTCACGCCCCGCTTAAAAGACCCAGGATCAAAGTTAGATGGGAACACATGCGCTGGTAAAGAGTTCCAGGCTTTAATTGAGCGCCAAAAGTGTGAAGTGCTAAACTATTTGGTTCGACACCCTTAAAGGTCTAACTAATCACATCAGGAACGTGCCTGGAACGTCCGGGTGAATAAAAATATGGTTACGTACACGAGCTATGGACTCGTTCACACATGTCCGTGCCCGTGACAGAAAATGAAATGAAATGAAATGAAATGAAATATATGTTTATTCATTTAAGTTAATTAAATTAACACTTATGAACGTCAAAGTTTACAAAATGTCAGCAAATTAACCTACAGCCAGTTCGCTGACGAAGTAGAGCCATGAGAAGAACCGGCAAGAAACTCAGGCCACTCTTTTTAATCGCCAGGTTATTACAATTTTTGTAAGTTACAGTTTCAAGTAGCATGCTAAGTGACGCAGGCAATACACTTAACTCTATAGATACTTAATTACTTACAGCTTTCTATGTTGTAAAGAAAAATTAAAAAGTAAAATGTGTGCTTTACAGGCTGCCTCAATTTGCATATTGCTACAAAAGGTAAAGGCAACATGTGAACTGTGATAAATGTTTCTATGTAGATATTATATAAACAGTTAATTTTTGGTATAAGTATAAAGTAAGATGAACTTAATTTACCACAGGAGTTCACAATGTACCTCTATTTCACAAATCACAATGTAAAAAAATTTAACAATACTAAGTATACAATTTTAACAAAACAATACAAAATGTGTACTTAACTGTTCAAATATGGCTCGGGCATCATGTCATTTAAAATTAATACAAAAAAAAAATCATTTTATAAATTATGTCAAAATGTATTAATAAATTAATGTCAAAAAATTATTTGTTAAAGCATGTCATTCATAATAATCATAAAAAATGTCATTCATACAATAATTAACAAAAATATGTCCTTTAAAGTATTATGTCATTAAGATTAAGAGTAAAATTAATTTACTCCTTCGTCAAGCGAGCATCCCATGACTTTTATCGTTCAGATACTCATTAACAGTGTAGTAACCCTTAAGTATTAAATGTTTTTTGACAATTTGTTTAAATTTGTCTAAGGGTTTATCCATTATGTCGATAGGTAATTTATTAAATAAACGTGCACCAAGTCCCGTAAACGAATTATGGACTTTATGTAAGCGATAGTGTGAGCCAACCAGTTTATGTTTACCCCTGGTGTTAATCTCATGCACATCGCAATTCCTAGTATATAGACTAATGTTACTCTTAACATAAACAACATTAGCATTAACAAAATATAATTGCATTAGTGTTGTATTGCATCATTCAGATTCACAAAAAAGCATAAAATATTGAAAAATACGTTAAACATAATAAGATACAGCCTTTGTTACCCGTCCTATTTACAGCTTTCGAAACGTGAAAATCGGCACATACGAACAAACATACAAAAAATCAATTCTTTCCTCTTTATAATGTTAGTTTAGATAATAGCGACATAGTACTGTTATTTTGCCGAAAATAACAAGAATATTTTCATTTCATCAGAACATGGAAGAGTGAATATGTGGAAAAATTGCTGCTTCACCTTGAAGATAGCTACGAGCATAACAAACAACACGCTTTGGACATATTGACAGGCTGTCCCACGGACCTAGTCAAGGTATCATTCTATTATTGTTATAAACGGGAAAGTTTGTCAATTAATAAAGGTGTTAATTGGCCAAAATCGCATAAATCAGCATAGGGAAGCATAGTTCCTCCAATATTGCCTTGTATTGATGTTGGTCTAAGTTACCCTGAACTTTCCTCACAGGTCCCCCTCCACGTCCAGAAAATGAACCCTACATTTTAATGTTTCCACCGCCATGTTTCACCTGCTTTTTGTGAATCTTGGATTCATTTCCGCTTTTACAGGACGCCGTACGTATTGCTTTCCATCTAAAGAAATCTAATTAACCTTGGTCTCGTCAGAGAATAATACATGTTGCCATTGGGCGTAGGTCTAATGTCCATATTTACGTGCAAACACCAAACGAGCATTTCTATGTTCTTTCTTCAACAACGGTACTTTGCGAGCCACTCTTCCGAACAATCCTGCTTCTACCAGACGCCGTCGAACGGTCCTCGCAGATACACCGGCTCTTTCGTCGGCCCCGAACACTTCGTGTTTAATTAAAATAGAGTCTAGAAACTGATCTTTCTTAGCTAACCTGGTTATCATTCTATCTTCTTGCGGAGTTGTTTTTCTCGTTCTTTTTGTTCTGGGCACATTTAAAGCTGTGTTATTGCGCCTTAAATGTTGCACTACATTGCATACCATAGTTTTTGAACAATTTAAATGTTCTGCTATCCTTCGGTATGACCAACCACGCTCGACAAACTTCATGATAATTTTTCGTAGTGTTGGATCGCAACTTTTATTTTCGTCCATTTTTCTTTAAATTCTCAAAACTACAAAACCAAAAAATCTGGATTGCCTCCAAAACTACCACGAAACAATAAGAGAAGAAATAAAAAAGTATTGAGATACAAATATTGAAAATAGAATGAATCTAATCCACGAGCGCGTACACTTAATAGGTGACACATGTGATACTAACATTTATTATAATTGTTTAACATCTTTTCAGAACAACACCTACTCTATTAGTCTACACATAAAGGATATATTTTCACAAGCATCATCATTGAAGCCGACGGATTGTGTGTCTGCCGCGTATAAGTTAGACTTTTTGATACGAAGATTGCCCGAATATATACTTCAAGGTGAAGAATGGTAAGACATTCTCTTCTTTTATTGCCTTTAATAACTGTAAGCATTGTGGTTATTTACTTTTCATTCAGTTTTCACGTTATTCTAGCATGTTAACAAAACATATTTTTAAAATATAGTTAAGATTAAATGATAAAAATTTAAAACCGCGAAATATGATACTAAATTGCGACTTTGCCACTCATGACGCTTAGACGCTCTAAACTGCGGACAACACAGTAGGTGAAATATTTATTTTATTTTCTATCATTGGTGAAATTTTCTTAAGCCTCTGTACTGCTGATAATAAAACGAGCAGCTCAGTGCTCGGTTCTCAGCAGTATTTTAACAACACTAGTGCTGTGTCATTGTTAAATACTGACAAACAGCGCTGTCAGGTGACCAGCAGCCACCGTTGCTGGCAGCATTAAGCTGAGTGGGGTCCGATCCTGCACTTATGTGACTTGCAAACATAAATCCAGTTTTAATAAATATAACAATTTGTTAAAATTAGTTTAGTTATAGTTTTAATTTTACCTATATATGTTATTTTCTGTACCTACTTTGTTTGTTATCTATTCTCACTGTTATTTCTTGTTTTTTGTATGTCGCCTCTGGGCAGAATAAATACTTTTCTTTCTTTCTTTCTTTCTTTTCAAATATTGTAGCCAGTGCAAGGTATTGTAATGGAATATTTTCAATAGAACATAATTTCCAGTTCGTCAGTGTCGCCAGTGAGGTACACGTTGATGGCGCAGCTCCTGCAGAGGCTGCGCGGCGCGCTCGGCGTGTGCTCTGCGAGCGTGGTGCGGGCGGCCGCGCGCGCGCCCATGTACGGGCTGCTGCACGCGCTCGCGCACGTCGCGCGCGCGCTGGACCCTGGGTAACTAGCAACCACAGCAGGACAGGGCGGGACAGTACGCGAGCGTACTTTAACCATTGTGGCTCCCGCCCCACGCTCGCTAACTTAGTTCACCACTGAGTTCCAATGGTGAGATCATCATATCCGAAAGATGTCTACTTCTGGGGATAGACCCTCCCCCCCAATTTTCGTTACGTTGGCCGACGAGAACCGTTCTCATCCATCAACATGCCCTCATTCACCAACATACCCTTTTTTATATTAGCCTACTATAGTGACTCCACATTGCCTGATGGTAAAAATCTATTGAATCCAGAAGTCCACCATTCCGATGACATTTACCAATGGTTAACCGTAAACCTTTCAGACTAATATCATCAGACGCGCAGTGGACAGTGTTGATTGATGATATAATTAAGACGTGCATGGCGGTGAACGCTGGTGTAGCTAGTGTGGTGAACAACTCCTCGCCTGAAGGTCACCTGCCCATGGACATGTCCGGAGTACTCGTCACTGATCATGGCAACTCAGGGTAAGGCGACACTACCCTGACATTTTAATCTTACTGTTACTCATAGTACATCTCAACTTATTTGTGTGTACTGAAAAATCAACCGCTTTCTATATTAGGTCTTTAATTAAGTTTTTTTTAATCGCGATTTATTGGATAGCTGCAGTTTTATTTGTCTGTACCGAAATTATACGTACCGAATGCTTTCTATATTTGACATTTAATCTAAGTTTTTTTTAATCTCGATTTAATGGATTGTTTCGCACTTACTAATACCAAGTTTTAAACTATAATTTAATGTAGTAGTTTATCTCGCCTTTCCTCATCACTCTATTAAATAACATATTGATACAGTCGTGTGTTGAACAGGGGAGTGATGTTAGACGACGGACGGCAAGTGACCTCACAAATGGTTCTTTTGTGCGCTTGGAGATCTGTCAAAGAGGTAAATAAATAATAAATAAATATTACCACAACAACCACACAACGCCATCTAGACCCAAAGTAAGCATATATTAATAGCTTGTGATATGGGTTCTAAAATGCGAATAAACATACATTATATACTTTTTTTTTGTAAATACATACATATTGTACATAGAAACACCCAAACCAATGCAAATAGCCATGTTCATGCACACAAATATTTGCACTGAGCGGGAATCGAACCCGCGACTTCTGCGTGGCAGTCCATACACAGTACCACCGAACCACAGAGGTTGTCAACATAAATACATAGTAGTTTGTACCTAGTTTGTTATTTCTGCATCAGTATCTTCAATTTCCTAGCATGGTGCATTTTTTTATTACCCTACTAAAGTGACTACACTCTGCCTGATGGTAAGCAGTCAGTGGAATCTAGAAGTTATGAGTTACTTTAACACCCCGCTTAAATAAAGAATAAATTTTTGTACTATGTTTCACCAACACCTTGTGTGCGTATACGTATACGTTTACGTATAATTTCATATTTGCGTAGACTAAAACGTTATAGTATAAACTTGAAATAGTAGTACTTAAATGCAGGTATCACTTCTCCTGGGCTTAATATCTTCGCGGTTAAGCATCGAGGGTGAGGGCAGTGTTACAGGCACGTTAAGGTGTGACCAGCTGGTGAGTATCGGGGAACACTTCACGTCGCTGCTCGCAGAGACCAAGCACAGAGGCGCCTTCGAGCAGGCTTACGTGGGGTTCACCAAGTTGTTGGCCAGGTACTGATCGAACTTAAGTCAATTTTAACTCTTATCTGTGGTATTGTAATATCTAGTAGAGACTGATAGTGATTGTCGGTCAATGGATGTGTGTATGAAGTGTTATAAATAAAATAAATCTTCTTTATTAAAAATGCAAAATCTATATATTAATAAGTAAAGCAAAAACTTTATACCCCTTTTTACGAAAGTTGCGCCCACGGAGGAGTATGAAATTTTGCACTCTTATAGTTTATACAGAGAAGGAGAGCAGAATGTTAATATTTTTCAAAATTATGTATAATATAAAAGTATTGTGCTGGTTTTAGAGTCACGCTGATCATCGGTGCTTATAGCTCAGTGCGTAGCTTGTCAGCGCTGAGGTTCTTACTTGTTACTTGTTGGTGGGCTCGTTGCCCGCATTTAGACCTCTTGGTCCTTTGTTGCTCCCGTTTTGGCTGGATTATTTCATCCAGCCCAACTCCGCCCAGAAGCGCAGAAGCGTCGTGGGATCTTCGCAGGCTTCGGGGAGAGACCTCGGGCTGCCGAGCATTTGTGCCCGATGTGTCATCACTCCCTCGCATTCCAGAACTACGTGGGCGACGGTTTCGTCGTGCTCTATGCGCTGAGGTTCAGCGCGAGACGTTTCAGTATCGTGCTGATCACGGTGGAGTACGGACGCATAAAAATGCGAAGTGCGTTAATAATCGCTGCTTTGTGCTACATAAAAAAATTATTAAGTATGAAAACAATACGGCTTGACACTACAACGCTCACTGAAGGCAGAGTGACTGACCACTCAGCGCTGACCACCGCTCGCGTTAGTCTAAAACGCTTCCTACAAGTATTCTACGTTTCGGCTGTCAGCGCCGACGGTCAGCGTGCGATCAGCGTGCTTCTATAACCAGCCTAACGTGGTTATCTTGTAAGTACTCGTACAAAACAAAAGTGTATTCTTAAGTAAGTGATGCTCATAGCTCATAGCATCAGCGGGTTAAGCAATAAAACATACGGCTGGTTTATGGATGGGTGACCGTAGTATTGTAGTACCTATTTGATCTGAGCGTCTTCGTACTTCGAACGTTAAAATTCGTTCCCGGCTGTTACCATATTTATACAGTCGTTAGGTTAGTTAAGTTAAGTCGGATGCCTCTATAATAAATTATGGGCGACCAGGAGGTCTACTCTAATTCAACGAAAAACGTAGTTTCGATCGAATGTACGTGACTTTTCTGCTCCGGTTCTATTCGTGTCGAAGTTTCGTTCAAACGAAAATTATTTCTAGACTTTGACAGATAGTTGTTCGAATTTATTGACGAAACCAAAATAGTTGCCTAAAAACTTTGGCTGAAATGGCTGCAAGAATGGTTTTAATAGAAGAAGTTCTGCGTGATGAACGTGCAGAACGTAGAAGAAACCGGCGTCGCCTACGCAATGCACGTAATATAGGTGTAATACCCGACTTCGAGTTTGTAGGAAAACACTTCTTAACCTTCCTCGAGCTAGGTTCCTATGCTCATCCAGGAAATTTAGAAGTGCCTTGATTTGGTCTGGAGTAGCTGAACACATATTATGTTGCGTCATTTTAAACTAAAAAGAAAGTGTTCATAAGTTGTACTAGAAATCATTAAGAAAAAGCTAAGAGATTTTTGCGAATTACGAATCAAAAATGAAATGTGAATAGGTACCTACCAGTGGCGAAGCGTCCATATAACACGATTCCAGCCGGCTTCCTTTTTAAAATATGCCCTGACCTCCTTATACCTATCACTGCTTTCGTGTCTACTCAAAGACTAACTAGCCTTCCGAAACTCAATATATTTTAGTCCCACCGGCTTCCCTCCTCGGAAAAGTGACTCTTCGCTACTGGTACCTACCTACCTACTTCGCGAGTTTTTAAGTTCAACCTTATTGGTGATGTGATGCTTGTGACTGGTGCAGACTAGAACTATCAAACTCTCGGTAGGTACCTATCGCGACAGCAAAGTATAAAGAAACTTAAAAATAGGTATCCATTTGAAATTTCCAAGTGCTGATGGAAACTAGGCGTAGGAATAGAAATCTTGGACTTATTTAATAAAATATTTCGTGACCTTAATTATGGTGTTATATAGTTTGGCTTCTTGCTAATAGCGGTTCAAGCTTTATAAACAAAAACGATTATCGAAAAGGAGACGGGGATTTCTGAGCCCAAATGTAATGAAATGAAATATGGCTCAAAAAATGGTTATTTTTCTAAACAATATTTTCCAAAAATTATCCTAATTTTCAAACTGGAAATTAAGATATTTTAAAATCAAATTAGTCAACATATTGTGTTGACTAATTTGAGGTCAACTCGGATAATTCTGATGTATCGATTGCAAATATCGATTACCAAGTTACGCTAAATTCAGTCACAAAATAAAAATAGAACGAAGTTACAAAACAGTTACAAAATACTTGAAATCGCTAATCATATTATATTATTACCTTCGATTACCTCATTAATTGATATAAGTATTTATTTTATGTACATTATACGAACATTTTTTATAGTTTGGTAATACCCATAGCTTGCATAAGATTAAAGTACTCTACAAATTAGCGGGCTATCATCTCAAAATGACATCAGAAAAGGTCTATCATAAAAATGTTCATTCCATTCGTTCACGAAAATTGTCTTTGAATCCGAACTTCGTGTTCGCGAACGAAAATGAATTAGAGTAGGAAAATTCGTTCGTTTGCGAAGTTTCGTTTCGGAGAAACGAAGTAGGCCTCCTGAACGAATCCTGATACAAGGTTGACCACTAACCACTGGATGAGAAGAAGTGAGCGCTCGTGTTCGTCCGCATTGCAGACTGTGGCGCTGCCGCGGCGCGCGGCTGCACGCGCTGCCCCGGCGCTGGCTGGGCGCGCTGCTGGGCGCGCTGGGCGAGGCGCGCGCCGCCGGCCGCTGCGCCACGAGGAGGAGCGCCGGACTGCCTTTTATGATACAGGTTTGCTTTTTTTTTAAGTTTTTTTAAGTTTAATAGAATTTGCTATGCGTGTATTTCTTAGAACATACGCTAGAAGACTCTAAGTCAAAGGGTGATGGAGTGAGCTATGTTAGGCGTCTCCCTGCGCGATCGTTTAAGAAACGAAGAAATCTGCTGGTGAACTAAGATAACCGATGTGGCTTGCAGAGTTGCTTCTCTGAAGTGACATTGGGCAGGACACCTAGCTCGTAGAACTAACAGTTGTTGGGCAGAAAGGTTCTAGAGTGGCGACCACTAACCGGAAGACGTAGATCGATGGATGAGGGCGTGGCAAAAATTGAGGGTCTATGTTCAGCAGTGGATGTCTTTTGGCTAATAATAATGTAATATATAAAATTCTCGTATCACGGTGTACGTTATTGAACTCCTCCGAAACGGCACGACCGATTTTCGTGAAATTTTGTATGCATATCGGCTAGGGTTGAGAATCGGACAACATCTATTTTTCATCCCCCTAAATGTCCCCTTCTTCATAGTTTTGAAATTTTGTTTTAGAATACTTCTATTAAAATAAAAAAGTCTTTTTTTTTTTTTTTTAATTGGGTTGGATTTAGAGGGATGAAATTAGGGATAAAATATTATATGGAAAGATCTTTGCTTTTGAAGTTAGCGACTTCAAAATTGAAGAGAGGGGATAGGGATGGGGGCGAGAGAGAAGTGAGGGGGAAGGAAGGGGAAGTGAGAGGGAACGGAGGGATGAGGAAGGGGGCAGCGAGAGGGAAATGAGGAGGAAGTGAGGGGAAAGCGAGGTGGAAATGAGGGAGAAGTCAGGGAAAGAGAGAGTGAAATGATGGGAAAAGGAGACGGAAGGGAGGGGGAGAGGGAGGGAGGGGAGAAGCGGAATGGGAGGAGTGGGGAGGGAGGGGGATGGAAGGAGTGGGGCAGAAGGGAGAGGGGAATAGGCGAAAGTAGTGAAAAGCTTACGGGGGATATCTGTAGGTAGGTGAAAGAGGGATTGTAGAATGGGAGATTAGAAATATCTATTTATATAAAAATAAATCTCTATTTCCCTTGGTCACGGCATCACGCGTGAACGACTGGACCGATTCCGTTAATTCTTTTTTTGTTGTGTTTGTTATTGTCAGAAGAAGGTTCTGCAAAAAATTAGATAATAATTAAGACAGGACAACGTCTGTCGGGTCCGCTAGTAATAATAATAATATTCTACCACATTCACACAGCGCCATCTAGCCCCAAATTAAGCAATTATATTTGCTTGTGTTATGGGTACTAAACAACTGATATACTACTTATATACAATTTTTTTTTTGTAAATACATAAATATTATGGATAAATTACACCCAGACACAGAACAAACAATCATGCTCATCAGTGGCGAAGGGTGACTTTTTGTCAGAGAGAAGCTGGGGCAAAAATTGCTTAGCTTGAAGCGCGACGTATGATCTATTTCTATACTTTAATAGATATTAATTATTTATCGTAAAGAGAGATATTAAAATGTTTAATAAATCCATAATTTCTTTTAGAAGTTATTGTCATATCTGGGCGAGCACGATCGTTCTAAAATACATGTTTTTTGTTTTCAAAAATTAACTTTGAGAAACGTGTTATCTAAGATAATAAATAATTCAGGCAACAATTTAATACTACTAGCGTCGTAGCTACTACTTCTTTTTGCGAAAGGAAAAAGAAGTAGAGAAAGACTGCGAGAGTATAGCTCATTTCATGAAGATGGGCAGGATGGACATAGCATACAGCATTATTAGAAACATAAATAAGAAACATAAAAAGAAATCTACAGCTATACTAGATGAAAATGATAAAATATTGATAAGTAATGAAGATATATTGGAAAGATGGAAGAACTATTTAGAAAACTTGTACAGCGGTAAAGGATTAACACAAGGTGATATAGAAGATGAACAAGAAGTAGAAGACGTAATGATAGGTCCGGATATAATGAGAGAAGAATTCGACAGAGCTCTAAACAGTATCAAGAATGGAAAGGCAGCAGGTGATGATGGTATATACATAGAAATGATAAAATACGCCAGCAATGATGAAGTAGTGGAAGAAGTGTACTGGACAAATGCCAAAAGATTTTATGACAACTAAGATAGTCACATTGCCGAAAAAACAGAACACATTAAAATGCGAAGAACATCGAACTATAAGTTTGGTTTCTCAAGCCTCCAAAATTATACTGAAAATCATCCAACACAGAATAAGAGATAAAATAGAATATAACTTAGGCAACGACCAATACGGTTTTAGAAAGGACAGAGGAACCAGAGAAGCAATTTTGGCCCTGAGACTAATCAAAGAAAGAAGAATGGACATAGGACTAAACACCCATATAGCATTTATAGATTTAGAAAAGGCGTTCGACAATGTTGACTGGAAGAGGATGATGAGAATATTGAAGGAAATTGGATTGGATTTTAGAGATAGAAGAACTATATTTGAATTATATAAGAACCAAGAAACTATTATAGAAATCGGAAACGAGAGAGGAAGAGCAGGAATAAGGAAAGGAGTAAGACGAGGTTGTTCACTTTCACCACTCATTTTTAATGTTTTTATAGAATCAGCCATAAAGAAAATCTCAGAAACATCAGATAAGGGTGTTAAGTTTAATGGAGAAACAATACAATTCATACGATTTACTGATGATATTGCGGCATTAGCAGAGTCACAGAATGACCTACAGGAACTTTTAAACACCATGAACAACATATTTAAAGAATTTTCTCTTAAAATTAACATTAAAAAGACTAAAATACTAAACATATCCAAAGCTAGTTTGAACTCACACAGAACAATAAAAATAGAAAATAACCCATTAGAAAATGTAATCCAATTCAAATATCTCGGAAGCCTTATTGTACAAGATGCTAGATGTATACAAGAAATAAAAACCAGAATAGCAATAGCAAAACAAACATTTCATAAAAACAGAAATATATTTACATCTAAAATATCAAAACAAGTGAAAAAGAAATTTATAAAAACTTATGTTTGGAGCATAGCACTGTATGGGTGTGAAACGTGGACAATGACACAAAGAGAAAGGGATATGTTGGAGGCATTTGTGCTTTTCTTTCACTCTTCTCAACACATCTTCGTTTGTGATTTTTTATCACAAACGAAGATGTGTTGAGAAGAGTGAAAGAAAAGCGGACCTTGCTCAGGACAATAGAAAGTAGAAGAGGAAAGATGATTGGCCACATTATACGACATGACAGCTTTATAAGAAACATCATAGAAGGGAAAATAGAAGGAAAGCGAGGTAGGGGAAGACCACGGATAAACTATATGAGTCAAATAAAGAAAAGTGCTGGTGCCATGTCGTATAAGGAGGTTAAAGAGATGGCTCTGGACAGGAAGAAGTGGCAGGAATTGCATCAGTTCCACCGACAAGAGTCTAACTCTTAAATTATGGATGGATGGAGCGTCGTAGACACAGAAATTAGAATCATACTACGCTCTAAGCGTAAGCTCGGCGCAGCTCCCGCCGCCCGGTCACGCTAAGGTCGTCCATTGAGGAGGGCTACTCCAAACTAGTCCAAACCCACAGTAATAGCCCGCATAGTAGAAAACTTATTCTACAATATTAAAACAAACAAAACATACAACTACAATAAAAAAGTTTAGGTACAGTACAAGAATTTTAAATTTGTCAATTTTCACTACCTATCGAAAATTCTTAATAACTTCTAAATGGATCACCCTATTTAAATAAATTCTTTTGCCCTATCTGTTATAGACCTGAACCTATCAAATGAAACTTACGTATTCACGCGTGTCTCAAGCGGGCGGCACTTGCGCTGCGCTCGTACCTACTTACTAGATATTTCCAATATTTTCCAATAACTCCGAGATATCGTGTCCATGCATGAAGGTGCGTTGCTTAGCGCACTTTGTATGTAGATTACCTTCTGAGTAAACATCTTCACTAAATTACTTTCTACCCCTAATTCATCATTCAATATCATCATATCAAACTAAAGGAGTGTTCGGTAACGTACCACACAACTTGTTACTTTCATAATATTATAATTAAAGTCTATATACGCTTAGAACTACTTACTAAACAAAATTTATTATGTTCACTCTTTTACAGTACACGTAACACAAACGCTACCCTACACAAACTATATTTCGAGATATTTTATTATTGAATTAAAACAAAAACAAACAAAATATTGCTTTAGTGTTTGTAAATAATGAACTTTAAATGAAATGTCAACAACGGAGTTACCAATACTCTAAAATATTTGTCTCCAAACGTAAACTAAAAAATCTCTAGAAATGAAATCATAAATCACCAATAACCGGGGCGGTTCAACTTTATTTTAATAATTACTTTATTTTTACTAATTTTTAATTACTTTTTTTCATTTTCAAAACCTTGATTTATTTTAACAGCTAAGTTGTTAACCCTGACATGCACATCTCTTTCTTGTCAAATTTTCGTGCTTCGTACGTTCTGGAATGTAGCTTTGTTGTCTGTCTCGCTTACACCTACGCAATTTGAATGTTCTGTCTCTGTCATAAGCCGGCAAATACCGGGTTATACTCCACCTTTATTACGCGTAATTTAACTATGTACTTAGTTACTTGGAACGTACGATTTCCTATATTATGGATTCTTCTCAATTCCTGCGGCTTATTTCATAACAATTTGACAATTTGGCGCCAATGCGAAGACGTTTTGAAATGTTTTCATTTTATTTTAGTTTATTATTACCAGAGTAGAAAGACAAGATAGTACTTAAGGTGTTTTTAAAATGTTTTAAAGTTATTTTAGTTAAATATACCAGTGATAATAGATTGTATTTTTATTAATAGACACTTTGTGATTTATCTCAAAGGGAAGCCGGTAGGAATCGGGTTATATGGACCCTTCGCCACTGATGCTCATAACACAAAGGTTTGTCCTGGGTGGGAATCGAACCCACGACCTCCAGCTTAGTAGTCAGAGTCACTAACCACTAGACCAACAGGCCAGTCGATAATATGATGATGATGAAGGTAGGTGTTCGGTGAAATATGACCGAACACCTTACTTAGCAATAAGCGATTTACTCGTTTACTTAATTAGCCATAAATCCAACAAATCTTCTAATGTTTGATGTAAAAATAATTGTCAGTCACTTTTGATGCGTGGCGGGATACGTGTGTATAGCATACGACATCTTTTCTCATCAATTTTTATGCTTTTGCGCTAACACAAAATTTCATGTCCCGTCACACCAAACCAAATCTACCTCTTTTGAAAATGCTCACGACGCGTAATGGCAATTTTGTTGCGTTGCGGTTTCTTAAGCCGTCGTGTTTTGTCTCGCAGTTGCTCGCAGTTGCTCGTTTAATGCGAGATTAATGTTATATTGATTAATTATTATTATTGTAGTTATATTGACTTTGATTAACATTATATAATTATAGGAAAATTTTAAAAAAAATTATTGACTATTGCAGTAAAAGTTTGATGTGAAGTGAATGCATATCATGATCATTATGAACTCTTAAGACATAACATTTTATTATGGTTCTTTTTACCACCTATGCCTTGCATTGTCATGCTCACTCAAATGTCATGGCTTGTGGTGTCGTATTGGCCGGGTCATCACCTTTCCTCTAATATGGCGAAGGTGATGATGGCTGGTCTGTGCGTCATGCTCGTGAACGGGTGCTACCTGGGATGACTGGTCAATCTTGGCATGGCATACATTTAATACTTAATTCAATATTACCTTGTAGTTCAATATGACTGAGAAATGCATTTACTATTTTTTTAATTTTAATTAAAATACGTAGTCAAATTACCATACTAGATGAAACTAAATAATTGTAATCCTCTATTTTCGTTTCTTTTCTTTTTCCAAAAATGTTATTAAATAATTAGTTATTTTGTAATAATTACTTTGTATGGTTCTTTGGTTGCGTTGATGTGTTAAAATTGTTAACTCATACAAAAAATTGTAATTATCTGGCGATTGAAAAGAGTGGCGTGAGTTTCTTGCCAGTTCTTCTCACAGCTCTACCTCGTCAGCGAACTGGCTGTAGGTTAATTAGCTGACTTCATGTAATTTAACTTTTCATAAGTATCATTCTGTGATCAAAATGAAATAAATACTTTGACTTTGACTTTCTCAATAAGTATTTTTGGTCTTTGAGTGAAACTACATTTTCACCAAATGACATACAAAATGTCAACCCTAGGCTCTAGTGACCACAGAGCTGGAGGTGCAGAGCAACCCGTCGTGCTTCCACGAGTGTATGTCGCGCCTGCTGTCGGTGGTCCGCAGCTCCCCGAGCGCGGAGGCGCGCGCGCACGCGCTCAACATCGTGCGCGCGCTCGTGCGGCACTCCGCGCTGCAGCATTGCGCCGCGCCGCACGTGGGCGCCGCGCTCGTGGCGGCGCTGGGCGGGTTCGAGCGCGGCACGTGGCAGGTACGCACTGCGCGGTGGCGGTAGCTCGCTCGTCACGTGCGCCCGTGCTCACTGCTCCCCCCCCCCCAGGAGCGCAACAGCTCGACGCTGGCGCTGAGCGCGCTGATGGTGCGCGTGTTCGGCGTGGCGCGCTCGCGGGACGGCGACCAGCTGTGCGCGCGCAACAGGATGACCGGACGGATCTTCTTCATACGATACCCGCACTTGTACGACTTCATGCTGGTATGTCACCGTACTCGTTACTTTGCATGTACAATCGAACTATTTGAATCATGCCTTATTTTGCTGATAATTTAGAACAAGAACAGTGTACTAACTACTAATGAAAAAAATGACAGTGTCTAATAAACTGATAACAAACTCGTTCCCAAGGAAATTTGTGTTAAGGCGAATTTCGACCTATTTCAATTTGGTGGTTCATGATTCACTTGATTCGATAGTAAGTATTTATCGACTGAACTATACCTTACCTTTTCCAAAATACAGGCGAAATTACAAGAAGTGAGCTCGTGTGAGAACACCCAAGTCTTGCGGCCTGTGTTGTATCCCATACTGCTGCTGCTGGCGCGACTGTACCCGTCGTCCCTCGAGGGAGCTACAAAGGTATAGTACGTGTATAGGGGCCCACTCTGCGCCTGGCGACGACTATAGCCCCGCACTTACAGCTGCTGCCGTTCGCCGCGCACGTGCAGCGCTGCGCGCGCGGCGGCGTCCTGCGCACGCGCCAGCTCGCCGCCAAAGCGATGGTGGCGCTAGTGTCGCCCGAACTGTACGTATATACTTTATTACTTGTGGCGTTCATTCTCACTTTATTTTCATTTCATTTTGACCTCTTTGAGAAACGACGGTATGGAGAACGTTTGATGGTTGGATGTATTTCTTTTCCACAGATATGTAACACACATTCAGTCAATGTTCGCGCTTCTCACGCCTGATATAAAACGCAACTATTGCCACGGTATACTGCTGCAATTAGTACGGCTACTAGACGCCAAACCTGAAGCTTTGGAGCACTTGGACTCGCTACATGTTTCCGTGGAAGATACACTATGGATCTTAGACCAGGCGGTAGGCAGAAACCCCTGCTATTTGATAGCCGACGAGTATGTTAAAGTACTCAATTTAATTCTCTGGAGGTAGGCTTTTTTTACAGTTCTAATTTCATTTGATGATATATCGATTTTATCAAAATCACACTACCATATTTCAAAGAATAATAACTAGTTCGAATAGCCATAGACTTTTTTGGACATAAATGGCATCCGAATTGTTCACTGCGTTTACTCAAGACGGATTGGCAATTTCTGGTCTAAAAGTCTATTTGAACCTGCGGCCCTAGACAAGTGGCATAGATTTTGTTCATAGAATAAATAAAAAAATGTATGGGATTGACATAAGCTGACGACAATGTTGGCGTTAGCATAAGTCAATCCCATACATTTTTTAATCTATTCTATGAACAGAATAGAAGTCTATGCCACTTGTCTAGAGCCTCTGAGCGGTATCTGCTACCACTTGCGGTAGAAATAACCGAATGAATATGCGGTAATACTACTATTCTACATACTTATCGCCCTAGCCGTGGAACTTCATACTAAATACCTGAGCGAAATCGGCGCGGTATTACTATCAAACCAACTAAATCATGACACATTTTGCTAATATTTCGCTTCAAACTGACAATTTTTTAAGATCTACCGTGTCTAACGCACTTAGGACGTTTTTAATACTAACATAACAACAGTGTACTCAGTGAAATGTCAGTATCTAGTAAAATGACAACAAGCTCGTTGCTAAGAAAATCTGTGTTCAGGCGAATTTCGACCTACTTGCATTTAAGATGGATTGGCAAAATAAGCTTATAGTGCGTAATGATTTGCTTAGTTCGATAGTACAATGTACCTCTACCCATAGCAGCAGCGAATACCTCTTGTTTGAATAAGCTTTTACAGGTTCCTACACTATTGTTTTCTTTACCGTTAGTCAGTAATGCCCTAATTTGAAAATGTATACAAGATTTTACAAAATTGCTCAGTTTTCAACTACACATTACAAAAACCACGTCACTTTTTTTTTCAGATTCGTAACTACAATAAAAGAAGACACTATTGATAAAATTATAGCACGTTTAGACAAATTAATATTCAACAGTGAAACACCGCACATAACGTCAGGTCGTGACGTGTGCTTATCCAACGCCATCTACCTTTACTTCATAGTATTACATAGGAGTATTGAGGATCCCTGTGATATCGTCTATAAAGGGCTTCAACATCCTTCCTACGAAGTTGTACTGTCTACCTTAAACTATTTACTTATATTACATGGTCATTTAGAGGACAATAATTGCAAATTTGAAAAACATTTAATACACATTACAAATAGGTACCAAAAAAAGTATTTAAATAACAGTGATAAATATATAAAATTGCTCTGTAAAGTACTTAAAAATGATCATTTAGAATGTAAAAAAAAGAGTTTGAAAATTTTAACGTTATTAGGGGACACGCAGAAGTATATAATCGAAGCAAAAATGCAACAGGAGATAACAGAAGATATGGTAATAGATGAATTGTTGGTGTGTTTGCGAGATGAACATGAGAACTTAACTAATGTGTACTTAGAGAGTTTATTACATTTTGTGACGAAGAAATGGAAATGTAATAGTCTATCTGATCGAGATTTGTTGGAAGTGATGCGAGTTGGGTTCGAGTATAGTTCTTCAGATAACAGTGAAGATACTCGGAGTGTCGTCGTGCAATTTATAGAAAATAACACGGACCGACTGTTGGGTACACTTGGAACAAGCGGAACTTTGAGTAAACAGGAAATATGTGAGTATATATATGCTGATTTTTGTCCGACTGCCGCAGTCAAAGAGTTTTCGAGCATATGTATATATGTGATTATGTATATCTATTTCTTTGGCACGCTCTACAGCCTAAATGGCTTCATGGATTTTAACGTATAAGGTGTCATTAGATTAGTACTGATTGTGGGAGTGATATAGGGTATATTAAATTTCAATGTAGCGTCAGCACGAGAAAAATTGGTTTCTTTCTTTTCACTTTGTTTTAGGCAGGTGAGTTTTTTGTTTTTATATTGCTTGTTATCTTTTTGTTTTTACATAAAACTTATTGTCAGTATACAAAATACAGTACTGGTAAAGTGACTATAAGTAAGTGTTTCTGTCACGAAATTTGTAACATGTAATCGGTGTATTCCAGTCGAACTTAGTGTGACGCGTTGGTGCACGCTGGTGTCGCTGCTAGAGGACGACGAACGTGCACTACGACAGCGTACGTGCGACGCGCTCACGTCACAATGGCGTATCATGCCCCGGGTACCCGCCGCCGCATCGCCACTACTCACTCGCCTTATAGCGGGGGGAGGGGGAGGGGAGGGAACAGCCGCGCTAGTAGTACTGGCGCTACTCGACTTTAACTCTCTCGTGCTCACCGATGACGGCGATGACAGTCAAGAGGTGAGCAAACGCAAACCTTTTTTTTTACCTCCGCTCCACACGTTGGTCCCAACAATACTCGTCCAATGTGTGGATCTATATGGTATTACCAACGCTCACCCAACTTTTGAACCAATGCCATTTTCTAGATCCACACGTTGGAGCCAACGAGTGAAATCGAACTAATAAAAATTACCTAGCTAATTAATAACACAATAACTGTATAGATATTTGCGAAAAAAGATCTAAAGTGGTTAACGTAAGAAGTATTTTTCTATAGCATGTTTCATGTACTTATGGTGTTTTTTCTTAATAAGACAAGCATACGGATCGTTCGATGGTGAGTCACCGTAGCCCATGGACACGATTTGTATGTAACAGTTGCCGAAAATATACTGTACGAGCACATACGAGTAACTTTCTCCGATCTGGCCGAATACGCATTTGACGCCATTGTTAGTTATCTAGGTTACTTGCAAACACCCGCGGGATAAGACAGTGTAGTTGCATATTTTAAACCGAAGAGCACACGACCGCATTTTAGTGGCGAACCGTGTAATCTTTGAAGAAAGAAAAATTTCTGTTTTATTATTTTTAAGTGCACAATTTCTAGCGAAACTTTTGCAAAATTAAATAGCTTGTTTTTTATAGCCTCTGTTTGGTATAAAACCGAAATACCGGAATGAACAATCTGAACTGTGAATCTGTTAATTCATAATTTTACTTTATTTTTAAGTCCATAATGTAACAACCTTTTTAATTTATTTATTGATTTATTAAAAACTTCTTATACAAAGTATATTGGCATAATTATACATATACATACATTAGCCTTACGTTCAAAAATATACCTACACAAATATAACCTTTTATGCTGTCTCGCCATTTATTTTGTTATGTGGTGTGCAAAAATTAATATTCTATGTATTCTATTCTAATTTCCAGTGTCGCGTGTTCGACCATAACGAGAAATACAATATATTCTTAGAAGAAACTGTGTGGACAAGCAACTGCGCCGATATTATCGTACAATGTGCCAACGACGTCACACCGATAGACTTTGTCTTATCTATTGTGAACGACCCGGTATATAAGAACACCATTGACAAGTTGTGTAAACAAAATATAATAGAGTTTAAAAAAATAATCGCAGGGCACAAGATCAGAAATGACGCGGTCAATCCTAAAATTGAACTGTTTTTTAATATATTATCTAAACAATAACATAAATAGGTCCCGAACTCATTAAAGCAGTCGAACACTAAAAGGGTGTCATCAAAATAATACACTCAAATATATTTTCAATATTTTGTTTTATTTACATAACAAGTATGTATATTGATAAACTATAAATCACTTGACAAATAATATACAGGTATTCCTAACATATTCTTTAAAATGGAACAATTTTCAAAACTTATACTCAACTTTACAGTAAAGAAATCTAAATGAGGGTGTTTAGGAAAATTTTCGCCACCAGTTTGCGCTACTTTGGTAAAAGGTCTTCCATTTTGACAGCGCTATCAATACAAATATTTTTTAAATCTAAATGAGGGTGTTTAGGAAAATTTTCGCCACCAGTTTGCGCTAATTTGGTAAAAGGTCTTCCATTTTGACAGCGCTATCAATACAAATATTTTTTAATGTTTAATTTACAAAATAGATAATTTACGTGCACAAGGACAAAAGAAAATTGTCGAGAGGGTTTTCTAAAATGGCGCCCACGAGGTGGCAGCACCGATGCGTCAGGTCCAGCTGTCAAGCGCTTTTTGAAAGTGAACCCCTGATTGGCCCAATGTGACAGTTGAAGTGGCGCCAATTGATGGCGGAAATTTTCTTAAACACTCTTTTTGTCCTCACGTTCTGCCGTCTTATCCAGTACAAATATGCTGGACTAAAGTAATGTGGCGTGGGTACCATGCCAATTTCGCTTATTTGAGGCCTATTCAAACCTCAGCGGTATTCGCTACCACCTGCGGTAGAGAAATAAGATCGGAAATAGGTATGCGGTAATACTACTGTTCACACAAAAGCGGATTTTGCTATCCTTGTGGGTAGAATATCGCGTGAGTTTCGCTCACGAAGGTATGGACTTTTCGCCAGTAGGAGTGGGTATCCGGTATTCTGCTCTAGTCGCGGAACTTCATATTAAATATCGCGCAATTCGCGCGGTATGTACCTCTACACATACCGCGAATACCGCTTATGTTTGAATAAACCTTTATTAGATATTTCAAAGACTAAGACCCTGTTTGACCACTTGTTGATAAAGTGCGTGATAGCCTTTTCTAAATTTAACTGACAGATAGTACTCAAAAATCAGTTCCACAAGTGCCTGATAACCTTAACTGACAAATAAACTCTTTAAAAATATAAGTAATAAATATAATTTAGTGTAAAGGGACTACTCGTACTTATTCAGCTCTATTCAGCTTGTGCCCATAGAAAACAACGATTTTGTATGGAGACGTGTACGCATGCAGAAAGCTGAACGGACGCGTACACGTCCGCGTCTTTTAATAATAATAAAATTGTGAAATAATGTTTTAAATAAATAAATTATGTAGGTATTTTATCGTCTACTAACACTAGATTTTAAGCTGTCTGTAACTAACATTATAATTGATTTATATATGAATAAACAAATTATTATTAAAAGACAGATTTAACTAGTAGATGTTTTATCTGTTAGATATTTTAGCAGCTAGTGGTGAAACGGGCTCTAATACTGTCGATAACAATCATTATTATAGTACTGTGTATTGTACAAGTTACATTACTTATTTTAATATCTTAATTGTATTACTGTTGTGTATACCTGACTGCTAAGCCGGAGGTCGTGGGTTCGATTCCCACCCAGGACAAACCTTTGTGTGATAAGCATGATTGTTTGTTCTGTGTCTGGGTGTAATTTATCTATAATACGTATGTATTTACAAAAAAAAAAAGAAGTATTTAAGTATGTATATCCGTATTCTAGAACCCATAATACAAGCATATAATATGCTTACTTTGGGTCTAGATGGCGTTGTGTGTAGTTGTTGAAATATTATTATTATTATTATACCTATATAAGGCCCTGTTTCGCCGTTGTACCGTATGTGTTCTTCATGTAACAATATTTGTAGCGAAATTGACATATTCAATGTATCTGTTCGAATTTTAAAACTACACCTTTCCAAAAAGTGTTTAAAATCTATTAATTAAATCCAATTAGTAATAGTGTCATTGTTATGTACCAAACTTATATAATTCTCATATGAATGTTGTGTTCACTTCATGCACTTACATATTGTTTTTGCGATTGTTACTCTAGATTATAACCAGTGTTATGTCCAGTTTAGTGAGCCAATAAAAAAAAAAGTGCGTGATAACCTATCCGAATCTTAACTGACACGTAGTACTCAAAAATCAGTTCCACACATGCCTGATATCCTTTAATAAATAAACTCTTTAGAAATATAAGACAGATTAAACTAAAAGATGTTTTATCTGTTAGATATTTTAGCAGCTAGTGGTGAAACAGGGCCTAAGAATTGAAAATCCGAATCAGACCGAACCGTGAGTTAACAATAATAAAATTAAATGGTTACATTTTTATTGCCTTTATTATTTGTGACAAAATTTTGCTCTCCCTCCCCTTCCCACAGATTGCCCTCTCCGTTACAACACTACGTCACTGACCCTTTTCACAGTGGACTAAAGGGGCTCTAACACGCACTCGCTATCTTATAAAACTAGCAGCTTTCAGTATATTTTACTAATTTTGAAAAATCTCATAGAGCCGTCATAGTGGGTCACGCATGTTACGTTTTAGTTGAAAATAAGTAATAATTTTGCAATGGGCCTTTAAAAATATGTAAATTGTTAATCAAAATTACGAACATTTCGTAAAATAAGTCTTATATAGTTTATCTGAAGGTCTGTTTCGGCCTTTGTATTACAATAGCGCCATCTAGCTTGTTGTATTGTCTGTGGTCGTACTTATGGAAATCGATAAGAAAATTAAAGGTTGAATTTAAATCATAGTAATTTCTTCTGACTGTAATTTTCCAGGAGATTATACCTAATATCTACTAAACAATCAGACACAATCTTATTGAGTTTACATACAATAATTTCACACATTATATACAACATCAAACTATCTTTTCGTTATTTCAAACTATTTTATCTCCACGTATTCTATGCACTTGGTTCGCTACCTGACTGTTTTTAAACTTTAATCTATTGTCCTTCCTGTCTCTCACGTTACTTAACACAACTTTCATCTCTTTCACACTCTTGTCAATATCTTTATCACTTTTTTCTGTCAGTCTTTGTAATTTATTCTTCAAACTATCTTCAGGTACTGTTTGTTCCGTGTCGTCAAATAAATCTTTTACTGACACAAGTCTATGGGAGTTACCGACGCGTAATAACTTTTTAAGTCCTCTAGTTGATTTCTTTTCTATTAAACTTAAGAGTCCCCAGTCATCTTCTTTTCGACCTTCATAACCTTCTAATTGCCACGCCGCGTTTCTGACCTCCATTTTCAATCGTTCACATTCTTCGTAGCTCACATTTCTGCTAACATTAAGTGCTTGCTCTAACGGATTCACGATGTATAAAGGAATGGAATTTGGTTTTCTAATTGGCATTCCTTCATTAATCGAGATGGCTTTGTTCTGAAAGTCGAACTGTGAGTAGTACTCAAAGAAGCCGAGCAGTAAGGTCTCTAAATTGGCGGTATTTTGTGAGTAGCACTCTGTAGGCAGCTTGTTCAAATCACGAAGGAAGGTACAGTTGAGATTCTCTTCTGCTATTCTTGAATCTTCTTTCCCTGGCAACAGAAACATGTAACTGTAATATACTTAAAAGCTATAAATAACAATATTGTCATCATCATATTTTTAAAAACCAATACAATTATAAAACGTTAGAGAAACGAAACAGTAAACGAGAAGCAAGTGCTATACGCTTTTTTTTACTAATTATGAAAAGACGTGTGACTGCATGACATAATTTTTTTTGTGTGTATAGTGATCAAAATTTGGATTGGTAAAATGGTGGGTAAAGTTTCCTGAGCGTTTTATCGTAGGTAGCTCATTTCATGGCAATAAGACTTTTATTCCTTAGTACGACAGTATACTTTACATACTTCTTCAGACCAAAAAAGTAGTAGCAGTAAAGCTAATTGCAATTAACAATGTAGGGAAAAACTCACCAGCTCTTTTAACCAGCTCCTTTAAGGTCGGTAGCACGTTAGTCTGCTGTAGATAGAACAGCACCATAAGTGTAAGCGCGTAGTTGGTGACCCATCGGCCCGGGTGAGCGTTGGTCAGTCCGACTGTTTGCGCCCAGCGACGTACTGCAAACGTTAGGGGACGGACGCGACTGTCCAGCGTACCGAACTGCCAGAGTAATTCTGACATGTATACTCCTGACCTAAAGATATGAATTATTTTGTTATTTATTAGGCTTTAATGATAAAAAATCAAAGCTGAGTGAAAGGTTTATAATACTAGACTGTTTCTGCCCCGCTACCAAGCAAAGGCCTTTACTCATACATATAAGACATGAGCAATTGTAAGAGCAGGTTTCCTCACTATGTTTTCCTTCATCGTAAGTTAGTTAAGTCCAAGGTAAACTTGAAGAGTACATATGAATTTAAAAAATACTTTGGTAATTTCCCAGATTTGTAACCACAACCTCGTGCACACAGAGCGGGAATCTTAACTAGGCCATCAATTATATTTAAGGCAATAACATACACTCACATATTATTATAACAGAGATCACAATCCAGATCAGTGTATTCGTGAGCAAATTTCAGTATAGGCACTCTGGCGTGGAGTATCTTTTGTACCCTGGTGGCTCCTGCGACCCTGAGCTCTAGTAATTCACCCACGGCTTCCATGTGACGTTGCCACGGACTGCGCCCTCCCTCACACCTCTTGTCTTGGTATACGAGCCGACGGGACGGATCGTTCTGATAAACAAAAATATAATTTATAGTTTCCTGTTTTTTTGTAAAAAAATTTTTAAACCACGCAACAGATTTTGATATGGTCTTAACTATAATTTTGCACATTTCTTCTTGAAAGTTCATTTAGTAAACTATATGCAGATTGAGAATTTTAACAATTTGTAATCATAATGTAGACAGGATATAAGTACCCATGGCGTAAGGGTGGATCACTAGTTTAATTTCTTATGACAGACTTACAAAATTGTATAGAAATACTTAATTTAAAAAAGTGTTTCCTACCCCACTCCACGTTTGTCTGTCAACAAATTAGCTATAGGCAAATTAACTGACACTTTATTCTAGTTACTACATCATTTAATGAATATATAAATGCTTTTGACTTTGGTTACAGTGAAATTCTTACTCAGCCACAACACAGCCAATGTCTATTGTTATCATTCAAAGTTAATATTTATTATATTTACTTACTATGTCGTCAGAAAGCACATTGGTCAATGCAAGGTCTAAGTCACAGCCCATCTTGCCAAACCCATTAACCGAGGAACCAAATGGCCTCACAGCTATGTTGGAGTACAGGCTGTCAAATACACATTCTAACTGAAAATACAAGTTTTAATCATTCTGTGAGATCTACTCAAAAGCTAGGCTTAAGTTGGCTTTCTGTGAATATTATAGAAGTGGCTATGGAATAAAACATGCCAAACGGATACACCTGTATATTAAACTATGGGTTTCACCTGCGTCTTCACTGCTTCCTTCCTCTAGAACTAGGCTACCATATGCAAAAGAATTTTTTAAATCAAACTGGTAGTTGCAGAGATTAGCGCTTTTAAACAAACACACAAACAAACTGGCAAAATCTTTCGCTTTATATTATAGTATAGATTTCACCCAATCACCAACCCATTGGAAAAAAAGTGAAAATATTCAAGCTCATTGATGACATATATACGAGTATTTTATTTATGCTGCGGTCCTCCGTAGCACATGCTGAGCTGCTGCCTTTTTGACACAATACATTTCAAGTTATTTTTGTATTTTGTATTGGTTTTTTTGAAACTCTTTCGCTTTATAAATATAATAGAATAGATTACTAACCTGTCTCCCCACCATATACCGTAGCCTAGTGCCCAAATCATCCAATGATGTTCTGTCAAACAACAGTTGAATTTGATCTGATACTGAAGAACAGCTTGTTATGTCTTTAAACAACTTAATTTCATTTAACAGTGAAGAGCTATCTGTTGATATCAACTTTACATTAGGAACAGGAAACTTCTCCTTCTTTCCTGGAGCAGCTCTGAACCAAAGGAAGGGAGACTGCAAAGCCATAACGTCCAAGTCTTTCTGATGCGTGCCACACGATTGGAGCACTTCTTTCATATTAACCTCTGAACTGAATTCAATAAGCATGAAATGCTGCAACATTAAAGTTCACATTTTATTTTATACACAGTACTATCTATGACTATTAACAAAATGGTAGCTAAAAATTAACAGATTTATTTAAACAGTTAAAATTTTAATTTAAATAAGATACCTCTCCCGCCGTATTTTTGTAGTGATGTATACCATTGACTTCAGCGTACTTTGAGCAATAACCATATAGTTCATTGTATGAAGCCTCTGAATTAACTTGCACAACAATGCTCCGCCGCGCTTCAGCTCTTCTTTGAGTCACAACTTCGTCAAACGATACGAATTTCTTAGGAATATCTAAAATAAATACATAACCTCCAAGCAACCTTCATAACAAATTATCTCAGAATATTATTCAGCGACATACCTGAAGACTTACGGACATGTAAGCATTTACATGAAATCTGTGATGCTTTTATAAATTTTCTAAAAAAATGTCTTTTCCCAGTATTTGCTAACGTTTGAAATATTACAGACATTTTAACTTGGACCTCTGTCAACCAAAACAGACCACGGACAATCTAGATTGGCAGTATTGACAAATAAATAAACGTTCAAAAAGCTGGAGGCTATAATTTATTTGGTTACATGATGATAATAAAAGAAATTTGTAAGTCGTGGTTTGATATTTGTACATAATTTTCGAAATAGAAACTTAATTTTTAATAAATCTGAAATGATGTCATGATATCTCATGATAGATTTTTAATTGAAGAATATACGTTTTATTATTCTTTACCATATCTGCATTTCTCCACTACAACTACACTAAACGCAGATTAATTATTTCATTCAACTTGTAAAAATGTAAAAATAAATTTTAGGTTATGTTGTTGACTTGTTGACAAAAATAAATTTTAAAAATCTTTTCTACTATTATTTTAAGTTATTGTAATGTAATGCGGTTTGTATTTACAAACTGCAATGGCTACAAGAATATTACAACAACTGGCACGGCCAATTTTGTTTAATTCCTTAAAATCTGTTCATCCTAACCGCATTATTGGTACAGAAAGGGTTGTTTACTCCAATTCATTAAATATAACTGCAGTTCGAAACTATGCAAAGAGTAAAGATAAAGGAAAAGACAAAAAGGGTAAAGGGTCAAAAGTGGAGATTAACGTTGCCCTAATATCTGAACTTGTGCCTGTTGATAAAATGAAAGATCGATGCAACGCTGCAATAGAGAAGATGAAGGAAGAATTCACCAAGAATTTATCTCTTCGTTCCACTACGGGGTCTATTGAAACATTGCAAGTAAAATTTGAAGGAAAGAATCATGAATTGCAAGAACTTGCTCAAATAGTTAGAAAAAATCCTAAAACCTTGGTTATCAACTTTGCTTCTTTTCCACAAGTGATACCAAATGCGTTAAAAGCTATACAAGGATCTGGACTGAATTTAAATCCTCAGCAAGATGGTACTACACTGTATGTTCCTGTGCCAAAAGTTACAAAAGAACATCGGGAGGCATTAGCTAAAAATGCTAAAGCTCTGTACATAAAGTGTAGGGATGCAATGAAAGAGGTGCAGAATGAATACCTTAAAAAAGTGAAGAAACAGACAAACACATCTGAAGACTTGATCCACAGTGTGACTAAGCAAATAACTGCTATATGTGATCAATATCAAGAAGAAGCCAAAAACATCTATGAAGTGAAACATAATGAACTAGTTGGAAAATAATTATTGTAATTAGGAGAAGATGCATTTAATATTTTTTTGTGTTGCTTTAAATAGTTGTATAATATAGAATTAGGTAAACATTTTTACTGGCAATAAATATTGATTTAAAACTTGTTTATTTTTTAATTATTGTAACATGCAATGTTGCACAATTTAACCTATATGTCCTTGACTTACAGCAGTGTCTCTTGGCTGAAATGATGATGGAAAACATACTTTGACTCAATATTTGACTGCTATGAAATATAGTCAAATGATATGATCATTACAATGTTAGTCAAAACACTAGTTGATATATGGATTTTCAAACGACAATAGTCACATCATATGGCAAGCAAATAAAAAGTGCGTAAGTAGAATAAATCGCCACATGGGAAGCAGGGGCGAGCCGTTAGCTACGAAAAGGTTATTAATGAAACTGAAAAACAAATTTGTTTCATTTTTGTTTTCTATTTATATTGCCACTACTGCCATCTGTTGATCAATATGCAATCTTCTATCATTTTCATAAAAATATGAAGTTTGCTAGATGGCGTTAACTGTATCAAAATCGCATGAAATAAACGTAATTACTTAATAATACCATTTGCGATATATTTATCATTCAAGCTTCCCAAGGTATTAATTATAAAGTAATTGTTTATATCTCTGTCTCAGATATTATTACAACATTTGAAATGCTTATAAATGGAACTAGTAGATAATTTCAAAATGATCTTGTATAGCCGAAATAGCTCAGTTGGGAGAGCGTTAGACTGAAGATCTAAAGGTCCCCGGTTCAATCCCGGGTTTCGGCATTCCATTTTAAATTGATATAAATTTTATATATTTTGTATTAAGGTGTTCCTTTACCGCGAACATTTACATTGTTAGAGATTAGTTTTGAGCTTATGGCAGTTGTCTCATCGCCACACCGACGATAATAATAATAATAAATTGTGGACACTATCACACACTGTCGTATAGTCCCAAGCTAAGCAGATCTTGTGTTATGGGTACTAGATAACTGAAATATAATACATATACATACTTTTTTTTTGTAAATACATACTTATAATACACAGGAAACACCCAGACTAAAGACAAATACAAATGTTCATCACACAAATATTTGCCTTCCGCGGGTATCGAACCCACGACACCCGGCGTCGCAGTCAGTTACACTAACCACTAGACCAACGGTGCAGTCAAGATGAGCGAGTAACAAGTTAAACTAGCAACTTGAAACGAGTTGGCGAGCAGCGAGAAGCGAGTGTGTAGTTTCAATAGGTATGTTGCTGGGCTGACCAATAGTAACTACACACAGATCTTCTTCAAGAACAGGGTGAAGACAAATTGCAGATGACAATTTTATAGTATATGCCATGGTCCACGGTAAGTTGCTCTGAAAAACGCGATGTTGGGCAATGACCTACCAGACACACTAAAAATGATAATCCAGCCAGGGGGTGTGTCAGGTGTGAGGTTCCTGAACACTACTCGACAGTCTAACAAAGGCCATAAAAATAAACGTAACGTTAGACGTGTTGTTAAAATCTTAATCCCAGATTATTAAACTCAGACTGATTTTATTTTAGTCAATTTAAATCACAGAACAAGTACATACATAGAAGGAGTGTTAATCGCCCTCATATACTTGTCCTATTTTTCCAAATAAGCCGGATACATTGAAAAGAAAGAGACAAATAATTTTGCTAAGGACGCCCGGTGTACACTGTAGAAACGTCAATTTGGTTACCTTTGGTTACCTTTGGATGCCGAATTAAAAAGTGAACTAATGTCAAATGTTCCAACTTGTCAAGGCCTCTAGACAATTTAGTCGGATTAAACCGCCGCTCGTAATTTTCATTGTTGTTTATCTGTTTTGTGAAATAATCTAAGTTATTTAATAATTACATAGTGCTATTGTGAAGTAAAATTCAGCCCATTGGATAAGCAAAGTCCTGCGTTATTGTAGGTTGTAAATTACATTCTTTTCGCAAAGAAAATCAAGTTTAAATCGTCAACTTCCATCGGTGAGTAGATAACAAACCAATAATATATACTAAAAACCTATATATACGTGCAAAATACCTAAGTGATTTATACTTTACTATACTGCAATCATATTATAATCGTCTGTTTGCCATTCGATTCAGTAATTTTTAAGTATTTTACATTTTTACCAATTTGTGTAGTCATGTTCAATAGTGTTGTGACTTGTGCTGCATATTTTATCGATGACAAAAATATTACTATAATTTGTGTTAACGATTTTGTGGTAACTATCTTTGTACCTTTCATAGTGTTTCATACATTGTGTTCTTTTGCAGGTTTCCGAAAGATCAGACCGGAAGATCCATGAAGCAAATTAAGAGAGAATTATGTTATATATTATATTGTTACACGTTTAACGTTCCAGCGGTGAGGACGAATCTACTCAAATTTGCTCCATTGTCACGCGCCATACGACTTATTAATATTATTTCTATAGAAATTAATATTTTCAATGTACCCTGTCAAAATTCAAAGATGTTACACAAAAATGTATAGTATTGGATAAATAGGTATATTTATTTAGTAATTTTTTTAGGTTTTTTATGATATCGTATTGGATTTTTTATCTGTAATGATATTGTAAATACTTTTTCAATAAATAAATAAATAAATGTTCTAGATGACTACAGAAATTTATTGATAAAATTGATAATAGTACCAATTCATAACATAACAAAAAATATTTTAGCTTATGCACAAATAATCAGGACATTCCTAAACAAAACTGTAATTTTAAGGGGCAGTAATAATGTGTTTCAATATTATTGGAAATATAATCATACATTTGTGACATGAATCTTACAGCTGTGTTTTATTTTTACCTTGGGGTATCTGCTATACTAAGAAAGTCAGAAAAGAACAGAGGGCCGATACCGGTATTTTGGCGATCCACACACTGCCCCGCACTACGCTGCGGGAGCGTGGCGACGCGGTGACGGTGCCACGCGTGCAGATGCGAGAGTGCTGGTCTGCATCATCAATCACGCACATTACTGCAGAACACGGTGTCCATACCGTCTGGCCCCGAACCCACGCGCGTGAGTACGTGTTTCTCTGCATGTAAGCGTGTGATCAGTAACACAGCGCTTAAATGCGTTTTCAGTGTGTTGCACCACGCGTGATTTCTATACAAAGAGAGATACTTACAAACAATACAAGAACACGCACGCTCGCACTACGCTCCGTGATGCGAGGTAGTGTGTGGATCGATCATGTATATTTCAATTTTCAATTTATTTAATTTATTCATATACAATTTACGTGTGTGTGTTTGAACTTACAGCATGAAACATGAATATAAACTTCAAATTATTTCACATTGAAAATGCTCCTGGCGCCGCTGCCGGCCTATGCCACTCCGGTGAGGTGTAAAACGGCCGTTTGTTTCTTGTAGTTCATTTACGAGAGCTTTTATGGAACTAGACCTCATTTTATTAGCATGTCTGTTAATTTACCATAGCCCTAGACAAATTTCATCTATCGATATCGATAAACTGTCAGAAGGTATCGTAACACTATTAAACTTCTATTTGTCTCTGAGTGTGTACGCTTTATTCTCCTAATAGTCCTTCTATGCTTTAGTACTTGTTCTGTGATTTAAATACAATGAACAATAAAAATATTAGAATTTCACGACATATCAATATTAACCATTATGTAGTATGTAAAAAGACCTAGATCCAAATTCGTTCTTAGTTTGTTTTGTTAACAGAGGCGTAAAAGAAGAGGTTTTTGAAAGGCGGGAAACTTTGAAAGTGAAAAGGCGCGTTTTCTCTATCAAATTTACGAAAAAATTCACAATTTGTATTATAAACAATATTTTTGTAAATATTTTTGTTAAATAGACTGTTCATAGTGTACATAGTAAATTAGTAACCCGAAATGGGTAAAAAAAGGCGGAGGAAGGACGAAATGTCCTATGCTGACTCGCCGCAACAGCAGCAGTTAGCTGAATCTTCGGACTCCGATTCAGCGGAGTCAACAGAAAGCTGCAAAGACACAACAAAGGATAAGTACGCCATTTACAAGGTAAAAGGATACAATCGTAAATATCCCGAGGAAACCAAGCAGACGGACCTCATAGTCTTCCTGGCTCATCACGAACAAAATGCAACATTTAGCGATAGGGATCGTATGGCCCTATCAAAAGGTTTACGAGAGCATGGAGTTTCAGGCGTCATGCATCTACGTACTATAAATAAGTACAAAGTCGGCATAACATTTGACCTGCCAAACAACGCCAATATGTTTCTTCAAAACAAAAAGTTGTTAGATCAGCTGTCTCTTAAGGCAACTATACCCGCTGGAGATACCGAAATAACGGGAGTACTTACTTCGGTTCCCGTGGAAATGTCCAACAAACAAATTTTTTCATTGATTGGCAGCTCTAAAAACGTAATACAAGTTAGGCGCTTCATGCGCAGGGTCAGAGGTGACGCTGGTGTAACTTTCGTCCCTACACAGGCTGTCGCAGTAACCTTCGCGTCCACTATTCTTCCTCAGTACATTTACTTGGACTCATGGCGTCACGAAGTTAGTAAATACATACCACCAGTAAAACAATGCCTTAAGTGTCTGCGGTATGGACATATTGCTAAATTCTGTCGCAATACTGAAGTATGTTCAATTTGTACATTAAACCATAATTTTAAGAATTGTCAGGTTGACCCAAAAGATGCTAAATGCGCAAACTGCAAAGGTAATCATATAGCTATCTCCTCATCTTGCCCAATTAAAAAACAAAAAGTTGAAGAAAATAAAATTAAGTCACGAAGTGTCACTTACTCTGAGCTCTTTGACGCTAATACATTCCCAGCTTTAACTGCTCGAACTTTAGATGTACAAATTAATAATCTAATGAAATCCGATAAATTTATAAGTACTTTAGTAGAAACAATTACAAAAATAGTTACATCTAAAGATGTTCCTATTAATTCATCATCAATTAAAGAGGTTTTAAAAACAACTATAAGTAAGAAATTTCCATCATCCTCATAATGGATTTGTCAAACTTAAATATAGTTCAATGGAATGCACAAAGTCTTAATAGCAATAAACATATATTTATTCATTTCCTCTATGCACAAAATATACATATAGCAATAATTTCTGAAACATGGTTCAGACCTGATCAGTCTTTTAAAATAAAAAATTACAATATTGAAAGGAATGATTGTGGTAACAAACACAATGGAGTTGCAATTATAATTCATGAAAGCATTACTTACACTAAAATTAACACTTATTTTGATAATTCTTTACAAAACATTTGTGTGAAAATTAAAATTAAAAATAAAGAAATAAGTATAGTCAGCTTTTATAGCCCCCTAAACTCTAATCCAGTTTTTAATAAAGATGATTTTGATTCATTGGTGAAATCTATTCCTGGTCCTTTTATATTCGCTGGAGACTTTAATGCCCATCACACTTCCTGGGGATGCGTTTCTGACTCTCCAAGAGGTAGAGAAGTCTTAGAAGTCATTGACGAAAATAATTTGGTTCTGCTTAATGATGGTCAAGCAACAACTGTTGGTTCTCTAACATGGCGTCCCAATGCACTGGATTTATCGTTGGTTTCAGCGTCGTTGGCACTTAATTGTGAATGGTCTGTACATGATAGTCCTCTTGGTAGTAGTTATCACATTCCTGTAATCATAAAAGTAATGGTTAGCAGAAACAAAAACAATGTTTTTTATGGGAATTGTTTGAATGTTAAACATTTGCCCATTCACCCAAATTATAAACTCGTAGATTGGCGAATCTATAGCAATTGTGTGGAAGAATTGCTAATTGATTTTCAAATAGATAATAAAAGTCTTCTTAATTCATATTCTCAATTTTGTTCTATTTTGCGCACAGCAGCTGCTAATTCCAATAATTTAAATGGTCATGTTATCACAAATACCACCAATCACACATGCAAAAAAAATAAGATTAAAGGACCTTCTCTTCCTTGGTGGAATCAAAAGTGTACAGAGGCTGTACTAAATTTCAAAACAGCTATATAAATTTTAAAGAAAATCCAACAGAAGAAACCTATCTTCAATTTAAAAGACTCCGGGCAGTTAAAAAACTCATTTTAAAAACAGAAAGACAAAAGAGTTGGTTTTCTCTTTGTGAAACTTTTAATAGATGCACACATTTATCCATTGTATGGAAATTTATGCGTAAATATAATAAGACATATAATTTTAATATTCATGAAAATGACGCATGGGTTTTAGATTTTTTAAAGAAATACACTCCAGACTTTGTGCAACATTCTTCAAAAACTCTCACTGACAGTATTAATTCCAAAAATAATTTTCTACTTAATCCTTTTACAATTAATGAATTAATATCTGCAATCTCCTCCCGAAGAGATACTGCTTATGGTCTTGATGGAATACCATATATCTTATTTAAAAAACTAAGCACTGCAAGTTTACAAACATTTCTAAAAATACTTAATTTACTGTGGGAAAATAATGTTATACCTCAAGATTGGAAAGTAGATTGTCTTGTACCAATTTTAAAACCAGATAAGCCAAAGTTATGTCCTGATTCTTATCGTCCCATAGCACTTACTTCTTGTGTAGGAAAGTTATTTGAACAATTGTTGAAGCAACGTTTAGAGTTTTACATAGAACAAAACAATATCTTACCTTCTAATCAATTTGGTTTTCGTAGGAATCGGTCTGCTAGGGAAAGTGTCTGTCAATTACAGCTCGATATTCATAACTCTTTATTGGCAAAAAAAAATTTGGTTGGAGTTTTCTTTGATGTTGCAGGAGCTTTTAATAGTGTAAATATAGATATTCTCTGTCATGAATTATTGCAAATAGGAATTCCTGTAAAAATTATAAATTGGATTAAAAGTTTTCTGAGCAATAGAGAAGTATTTGCTAAATTTAATAGACATCTCTATGGACCTAGACTCTCGTCAAAAGGAGTTTGTCAAGGCGGTATATTATCACCTTTAATATTCATATTGTATATACGTAGATTAAATCTTATTTTAGGGTCTCAGGTTAAAAATCTACAGTTTGCAGATGATTTGGTTGTTTATACATCTGGGAACAATTTATCACAAACCATCCAAATAGTCAATGATGCATTGGTAAATCTTTATGAATATTTTTCTTACCTTGATCTAAATGTTAATCTGTTCAAGTCCAAAGTTGTTATGTTTGGTAAACAGTGTCATAATATGCCCAATGTGCTTTATAATAATTGTGCATTACCCACTTCACTTGAGGTTAAATTTTTGGGGGTTCTTTTTTCATATAATCTAACCTGGAATAATTACATAAAACATATAATTAGCAAAGTAATTAAAGCTTATAATGTACTGAAATCTTTGTCTGGCTCATATTGGGGTGCAGACCCAAAAATTTTGTTACTGTTGTATAAATCATTAGTTCGTAGTCATTTTGAATATGGTTTCTATTGTTTTGCTGCAGATATTAAAATTGTAAATAGTTTAGATGTTCTTCAAAATAAATGCTTGCGTGTAATAACTGGCGCATTCAGGAGTACTCCTATAAATGCAATGCAGACTGATTGTAATATCCCACCATTAAGCATTCGTTTTAATTACTTAAAAGAAAGATTTATACTAAAACTTTATAGTGTATCTAATAACAGTCTATTGGTCAATTTGTTACACTCGATTACTCCTTTAGTTTCTAAACCAATTTTTATGATACAGGGTCTTCAAAGTTTCATAAATTTTATTCAAAATTTAAATATCTATCAATCCAAACATATTTTGCCTTGCTATGAAGGAACTTTTATTGGTAAATTTCCAGCAATTAATGTGATTCTAAAGAAAAAAAAAGAATTGTCCACAAAAGAGGAAGTAAATGCAATGCTATCAGAGTGGTCAGATCATAAATTTGTTTATACAGATGGTTCTAAGAATGATAAGGCTGTGTCTTTTGCCATATATGAGCCCTCCTCAAATATAGGCATTGGCAGAAAAATTGACAAAAATTCAAGTAGTTTTACAGCTGAAGCTGTTGCTATATTGAGTGCTTTGAAACATATTGAAAATTATAATTCAGGACATAACAAATGGGTAGTGGTAAGTGATAGCATGAGTGTTCTGCAAAACTTGTCAAACAACAAATTAAATGCTAACACAAATTATATAATTTATTTAATAAAGCAGTTATGGGTGGAATTATATCAATCAAATATTGTAATTAGTTTTGTGTGGGTGCCTTCGCACATTGGTGTTGTAGGGAATGAAAAGGTAGACTATTTGGCCAAAAAGATTGTTGATTTGGAAGAACTAATTCCTAATTCTGACCCTGATATGGATGTTTCCATACCACCTACAGATGCAGTTAGTCTTTTAAGACAGCGCATGTGTCGCGAGTGGGGGAGACATTCATACCAGTGCACTCAGGTTGAAAATAAAGGTACTTGGTTTGCCACTCTAGACGTTCAAATAAACTCCATACCTTGTTTCTGCAAGTATAACAGATTCATAAATAGAAAATTTTATTCAATTATCAGTCGTATGCGTTTTGGTCATTGTCGTTTAAATTATCATCTTCATCGCCTTAGAATGGTCAATTCTCCTAACTGTGAGTATTGTCAATCACAAGAAGTTCAGTCACTGCATCATATCTTTTTCCAGTGCTCATCTTTCAACATTCAGCGCCTTGTGTTGTCGGATGAGCTGCTTAAAATTTATAATAATCCTGACGAGGTCCCGCAATGCATTCAGGAGCTACTTAAGAATGTCTCAGTTTATATATACTTGTACAAATTTATAGTAGAGACTGTAAATGATATTTAGTTATAATAAGTTTTCGTGTATTTAATAATATTATTTGTTTTAATAGTAATACTTATTAACTTTAGGTATAATTCTTAAAAATGTAAAGTAAACAATTAACTAGGTACAGGAGACAGCTCGGAAAATAGGACAAAAATATTGAAATATATGAAATAAAAATAAATATATCGATGAATTGAAGACATACAAAACGATTGTCTTAGAAAAAGCAGGTTATTTACCATGACATTGACAGTAGGAGTGGTCGTTACGAAACGTAACCAGTTAATGAAACTATCTATTCATATAATAGCGGTTAGCGGGTTATTGCAGTCCGACGAAACTATCTATTTACAATAGATAGTTTCACACTCACACGATTCACGATCACCAACGTAACGAAAATGTAACAAATCGTTTATTCGGCTAATTTCGCGACGCATCGGCAACTGCTTCGGCTGTTGAAGTATGTAAGTACCACCTGTGGTACCACCGGCCAGCTCTCGAATGTCGAGTGAGCGCGGGTGACACGTTTTGTCTCTTTTACACCTTGCTTTATGTATTATTTGACCTAAGACTCTATTACCTCCAAATAGATGCGATATTAGAAATGAGAAACTAAGTGTGCATGTTTTTCTAAAAACGAAAAATATTTCCGAATTGCATGAATTTGCGTGCCCTTGACCCTTGAAACTTTTAAATGCGCCTGCGTTATTTAAAATTTAACTTAAGTATTAATTGTTACATAATTAACTCGTAACCAGCCAGTCCTAAGCCTGGATAAAGCATGAAGGAAATTTCATTGTAATAAACTTAAATCTTTACACTAAAATCTCAATATCAGTAATCTTAACGAAATTGCAAGCTCCAAACAAGCTAATCAGGTTTTCTCGTGAAATCATCGTTTCATTCGCTACGTTCGAGAAACACTTTATTGAAACTGCTATTAAAATAGAGTGTTTCAAAAGCCGCTATTGATATTCGATAGATAGTTTCGTTTCGTTATTCAAAAAAGCCGCTATAACCCACCGCTAATTGACAGTAAAATGACATGAATAATGGTTTTGGACAAAAATAAAATTACTCTATTCAAAAATGGGTTAAATACGAAAGACAAAATAAATAAAACAAACAATACAATGAGTATAAAAACGAAAGACATTATTTTTACAAACTTACCACGTAAGAAATCCTACACGGAAGACTAGGCAGTATGGTCGAAAGACTATAGCCTGCCCTTTGGGCAAATAAAAAAAAAAAAAAAAAAAAAAGAGGCGTAAAAAAAACCAATTGTCATCTGTCAAGTTCGTTAGCAAAACAAGTAACAACTCGATTCGGAAAAAAGTGAATTTGAAAATAATGGCTGTAAACAATAAAAATCTTAATAAAATATATGACAGAGTAATGCCTCGTGTAAGTACCCACGGTCGGCCTACTTTGAAATCGAGTTCTTTTGTTACACGACACGATATACCATCGTCAGCGCGACTTGGCGCGAAACCATCTGTTTCGAATGTAAGCTCCACTATTTATAGTGAACTTCCAAAAGTGTTAATAGATTATGTGCCTGAACCTAGTCGTGATCAAGTGAGACGAAAGTTTGTTGTGAAGCCTCGTAAGACTTTGAGGTCTCTAGATCCTGCAACATCACCACATCGCCATAAAATTATACCGAAAGTTTTAAGTAAAACTCCTACCAATATTCAAACAGTAGATTCGGCACCATCAGTATTACCTAGTACTGGTGGGAAGTGGTCTGAGACACATCTACGGGAGTGTTTGTCTAGTACTTCTCATTCAAGATTAAAGGAAATTAAGGTAATTTTATTTTATCTCTTAAGCTGAGATTTAATATAATAAAAATGCGTATTAAACAGCGCCACAAGTTTACTTCAGACTTGTTCTTGATCACAAACTGATACTCTTCTTGTCTGGTTACTAATATTAAAACTCCAATCACTTTGAACTATTCAACTTTCTCTTTGTTATTAAATACTTGTTTTACTTGTTACTCTTTCATATAGCAAATACTATAAATAATATATGTACTCTTAGTTATTTAACTAACTTACTTTTTTATGTTACCTTAAAAAAAATTGTCATCATGTTTTATTGTGGTATGATTATAAATTATAACTGTTCAAAAAGTTGTAAAATTTTTGCTCTAGGCAGTTTTTTTAAATTTATAATTACATTGTTTCCTTTTTTATTCCAGGATGAGATTCAGGCATATCATAAAACAGAGAAACTGATAAGGATACGCAGTAATTTATATAAGAAGTGTGGTGTGGTGCTGGATGATGTGGGGAATGTGGCTGCTGACAAGGCTGTCCAGGTTGGCAACTTACCTGCAAGTGCAGAAGGTATGGTTTACTACTTACCTATATAAAAATTACCAACCTGTTGCTTCTGTTGCTTGTCCTACGTGGACCCTGAAGGGCGTTGAAGGGCTCATAAGCAGCCAAGTCCAAAGTTAGTTGAGTCCTATGTAGCCAGGCAGGGGGCTATTATTGATACAGTAGAAACAATAATAGCTTCGCCTCTGGTACCAACTCTTTAGAATCTCACTGCATAGGTCCAATGAGCCATAAGTAATGCACATTGGTAACCATTTTTTGTTTATTGATTAACAACTTCTGACTTACATCGTATTATTTCATTATATTATGATATTCAAATTTTCTGATGATATTAATTTGCTTAGAAATATCAAGTCTATTCAAAATAAATTAACTTAGACAAAAGTTTGAACAAAATCAGTCTTTTTATTTTTGCTTATTAGGCAAATAGCGCCATCTGTTGATCAACATGTAATTCTGTATTCATTTCTAGTTCATGCTAAAATACATAGATGGCGGGAGCTGTATTAAAAATGTATAGTTTAGGCTTGCTTGATTTTCTATGTAAATTACTGCTAGCCGAATAAATAATGTAAAAATAATCTCAGTTATTAATATTGTAAAATAATTATTTACTACCGTGTTTCAAAAAAAATACTATTGAATGACATGTAAAATAAAAGGAATTAGTCGATAATTTGGGCGACTCTACTACCGGCCGAAATAGCTCAGTTGGGAGAGCGTTAGACTGAAGATCTAAAGGTCCCTGGTTCGATCCCTGGTTTCGGCAATTCTTTTTATAATTAATGTTTGAATATTTTTTGTTTCAGACGTGCCTCAAACGGATATTAGGTAAGTGCATGCGTTATCGTGAGCGTTATATTAATATGAAATTTATATGTATTAATGCTACAGAGATAAGTATATTATTAGGTATTAATTTGATTTTAGAAATAATCACCGACAATAACTACATTGAACCGTACATTGACGTCAATATATATATTGTCAGTTATTTATTATAAGACCAGCTTTTTTAATTCCTATCTTGTATCAAACTTTTCTAGCTGTTCAGGCAGTCAATACTTTTTATTTTATACCTACCCACATAAGTCTATAGTTTTGGTTTTAACTCGCTTAATATTTTCCGAACTAATGCCTATTATACTTGGTTAAGTACCAAATTACCGGTAAATATAGTTAGATATATTATTATAAATTTTCCATCTGATATTAAGTCACTCGAAGATCTCCGAACGGCAATCGGCTATGACCATATGAACTCCGCCGTAACCACACTAGTAAAAAAAATAAACAATAACGTTGCATTGCTTTTTTAGAAATACGTGATTTAAAAGGTTTTAAAGGAATTTAAAGGAATTTAAAGGTAATCTGTGATTTTAATAATAATAAATGCACCTTTACTACTATAATTATTCGCTTTCTTCCAGATATTCATATTTTTAGTACCTACTACTTAGTGTTTTAGCCATAATACATCAGCTCACAGAAAGACATCCATAATTTCGCACTTGTCATCACAAGCCTCTTTAGCTCAGTGGTAGAGCACTGGTCTCGTAAACCAGGGGTCGTGAGTTCAATCCTCACAGGAGGCAGGTAAGGGCCTTCTTGCTTTTTTAATAACTTGTTGTATTTTAATTTATTTTTTGATAATTGATATTTTTTATTTATTTTGTTGTTCCCTGGTTTATTAGACTGTGTATTGTATGTATAGAAAATTTTATTATAGTCTGGTATACAAAATAATAATATATTTTTGTACTATGGGGTACAAAGTATTCAGTAGCAATCAGACATCACTGTAAAGTAATTGCATTTGGCGACAATTGATAATAAAATATTCTCGATACTTTTAGAGTAATTGCGGTGTATTAGGACTGCTTAGTAACTAATACTAGGTACCATAATAGTGGGTCTGGGTTGATAACACGATTACTTCCAATTCCTATGTCGCTGAATAAAACTTGATATTGGCAGCAGAAGAGAAAATTGCTGTGGTTTTACTCGACATCACCATATCATTTTAGCCGAATGCAGTATCTCTACGGATCGGTTGTGCGTGACCCTTAGCCATATGCATATTACAATAAAAACTATTTTTATATTGTTTCACATCCTGTAAATAATCCTTTCTACAACTAAACAGACATAAAAAAAGTAGGGCATATTTTTTCTTGGAACACATCCGACCCTACTATAAAAGGCTGACGGGATACAATTACTACTATATCACATGTCAACAACAGCTGATTGTCTGTGGGATAGTATGCTCTGTGGCCCTTCCCCAACACGGGTACAGTTATACCCGTTACGTCTACCTGACTTCACCGTTAGGACCCTGCTGTAATTAGTATGGTATTATACCTTTTTGGTTTGTTTTTTTGTTACTTTATGGAAGTTACGAGGTTTCAAGTGATTTTTGTAAACCCTTTGTTGTAATTGTAGTTAATTTAACCTAGTTTTTTATGACACCCATCTATTTATTTACATAACTTATAAATTTAATGCATGTAGATTACGCAAGATGACATCACCGTATGTCAAGCTCGTTGAAAATAAGTCTGTTATGATGATGTATCGGGAGCGTGCTAAGTGGGTATCAATCGCAGCTATCGGCAGGCGTCCGGCGTCATTTCCGCTTCCCGTAGCTCGCGCTGGCACGCGTCCAGCCTATTCCTGTAACCATATACTTGTTGTTTGATAGCCGCACGTATTGCTCACTCTTGGTGAAAGTTTTATCGTTGCTACGTCGAGGCTAACGAAAAATTGAGGATTTTTGGACTTTAATTTGTTTACAGGGATAATGTTAACATTTTGTAAGGAACTGAAAGTCTTTCTACCAAGAAATGTTCTTTGTGGGTGGTTAGAAGCAATTACGTTTTATTACATCATTAAAATAGGTATTTGTGTATTGTATTGTATTCTATTTTGTGTGCGTATAGTTTAACGAATCTTATAAAAAATTCTCAGACTACGGTGCATCTCATTATCTGAGCAAAACACTCTTATCCTCTATCTCACTTGTTCGAACTGTTTATCTTTGAAGTATAACCCTCTCTAAAAGTCAGACGCGCATGCATGAGTTCAGCTCGTCCAAATGCGGCTCACTAAACTATTAATAGACTTGTTTATCCAAACAAACATTACATCTGTCTTATTTCATAACTAGACGCAATACAAAATTGGCAGTATCTCTTACGTGCTATGACCGTATTAGGTCTTGTAGTACCTACGTACTACTGACGCTCTTTATTCGAGTTTACTCAATGAATGTGTCGTCAGCAAAGCCCTTGCGCTTCGCGTGTTGGATGTGCAATCCGAAAAGTGTTTAATGCTTCAAGCGAAGTGCACCGACGTAAAATTGGCACGTCCAGTGCGGATTATTTTCGTTTATGTGAATCAGTGATGTAACTGATGGAAGTTCTAAATGGTCATGCTCACTTGATTTGTTTTGGCTTTGAATAAAAAGTAGCTTATAGGGTTTCGTCTATTCAACATTGTTCTTTAATTATTATAGAGAAACTTCTCCTTCTTTTCTCTTGCGTAGTTTTTCTCAGTTTGGAGCTATTACAATATTTTGCAGTAAAATATCGTTGCAACTAATTTTATTATTGTGTTTCATGAGAAAAACTGCCGTGATCGTGAGTAGTTAGTATTTAGAATGTAAAATAATTATTGCACGGGGGGATAAATAAACGTTACCTTGTTAGCACATAGGTTTTCCTAAAACAGTTTAATATCTTTGAATGATTGAGTGTGTAGTACTTTGTTATTTTACAATACACTACTTGTAAATCGGAATTACGTAAATGGTCATTATAAATTGAGCCATGTGGGCGCCGGCGCCGCCAGGATTGATTTTAGGGGGTGCATTTGACTTTCAGAGGGTGCATCTGACTTTCAGGAGAGTGCACCTAAACAAATTTGGATAGAAACATAAACGTTACATTTTAAAGAGTAACTTCATAAAAAAAATCTTGTTTTCTATGAATTTTCAACATGCTTCTGGCGCACATGAATTGAGCCGACTGGATTGATTGTACACACAAGAATGAGAAGCAAGCTGTCAATATTTCATTATTGACGGCGTAAGTACCTATCACTATCTGTTTACTACCAAGAAAGTGACAAACGAGCATGCTCGTCTATGGTAAGTAGTCACCGCGGCTTGTCAACGCTTTTAATGCTTATGACTCTAAAACCGCAATTCACTGTTTACTGTTTTAACCAGTTGTATTAAAATATACATAAAGATACCTACACTTCGTATGTAAGAGCCCGAGCGTAGTACACGTACACTATATAAATATACATATTATATAGCGTCGTCGACTCACAGTTGTCTCGCTGGTCACGATCTTGACCGTTTAAGCTAATTTCTTGCACTTATTGTACTCGTACCACTGCATTCCGTGCAAATTGTTTGAACAACAAAAGCTTGCTATAAGATAATAGTAGAACTTTGCCAGTTTGAGCTTCAATGTACTGCGAAAGTATCTACACTCTCATAAAATTTGAACTTTGTTATTTTTCCTGCCCTACTTTTGGAAGAAAGAGCCTGAGGTCTAACTAACATTTTCCGTCGCTCTCGTTCCCTTTGCTCTTAATGTCGATAACAATTGTTTGTGTTCGTTGTATTTATTGCATTACTTAAAGAATAAGTCAAAGACTTCGGACACTTAAAGTGATCCATATATGCCGCCAAGTTGTATAACAAAGAAATGTGTTAATAACTTTAAACAGAGACACTGTTTACTACGCGGCCACGGCGTAGAAATTGCATAAAATATTCAGTTAGAACAAAGAACACTGTATGACTGTACAAATAAATCGGTTGCTAACCGCTTCAGTTCGTTTTATAGTCAAATAAGTAATTGTACTAACTAATAAGTCCAAAAACAACGCTGTTGTGTCTCCAGCTATCGGTTGAAAGGCCAAACATGGACTCGTATGATGCGTTGTCGTTGACCTTAATGATCGTCGTGTTGTAGCTAGGGGTACATTTAAAAATACAAATCGTCAGTGTTTCACAACAATAGAAATCCATTTTTTTTTTGGAATGCACATCAGATATGATACAACGGGCGAGCGGCGAGCGGTCGAGTCAAGGTACAATAATGGATTCTGGCGCGAAGGGCACGCCCTGCGGTCGGTGACCGGGTCGACGGCCTGCGCCGGCGCAGCATCCAGTCCCTGCCCCCGCCGCTGCTGTTCCCCGGACACAATCTCGAGTCGCTCCCTGTGGCACAACGCGCCTCACCTTGAGCCTCGTGTTTGCATGGATTTCCTTATTTATGGGGGGTCGTGTTTGTGCAATTTGAAAATATTATGTGCATGCGTCCGGAATTCCGAACGTCATAAACATTTCATTGTTTGTAGATTACGACGCGCGTAAATCGAAATTGCGGGTCTGATTGAAATTCAATATTCCCAGTTACTGTTATTTTACTGTTACGTCGATTTGTTGTATTTCCTGGTTACTTGTGCTATTCATATTAAAAAAACGTATGATTTAAGTAGCACATTCTTCGAGTTATAAATATATGTTAAAAGTTTGGTTGAATAAGCAGAAGTAAATTTAGGTTTGTTCGATGCTATTCGCCGTTGGATACTAGTGTTCAGACATGTATGTGGCAGTTAATAGCTGCTGATACGACGTCATATCGTCGCCCTACTGAACTGCGACATGTTTGTACTTCAATTATAATCGTTATGCACAGCGTAGAACTATGTACATTTCGAAGCTACGTTTGATCTATACTGTAGGTATATATATATATATATATGTATATATATAAATAAACTCGTTTCCGATTTCCCAAGTATAAGCTATTTTTAATCAAAACTCATTATTTATATGAGTTTGATGGCTGGTTGGAAGAAAGTCCGCTACTTCTAAAACTGGCCGAAAACTAACGCACACTAAAGCACAAAAGCAGAAAACAAAAGATTCAAGTTAGTACCTTCTGCATAATATGTAAATAATTTTAACTATAAACGTTAACAGCCATGAAGAGTACTTTCTTCACGTAATTTCTAGGCGTTTTTAAAATCTCGGGTCGAGTGAGCGGCTTTCCCGAAGTTTTCCCCTTCGCATTCACGTTTATTTAATTCTATTTATGGTGTGTGCACGAACACGGAGCACTGAGACTTAACCTTAAATATTTTAGGGTTTTGTGCTCGGTCTCAAGAGATTTGTGTCGTGTGTATTCTTTCGGATCACGTCCACGACTCACGTGCTCCCAAACTTTGTTGGAGCATTGAACGCTGACAAAGAAATTGGAAACAATGAACGTGAGCTGGTTGACTGCTGGCCATCACGTGCCCGGATATTTTATTCGCGTTTTCCTTTTGCATTATTTGCCGCAAAGACCTATGGTGTTTACGTTCTCGTCTCAATATAACAGGTTCAGTTTTATTTAATAGAGTAGGGAAGAGGAACTAGCCATGAGTAACTCCGGACACATCTATATCCTCGGATATATATCCGGGACTGTATATGCTACGACTCCTTCCCTTTCTAAAATATTAAATAACATAAATCCACGCAACTCCGGACTAAGACGGAGAAACTTAGAGCGATGATCGAACACGAATCTATTACAAAAGCAACGGCAACTGGATATGCCACGACTCCTTCCCTTTCCAAAATATTAATATTCGATATATCCATGTATCCACGCAACTCCGGACTGAGACTGAGAAACTTATAGCGATGACCGAACACGATTCTTTAACAAAAGGAGCCGCCATTTTGAACTTTGTTATTTTTGAACCGTTTGCCTTCAATGTCGTTATCAGAGTGTTCCAGCGATGACTTAACACGAATCTTAAGTCAAATTTAATTAATGCAGCCGTCATTTTGAATTTTGCTGTTTTTGAACCGATTGCTTTCAAAATCGATATCTGAGTGATTAAGCGAGAATAAGTCCGCGGAGTTATGGATATACTAAGCGGATATGGATATGTTAATCTGATATAACTCCCTACTTGGCAGGATATCCGACATATCCAATCTTTTACCGGAGTAACTAAGCCTATGCCTAAGAGCAACTGTGGATTGGATGAACAGTACCTAACTGAAGATATCTGGTATAAGATATTTGGTGGATCACAATCATAATCAGCCTATCGCAGTCCACTGCTGAACATAGGCCTCTCCCAATTTACGCCATAACACTCGGTCCTCCGCCTTCCACATCCAGTCTACACCTGCAACCTTTTTCAGGTCGTCTGTCCACCTGACCGGAGGGCGTTCTTACGTTTGCCGATTCGAGGTCTCCACTCTAAGACTTTTTAAGCTTTTTTCGTGGATATTTTGCGGCATTTATGTTTTAATGAATATTTAATGTCTTCAAATCTAAATTGAGCGCTTATGCTATCAGTTAATATTAAGTAACATTCAATACTACATTGCCACGTTCATATGAATCCAAAATGATAGGTTGTTAGTAAACACGCTACTTCGTGTATATTCGCTTGATGTATGAACCGAATGTTGGTTGACTGATAGTTGCGGCCTTGATCGTTCAGGTTTGCGTACACACGTATGAGCGACACGTGCCATTATCAGCCACTCGAAACAGTTGTTATTCTACTCTTTTGGTGTCATTATGTTGTTGAAACAATCTGTTGTGCATCTGGTGAAAACATTTTATCATTTGTTGTTGAATCATGTATTATTTTGGTTTACAGTAATGACATAGTTTAAAATTTGCACGGTTAGTATCAATATACTCATCAAGTGGTCTATGATAAGTATAAGCTCAGAATGGTCTGGCTCATGGTTAATGGACAAGATTCTAAGCTAAAAAATCCTTATTGTGTTACATGATTAACGTTTCCAAAATAACAAATAAGTAAATTTCATAAATTAACGATCAAATAATTAGTTGAAATTAAACTATTCCTTATTCATAGTGGGCTTATTGACAAAAAATCTAATATTTCAAGATCAGTAGAAGCTTTTCTTGTATTCACTAAAGTTAGCGATGTCCAGCTTAGGAGCCCAGTAATATGAGGCTGACATGGGTACTGTTGATACCTCTACAGTTGTATTACGAGAACGTTCTACTAAAATAGCTACCTACAATGTTTTAATCATGACATGTCGCCGAAGTCGCCTTTCGTGTCCAAATGCTATATACGGGCAGCAAGCGCTCGATAGTTGATACCTACTCGCGAGTGCATTTTTCTCAAACCTAGTGGCGGCACTCCGCAACTGCATAAATCGAAAGTAATAATAATAGGATCTTAAAAATATATTATATGGCACCCACGTTTATCTCCGGTCTTAGAAACGTGTCTGCACAATCTGGTGTGGATACAGCATTATTATGGAAATGTTCACTTTATGGAAGGACCGTGAAAAACGATTTGATAACATTGAAAAATTCAAGTTCAAAGTCAACAGTAAAAACATCGTTAACCTTATCAACTGTTGCGCATGCACCACGTTTCTAGACATTTCTAACATCGCTTGCATATTACACAATTTATTATGCTTGATAAATTTAAATTATTTCAGTACATTTTATTCGCTGTTAGCCTGTTACTCCACGATGATTAATTATGCTCATGTATGTTCCCCATTTTATGATCGCACACGCAGCAAAATTCAAGTTGGCTATGTCAAACAAAACAAATAACGACCTGTAATGCAGCCAAAAGTTTAACAATACTATAATACTTTTTGTATAGTGTAGGTATGCTCTATACTATATACAAATACTATATAACAAAGATAGGCTTAGTACATATTACTAGCTACCCGCGGCCCGGTTATACCCGCGTATTTGGTTACTTTCAGCAGTAATGGGACAGAGACTTTGTCAAATGCTTTAGCTAAGTCTAGAAATATTGTTACAATCTTCTGCTTTTGATCTAATTGCATAAATACAAAATTTGTTAGCTTGTGAACCGCGTCAGCTGTCTTTTAGCTTGAAATCCTTACTGTGCATTTGCTAGCAAACTGTGTTCTTCTAAATATGTAACCAATCTTTTATTTAACAATCTTTTAATAATTTTTGGTAATCTAGATGGAATAGAAATAGGTCTATAGTAATTGGCACAGCCTCTGTCCCCCTTACTTTTGTACACTGGATGGATGCGTGATTTTTTTCCTCAAGCACTTAAAATTTCGTCATTTTATGTACGTGTATATATTTTATCCCTGCGTATGATTTATTTTGGTTTGACATAAACCGCCAAGGACTGGTGAAGTTCGCAACAGTACGCGAGCAAACGCCTATCGGTCGCTCAGGACACGTTAGTGCAGTTAGTGCACGTCTGATCGCAAATTGTTATTCCATCGCCAGAACTGACCCGAGTGGAGGATACTCCCGCAACTCCATTTACATTAGTACATGTGGTGAAAATAGACGAGGACCATCAGTTCTGCGATTACGCGACTAATTTTACGCTGTCGCAGCAAATTATATCGATATTTGCTACTAATTTGAACAAAGATGTCTTAACTAGTTTGTCTGAATCTTTTGTTGACTCATCACTTGTTCTTTTTTTAGATTGTTTACACTGTGTACTAATAGTACACTGGTTTTTAGAAGCTTGCATGAAATTCGCTGGTGTGCAAATTTTAAATATGCAGGATTCGACTGGCCTGTTGGTCTAGTGGTTAGTGACCCTGACTGCTAAGCCGGAGGTCGTGGGTTCGATTCCCACCCAGGACAAACCTTTGTGTGATGAGCATGATTGTTTGTTCTGTGTCTGGGTGTAATAGAATTATTCGCCTTCATAATGAATTGACCTGAGTATAACTGAATAAAGAAATTCTGATTTTGTTATTAAAAACTACAAATACACTACATTACACTTACTGAATTTTATTATGCTATCAAAATAATATAATTCTTGTACAATGATGATGCAACATTGTAGAATTCAGTATTTAGAATTGAAGTTTCATGAGCCAGGAATCAAGAACAGATTTACTTCCTGAACGAGTTCCGAGTTACTCGTCAATATCTAAATAAAACATAGCAATATTTAAAGACCAGAATGATTAAGAGCTTCGATGTGCAAGGTTATACATATATTGATATATCGTTTCTAAAATCAATAAATTGTTAGTACTAATTCCAAAGGTTTTTACCAAACGGTTTGTTATTTAAAAATTTAATTATTTAAAAACTTGTATATATTATGGATAATTTATCTGAAATAAACTTTATTATTATTATTATATTACACAAGTTGCAAAAGAAAAATATCACGTCTGTACGAGTCGTACATTTGCTATGATAATCGCGCCTCGACCGAAGCGGGCCGAATACCAATCAATGGTTTGTATCGTCTTCACGTAGCTGGCTAGGCGATAGCACCCACCTGACTGTCAATTATTGCGTAGCACTGGGACCAATTCACATATGCGTGAATAAATTCCAATTGCGAGTTAAAAATTCTCGTGAGCTTGATCAGATTGCAGATTTATGAGAATTCTTGTTTTTTATCAAGAGTTACGTATGGAACAGGTTCTGCATGGAATACAGTGTATGTTGTCGGTTAGTGCACTACTTTTAAAGAATTAATTGTTGCATCATATCGGCCCATTACTATCCCACTGCAGGGAAAGGCCTCTTCTCATACAGAGAAGGCATGAGCATTGATCTTCAGTATCGCCACGCTTGCTCAACGCGGATTGGCGATTTCAGATTTCCTCAGAAGTCCAGATTGCCTCACGATGTTTTATTTCACCGTCAAATATATCCAGATAAACTAAGAAAGTACATATGATTTGAAAAATCACACCTCGTGTTTACGAAGCGGGCGCCTTCATCACAAGGCCATCACGACTATATTAAGAATATATTGAGATATAATAACATTAAATTAGTAACTACTAATACCGACTTATTCATATTCGTCTACTCGGTAAGCAGTCGGTCAGTTAGATTCTGGAGTGGTGGATGCTATAACCACTGCATTCGTAGCAAAGTACTGACATGGAGGCCTCTTTTCTTACACTCCGTATCTCGGGTTTATACACCCAGGATACGGACACACATGCGCTGTCCAGATTAAAAGTTCCAGGTTATAATTCAACCACGTCAGTATGAAGTACCAAACCGTTTGGTAAAAACCTTTGGAATAAGTACTAACAATTTATTGATTTTAGAAACGATATATCAATATATGTATAAGCTTGCCCATCGAAGCTCTTAATCATTCTGGTCTTTAAATATTGCTATGTTTTATTTAGATATTGACGAGTAACTCGGAACTCGTTCAGGAAGTAAATCTGTTCTTGATTCCTGGCTCATGAAACTTCAATTCTAAATACTGAATTCTACAATGTTGCATCATCATTGTACAAGAATTATATTATTTTGATAGCATAATAAAATTCAGTAAGTGTAATGTAGTGTATTTGTAGTTTTTAATAACAAAATCAGAATTTCTTTATTCAGTCAATTCATTACGAAGGCGAATAATTCTATAACTCGTTTCTAGAATTATTTTAGCAACTAAAAGTCGTAATTTACTTTCTATTCCCAAGTTCTTTAAATGGGTTGTCCGTATTCATCCTATGACGTCTCATCCCATTTCTTCACTCATCTTTAAAGAGATAGTCCAGATGTTGAATGATAGTCGTCGAGTCTCTATGTGCATCGGCTTCGCGAAAACGCCTTGCATACTAAATATACGAAGTTTTTATTAGTTATTCTGCTGCTTAGCCTACAGAAGGTTGCGTAAAGCCGATTAATATTCTTAAAGAGTATTACATACACTTCCACGTTATAATCTCACTTCCGAGATGATTCGTCTCTGCGTAGTTAACAAGCAGATCACGGTGCCTGCCGACCATAAACCGTTCTCGGCCACGTGACTTTTAATTTCAATTTCAATTGTTATTTCGGTTAATGAGCCATTTGTATTCCTTAGTTGCTGAACGCACTGACACTTTTTTGGGCGATTTCTGGTGGAAGGCCGTTTCGTTTGAATATTTTGGTAATAATTCTAACAGTACATTTATTGACTAACTTTGTTAGACAAAATAAAGCGTCTAAAGTTAAATCTAACAGAGTTGTCGATGCAACAGCGGTATTTACTAACAATAAATATAAAGATAAAGACTGGCCTGTTGGTCTAGTGGTTAGTGACCCTGACTGCTAAGCCAGAGGTCGTTGGTTCGATTTCCACCCAGGACAAACCTTTGTGTGATGAGCATGATTGTTTGTTCTGTGTCTGGGTGTAATTTATCTTAATATGTATGTATTTACAAAAAAAAAGTATATAAGTAGTATATCAGTTGTTTAGTACCTATAACACAAGCAAATATAATTGCTTAATTTGGGGCTAGATAGCGCTGTGTGAATGTGGTAGAATATTATTATATTATATTATTATTATTATTATAAATGCTCGTACTTTGAGAAAACATAATGCAATAACTTTAACCGCGGAATTAGATATAGGTTATATTTTTTGCTATTAAACTGAACTCCTTAAGTATTATGATGTGAAACTCAGGTAGTGTAGCATCTAATGTACAGCTTCCTTCTGTTGGATGAAATTCGAATTATCAATACGTCCGTGGATTTGTCTATCTATAGACACAGACGAGGGAAAACGTACTCTGATACTTAATAATAATAGTGTTCGAATTCAAAGATAGGCCACAACAATTCTCATATTTATGAGTCCGACAAAATACAAAGTCGTTGCCGACTGTGAAAAATAAGATACTTAAGCACCGTATAAAGCACAAAAGCACAGATTCTACTACTTTACGGCTTAAGGAGAATGAAGGGCTAGATACTTTGCCGGTAGATAAAAACCATTCATGCTGAAACCATTGTTTAATTTTACAGTAACAGTCCTGGAACTTTAAAATTGAAGGTCGGTAAAAAATCGGCATATTTAGCTCGTATTTCTAAGAAACAATTTCTAATACCTGTTACATATAAGCCAGCGTATCAGATGACTGGTCCGTGTCGAACGTTACACATGGATCGCCGCGGAATGCGCTGTAAATCGGTGACATAACACCAACATTTGCACTCTGAAGGTGACTTTCAGCTGATCATTATTATATTATGCTTATGTGTTAGCAGATAACTTTTCCCAGCAAACAATATCAGTCTGCCTGTTCCATCTCACTTTTGTATATGACGTCAATCCTATGAGCAATGTGCAGAATATATTTGTACCAGTCGATATTACCTCATTACTTCCGATGCACTCGTGAGTGATTTCTTAATGCTGTCTAGAGAATGCCATAGATTACAATACTCCACTGTGAAATGTTATTTACAAATAATTACCGAACAAAACACAGTAGTACGGATACTACTATTACGTCGATCTTCTATGAGCGGGTAGTATTTCCCCGGTCGCTCCGACCCATTCATGTTGAAACCAGCGTGGATCTACTACCGTACATAATAATGAAAAACATTGCATATGATGAGGAAACAGAAATAAAATAATGGTAATTGCTCACTAGCAGTGTGACCAATCTGTGAAGCAGAGAAAATGACCGAACATAAATTGTGAGGCAGTAAAAAAACACATTTCACCAACATCACGTTGCGATGATGCAATGCAACCGCGAGCGATATCCATGGAATGTAATTAAACGTGTCGATGTGACGAATGCCTTATCGCGGCGACCTTGACAATGACATTGCACGAGCTAGTGTAGGCGTTGTTCCACTTGAGCCTTGGACGCCATTGTTCCGAATGATTTATTGTAAGATGCGAACTTTTCCGACACCACTGTGCGAGAAAGACGGTCCGAAATATTCGCACCTACACAATTGCAACTATTTAACGTTTTATTGTTTTAATTTGATCACTACGTAAATGAAGCATAATATTATTTATAAACTTTATTGTATATTTACGCGATGATAAATGTACCTAGTTCAATAATACACTGCCGTTTTATTTTCGTTCCTTTTGCATCATCATTCATCGTCGTCAATTTGTATTTGCAATTTATTTACTTAACCGAATCAGATAATAATTACATAAGACTTAAGTCTTTATTATGTAAGTAATCACTATGCAAGAATTCATTACAATATTAATTTTGTTTACGTCTATTATAGTTATGCATTGGACATTAATACCTCCTACTTTGAAATAACTATTTATGTTTGAACTGTTTGAACAATTGGATGTGTTTATAGTCGCAGTATGTTAATGAGTGTTACATAATATTAGTAGACATTTTAAGTAGGTACCTTTGACAGTGTAGACGATTAGCAGCAAGTGTTTTGGTATATATGTCGCAGACAAATTGTAAACGCTGGCAGTCATCGGCGTTATTTAATATGCCGAAAGCAGATTGGGTTAGGTTAAGTTAGAACTGGATCTGTGGCCCCTTGCTATAAACTAATAATTATATTTGTTATAACCCCTAGTTTCTGAAAGGCTGACCAACGAAAAATAGTTTTATTTTATTTTATCTAATTAGTAACTAATTAGATCAAATTAAACTAGTTATCCATACTTTTAGCATGCTTTTAAGTACTTTACATGAGATTTAACAGGTTATTACTTAATTTTACGTTAATCAGCCTTTCAGAAACTGGGGGTAATTCAAACATTCCCATTCCCAATTAGGTATACACATTGCTGGTAATATACCAGGCATGCCGAGACAGTATGTAAACGGGATTCATACAATTTGGCTGCGACATATACATCGTAATTCTTGTATATAATATAAGTTATGTAACTGGTAGTTAGTACTGGTTACATGGTTTTATCTTATTTAATTGGTTGTTTGAGCAGTCTAATTCACTGAGTTATTCCGGTCTGATCCCCTGAATCAGATACCCTGGGAATCGGTTTATGTTTATTTTATTTTCTCGTGTAGGCGATCAGAAACAAAATTTAAATATATTTAAATATTTTATTCCTGTCGAATCCTCTAGTTATTTTTGAGACAGTTATCAACAAAATACATACAATAATTTCACGCCTGCCTTCCATGGGGTAAGCAGAGACTTTGAACGCCATTTGCTGCGTTCCAAACATTTCTCCTTTGCCTCACTTGTACTGTAGCAAATATCACCAATTTAAACTAAACGAGTGAACGAAAGATTTGAATAGATTCACTGCACATACTAATATATATGATGTGATTTCTATGTATTAAGTCAGTTTGCTTTATTCCTTAACATTGTAGGCGATTTATGAGTTAGACAAACTCTTAATTATGTGTTCATTTCATTATCGATTGTTATTGACTTGAATAATTCTAGTAGTGATACTTTTACAATTTTTTAAGCTAACAAAAGGAAATGAAAGACACGAAATGGCGGTAAGAAAATCGCAAAACAAGCATTTGGATATAGAGCCGATAAAAACAATAAGAAAATGAAATAATATAGATAAATATCGTTACTATTCATTTATTTAGTCATCTTTTAATACTTAATTGAAAAAGCTTATAAATCAGTTTATAGTATGGACGGCCTTATTGTAAAGAGCTTAAATGGACATGGAAAAATGATCTATAGTTGCTATGGTACTTAATTTTATGATTACCTACTGTAGGTACTGACTGTTCTTTAGGCATTGTAAAACCAAAGCTAAGACAAACCAACTAACAACAGAAGAAAGAAAAAGGAAGGGAATAATAAATTGACTGCACCGTTGGTCTAGTGGTTAGTGTAACTGACTGCGACGCCGGGTGTCGTGGGTTCGATTCCCGCGGAAGGCAAATATTTGTGTGATGAACATTTGTATTTGTCTTTAGTCTGGGTGTTTCCTATGTATTATATAAGTATGTATTTACAAAAAAAAAAAGTATGTATATGTATTATATTTCAGTTATCTAGTACCCATAACACAAGCTCTGCTTAGCTTGGGACTAGATGACGGTGTGTGATAGTGTACACATATTATAAAAAAAAAAAAAAAAAATAGGACTTTGGACGCTTTCACTCCTCGGACGAAATGTAATAGTCATATTATACTATGTAGTACTTTACATCGTTGTGAGATGGTAGATTTACGCCGGCCGGTCCGGCTAATTCACCAGTAAGAATTTGATTTGCAACAACGTAGTTTTCGTTTACCGTACAACGCGATTACATCATATTTTCTTTGTGTACAATTTTATTTTTATCATCGGCACTGCCTTCCTTCATTAATTCGCGAATAGCTTCGTCGAGTGGTGCTTCAATATAAATTCACGCCACGTTCTCAGCTACCTGTTTAGGTATACTTTTATCGCAGTTACTGTTTGTTGTCCCGCACAATAGTCCGTCTTTGTCTTTGCCAAGGTCAGCGGGCCGTGACTCACCACTATTCCTACTATTATAATAACTACGATCAATGTTTCAATTTGCGTACATAAACTACCTAATATGCTATTAGCTCATGTTTTGTTCCATTCTAGAAGCACTTGTTGATTTTAAAATTCTTCCATTTTTATTTCATAACTGGTGTATTTACCAGGTGATGTAAAATGCAGTAGTCAGCTGTAGTAATCGTGTTTCATGGACCACGGTGTTGGTTAGACGTGGGTTATCAACTTGTCACTTGTTAATGCTTAGCTATTATTGTTTTGCACTTATTTGAACGTGTTTCATTTAACTTTTACTCTTATCACTTTGACTTTGTGTTTTCAGTAAATTTAAGACATTTTGTTGCATTGTCTGAGCGATAACAAATCTATCTACGTACTTGTTGCTTGTTGATGTGCTCGTTGTCTGTAGCTAGATCGCTTTGTCCATTGTACGTCTTACTAACTAGGTCATATTGTATCTTGCTTGTGAGCAGTAATTTTAGCACTTCTAAAGAAAATAAAGGAAGAGGCTTAAATGACTAATCCGTATTCAGCAAGCGTAAGGATCCACACTCTTGCCTTCTGTGTGAGATGAATTATTTTATCTAAATATAGAAGTGGGATAACCATATTAAAATAACATTGCCTTCTTTTTCTTGTTATCGTGTCGACACGGGCAAGTCAAAACCTTGAGGACGAATATGCTGCCACTAACAGTTTGTCTGTAGCGTTGTACAGGTCCATGCGTGTACCGGGGACTGGGCACGCAGGACAGGATAATAAATGTGCCATGGTCTGGAGAGAGAAACCACACAAACAAGCAGTTTCCGAGCTTTAGCCCCATTAAGCCTTAGAAGCAGAAGAGTAGTAGATACTTTCAACTGCTAGAAGAGTGTTTTACCTTTATTTAAGGTGATAGAGGAGTATCTTAATTGTGTAGGTATTTGGTGCTGCTAAAGTCCATGAGTGACGCAGTACTAATAATACAAAGCGTTGCGTTGTATCAACTATAAATATTATTATAAATTATATTAATAAAGTTTAGCGTTTACGAATCGACATACGAGGAAAATAAAGTGGTTTCAAGGTAATCGTTACCCGTGCTGGACTGTTATTTAGTTAAGTATCATAAGTATGCCATGAATAACTTCATAAACGTGTTATACTATACGTAATAATTAAACATGGTGGTCGATGTTTTAAGCTTCGTCATGTTTATTTATTACTTGCAATAAGTATTGTAGTGGTTGGATGAACTGGCTGTAGGCTAATTAGTTGACAATTTCTTTTTGTGTATTTGATGTTCATATTTGACAGTTCTCCCCTAAGCATCTTAGGTCTGAGTCGTACCCGTTCTTCGGTTGCCACCACTGTTGCAAGTTCTCAGTACCTACACTAAGTAAAAAACTCGCGCTTTCTTTGCTCTGAACTAATAGGCAGGCACCAATTAAAATAGACTATTACATAATTATTTATTATATCAATCATTTTGTTAATTTGAAAAGTTGCCAAAATAATTCAACTTTGCTTGATCAGTAGCAGAGTCTATTAAAAGTGACCTTCCCAATTGCAATCGTGGCAAACTAATTAATTCTTTCACCTATTTTCAGACCATAGGTTAAGGTTATAATTCGGTTCATGTATAATGCAAGTGGCCACGTATTCAGTTACCTGTTGATTGGTTACACACTAACACTCTGTAAACGGTTAGCGTCGCTTGCGTAATATTTGCCATACAATTATGCAATATTCTCACAGCTTGACCGTAGGCCTCTTCAACGCGCTGGGTGGCTTAATTATGCGGCGACGCGATGACGACACAACTACCACTGTAGCACTTGCACCGTGTTAAGAATTAACTATTGCTCCTACAATAGAATAGGCAAATGTATTCTATGTACCTAGCCTAGACTACCTGATGGTTAAGGACCAGTCTCACGAGTCTATATGTGATTCGAAAAATGTGTTTTCCTAAATTGATATTATGTCAGTATTTTTTTTCGGGACTATCTCGCCTACATTTCCATCACTGTGACTCCTATAAGCCAGGATTAACAGTGACAACCAATACGAAACATCGAACTTTGACACTCGGGAGTCTCGGGGACTGCCAAAACTACTATCTTGGACCCCGCAACGAATTTAATAAGAAGTAAAAAGGAGCAGATTCGAAATAAAAAATGTCCACTTCCCTCTATTGCAAAGCGGAAGACAAATTTAATCTCTATAAAATTATGACCTATTAAAAGAGAGCACCACGGACAAGAAATATTAAGAAACCTATGTGAGCTATATCTGATTCCAGTAATATGTATGGTAGAAACGCTTAAACGCACGGAAATTCGCCTTAATTGACACAAGATCCTCATAATAAACTGGTCCTGATGTAACTTGTAAAGTATTTAACATTATGTCACGGTCTTTATGCCAAAGACTACATTCCCAAAGAATGTGATGAGCAGACTGTTCTTGATTGGAACACTGACAACTCGGTAAATCTACTAACTTAAAACAAAAATAGTTTGCTCTTAAAGTTACCATGACCCGTAAGGAATTGTGCGACATAGTGATCTACCTCTAGCCATGTCCTTTCCAACCGTTTTACAACTGATGGGAAAACCTGGTACAGGTGCCGCCTCTTAGTTGAAGTATCCCAGCGCTGCTGCCATTCGTCTATAAGACTCCAATAATCTTCATTTTCTTGTTTAAATAATCTATTGATTTTCTGGCGATCGCGCGATTCTAAGAAGTTACTATTCATGTCGTCGTGAGTGGTACTGTACTTACATAACCACTTAGTATATGTCCATCCAGCGTAAGCGGGATCCACAAAGGAAGAGCTACATCCAGCAGTAGGTATCTCTGGTATGTGGATTATGATGATAATGTCTATCCGATTCAGATTTCGATTAAATAGCGTTTGCATCCGATAATAGTTAACAGGTAACTGTAGTCAGCCTGTTTTGTAACGTCAAAAGGATATAAAAATATATTGGATACCGGATTCGTGTAACGGTATTTCGCGTCTGCTATTTCTTAATTCGAGATAGGTTTACAAAAAGCTAGCCTGCTCTATCTCCCACGTGTCGTATGATGATAAAACATAAAGTATGCGTTCTCACAACCATGTCTGTCTGACCGTGTTTTATAAAACTGCGTACCTATGTTGAGTATAGTGTTGCCAGCACTTATTGTTTTATTTTTAATTGAAACCCGTATTATTTGTCTCGAGGGAGTTTATAAATGTACTCTTAAACACATAAGTTACACCTAAACCTGTAACAGAATATATAATGGTTAAAGTTATCAAGTTTTCAGGTTTAGTAAACAGAATGATAATCTTCAATTAAACTTTCGAAACATGACATTTGGATTCACTTGCGAGTTCTTGACAGATTCAATACCTTTACGAAGTAAGTGTGTAACATGCCATTGCTATTGCTTTGTAAATTTCGTCCGATAAAAACGTGCATAATTTTTCGCGTCATATTTTTTTTACAATTTGCCTGAAACATTAATAAGGTTATATAAGGTTTAAAACAGGTATATGCTTGTGCATATAGGGCCAAACGGCACATGGCAACACTAGTTTCGACGCTGTGAATGTTCTCAGCGCGTGGCATTAGTGGGGAGCATGATTGGGGCCCCTTCACGTCACACAACTGGGCTAAGGCCGGCCGTCGAACTCTATACTTGTATTACACACCACTAGTATCACCAGAACCCTACTACACCACATATATATTTATCTAAAGTATCTATATAAAGTGGTTAGAAGTATATAAGTGCGTGAAAGGAACTGAATTACTGACAAAATAGAAAGGTATGTTAGTCGTTCAAAATATGTGGAGACTGTCGCCGCTTGAAGCCAGTTTCTGAATCAAGTTTATTTGTTACAAAACCTGAATGTGCGTGTAGTTTGTATACGATATTATGCTCATATATACTTATGTAACTCGTAAAGCTATCGAAGAAACTCAAATATCGACTGCAATTTCTTGTTATTGAGACTGACCATTTAACTGCTTATAATGTACTACAAGATGCTGTCCAGGATAAATTGACGGTATATCAGCGATTGTACTGCAGATATTTGCATAATCGAGTAGGGTGATATTCGTATAGAGGAGCATACCACAAGGGATAATATTTATGAGGAGCATTGAGTTCAGAGATTTTACACATCTCCATTCAATGATTTGTTAAATACTGTTCAAGCCTGTCTTTAGTAGGCCCGAAAACAGTTGAATTCCAGGTATTTTATAGACTACGTTTCTTCATGCTGTTTTCTTTCACTGACTGTCGGAAAAGTCTCAGAGAAACTTGAAAATGTCTGGTTTTGAATAAAGTGAGAAATTTGAAAATGTCTTAAGATTTAGTTACCATGGTCATTTAATTGCCAAATTCTGAAGTTTTACGAAAAGAGTAAAAGTGCCGTTTAGGTCCTGAAACTGAACAGTTACATCATTTAACTTGCTGTAACTGAATATCTTGACATACCAAATGCTCTTTAGTAAACTGAGGCCTCAAGACCTCCTTTTCGTATTGACTTAACTAATATAACACTGTTTCGACCACTTTGATTTTTCCACTGAACAATAGATGCCTACTTCAAATAAGTAACATAATATTAGAATTTGTAAGTTTTCTGCTTAAAGTTCAATGGCTGTTAATTATTAACTTTCTTCTGTATTAACTGTAATGTGAAGTAAAGAAAGATACATCTTTACTACAGTAGTGATCTGGATTTGTGCTGTGAAGCTTCTGTAGCTTCATATTTTATACAAACAAACGGCTTACCTGATTACAAGTGGTTTCCGTAACCCTGACGAGTCATCTACCAATCCGATTTTAAGTAGTAACCACCGCTTGTGGATTAAAGCAATAGGTTTCTGTAGGAACAAAAAATAAAGCAAAAGAAATATCTTGTTATTCCATTAGATTCCGATACATATTGTTTATCAAATTTCAAACAATTTCAGCAAATATGATAAGTGTTCTTTTTATCTGTAGATTAATGTCGACGTCTAATGAGCGATAAAACTGGGTCATATGAGTACCTATCGTTGGCAACTATCTTATCTATTTACTACTGTTACTAGGCAACGTTAGAAACTGCCTAATCAATGTATTATACACAATCTTATCTGAAATATCCTCTATTCAGCCTTTTATGTTGCAAAACGAATATTTTGCCGTTTCATGTTTTCACCGAAAATAGGTACCTTATCTACGAGTATTTCAGTTCAGGTAAGGGACGTCTAAATTGTGGAATCTTTCTACATATACTCGTATCTATACTCTATACTTATTATATAAAGGGGGAGAGTTCGTTTGTTTGAACGCGCTAATCTTGGAACTACTAGTGGGATTTGAATAATTATTATTGCGTTTAATAGCCCAGTTCTTGGCGAAGGTTATTAGGCTATGTAACATAAAGTAACCAAAGACGCGGGTGAAACCGCGCAGCGGGAAGTAGTGTAATAATAAACAGTAATTCCTTATAAACGATCCTGGCTGGTTTTAGCTTGCATGGATCCGACTGACTAGGAATTACCTTCTCTGTTGAAGATGAATCAACCTGACTACCCTAGTTTTGACAAAGTACATAATTTTTTTTTTCAAGCAGTCTTTAGATGGACTGTGTAAATACCCATATCTACGCACTCTGCGTTGCCATGTTACCTGTGGGTTAATACTCGAAAGACTGTATCGTTAAATTCCTCGTATTAATTAAACCTACGTTCATATAAGGCAACCTGTTTCTCCAGAGACGTCTATATCATATTTGGTACCAAATTGATTTTATATTGATCAGTATCTACCTGTTTCGTCTCATACATTATGTGCACAAATATAATATATATACTGGTTACCCTAGTTTAAGAGGTAGTGTTTAACGTTAGGTATTTCTAGTATTTTTCAGACTTAAGGAATACCTGCAGTATCTTTGAGAAAACTATTATCCTTAAAACTATTATTATTATCATCAGCGTTTCAGCAGAAAGACATTTACTGCTTGACGTAGACCTCCCGAAAGGTGCAACCGACTAGGACTGGGCGAAATTTTAGGAAGGCTCATTAAAATCATCGCCCTCCATCTCTGAAAAACTATAGGTACCTACTCAGTAGTCATATTGACGTCCTAACGTATTGGTAACAGGTGCAGCAGGCTCCAAGCTACCGATAGTTAAATTGTAGACGTTTTATTGGAATCTAAGAGAAGGTTATATCGTCTTGTTGATATAATTGGTGGAGCAGCTGTTACGATGGCACAGCCTCGCTGCGGTAGTGAGCGGCTCTGATGCGCTCGACGACAATGAGGTTGCTACGTTGACAAGACGTGACTACTGCAGGGTTGACTATTCGCCAAATATACATTTAAAATATGGCTGTTCATCTTTATGGTTTAAATAGACAATATAAGAGATTAATTAATAATAAAAATTAAAATACCAAAAATAACCACACAACGCCATCTAGACCCAAAGTAAGCATATACGTATTAATAGCTTGTGATATGAGTTCTAGAATGCGGATAAACATATTTATATTTATTTGTAAATACAAACATAATATTATACATATTAATTAATCGGGTCTTCGGTCAGTTACTAAAATTATTGCAAATAACTTATTTGAATGTTCTTACGGTGTAGCGGTTAAATGCTTGTCTCTCCTTAAGACGAATATTAATTGTGTGTTCCACAAATATTTATATTGGAAGCATATAGATATTACCCCTGTTCGTTAAAGCTCCCAAGAACAAAAGTATCCCTTACCCCAGTTTCTGAAAGGCTGATCAACAAAAAATTAACTAATCACCTGTTAAATCTCATGTGAAGTACCAATTAGGCTGCTAAAAGCATAAGTATTTAGTTTAATTTGATGTAATTAGTAACTAACTAGATCAAATTTAACTAATTATTCATGCTTTTTGCATGTTTTTAGGTACTTCACATGACATTTAACAGTTGATTAGTTAATTTTTCGTTGATCAGCCTTTCAGAAACTGGGGGTTAATCTTTGAAAACTGGATGGAGGTATAATCTCTTTCCTTAGTATTATTTCGCCATATATAACGAATGCACTAATTAAGAGAAAAATAAACACAATGGAAAGGAAAACTGACAGTTTTAATAACAGTAACCTCTACATACCGAAGCCTTTCGAGAACCGAGAACTTTCAATTCTAGAATAATGATATTTTCTTAGGTCTCCTTCCTTTTCCTTCTCTTAATCATCCCATAATCAGCAACGACTTGGTTGTATTACCTTAGTTGTTTCTTCAGCGCTTAAAGAGGACGGACATTATTTTTGCTTTGATTTTTGCATCTTATTAATTATTGTCAATTTTCGGCAGCTGATATCAAAAAAAAAACAGAATCCGGTTTCTATACTAAAAATAGGTACCAGACAAATATAAAACAACAGTTACATTCAGTAAATATCATATTGCCTCGTAACTCCGGCTATGAGAGATAGTTTCTTATGTGGTATTACTAGGTAGTGAAGTGACAGCCCTGTTGCGCGTGCGCCGGGTTAACGACCCTACGCGTGACGCAAGCAGGCAACTTTCTAACCGCGCGCGTTCGACGTCAGCACCTCCGTGTCGTGCAGTGTGCTGGTTAAGGCCGTTTGGTCGCCGGCCGACTGCCTTCGAAGGTGCCTAACTGAGGCCAATGATCCCAAATCAGAACTAATCGTGGACTATTGGTGCCGTTGCTTAATTGGTGCATTACAAGTGTCTGTGTTTGATAAGCGCAACGTTTATTTGAATGGGGTTTCTTATTTAGATAGTGTTTGTTTTGGTTATTTATTTAACGAAATGCCTGGATAAGTTAAAATTTTAGTAAAATATGGGCAAGGTAGTGTCCTGCAACAGTTACAGGTCAATATACGAGTACATAGATTACATAGGTCAACACGCAATGAAATAAAAGTATTAGTTGAATTCTTAGGCTTGTGTTTTTATTGGCTACAAGGGCTAATTTAAAAAAATATAATGAATTACACTAACAAATGTGACATCTGTGGGTGTGGTTTTCATAGGTCTCATAAATCTACAGTTTTGTCATGCATCTATTATTGCTACCTTATAATTATGCTGAATGAGGCCAGGATACGAACACTATTTTTCTCCTTAAGATCGATCATCATCTACATTCTCTGGGTAGCCTTCAAGTCAGGTACGCATCTGGAACTCTTCCATATCGTACAAAGTTGTAAATGCAGTCACAAAATCTTTTAAAAAGCGCCATGTTTGTGTGACGAACTTGGAATTATTTAAAAGCCAAATACTTACTTAGTTCGAAGAAGTCAGTTGGGTCGACTCGTTCGCAGTATTTTTCTAATTATAGTCGACCAGTTGAAGTGGAACGGACCTAATTAGGATTTACAGCTCTCAATTCGTTCCGCGGCGTGATGTCTAAATTAGTGTATTTTAAAAACACTATTTGTTTTTTTGGCCTCAATTGAACTTCTGATTCAAAGAGAAACATTTTCGTTAAGACGGTTGTTACAAGTGAAACTACCTTTAGCTGTTGTTTTTGTACAATATTTGTGTGACGCCATGATATTTCGTTTAAAGCTTCTTGCTCAAATTCTATCATTCTGAGTAGCTAAGCCAACCTATAGACGACTACAGTCATCTAAGTAAGTAGTGATGTAATTCTGTTAAAAAGCATGCTATCTAGTGCTCTTGAAGAACGCACTGTATTGACTGCAGAAACTTTTATGTGGTGACAGTAACGGCGCTCCGTGGCCGGCGGTGATTTAGGCGCCTACTTTGAAGTCCATGACCGAAGACCATTTACCGGTCTTACTTGGCAATCAGAAAAACTGCATATTAAAACAACGTATATTTCCTTTTCATGTTCATTTATTTACACTAAATTGACTCACACATGAATTGTCAGCACTACATAAGAGTCGTGTTGACATTTTATTAGATTCTTTTATATTACTTACATTTGGCTACATTGCAGTACTATGATTGCAATTTGTTAAATTGGTTATTTAGTATACCTACCTATAAACATTGCCTATTCTACATTCTTTACGCAGTTATTTTTTGGGTACCTCCTAATAACTAAAGTGGGATACACAATACATAAAGCATTTTTCTAACATACCTATCAGCATGTTACTCATATTCGCTAAGTAAACAATGAATGTGATAAATTGTTGACGCTAATTAGATGTTTCGCAGAACTGGTGTTTTTAGATAAAGCGTGACGGCTATATCTGCTCATTTACCTATAACGTCGTCATCGTGTGACTTCATTTTATACTTTCTAACTTGATGAATGTTATCATAGAGTCATAGAACACGTTGATCGTAACCCGCGTATCAAAATTCATCGGGTGTCTGTTCACGGACAATTCAATTTCGTTTTTATCCCGAGTCACGTACGTGTGTGTGCACGACGCGCGAGGCTCGCCGCTCGCCGTTTGACGCAGGCATGTGGGTCGACGAACGGTACACTAGACTTTCTTTTTTATTTCATCCACTTCTCGTCCGTTCGCTACGGCATCGACGTCTTCTATAGCCAACTTTACTGTAGGTACTACGTGTTTGGAAAACTTCACTGGCTTTACACAAAATACCATACTAAAGTTTTAACTTGTTTTATTTTTTGGTGTCCAACCTTGTGTGTACAAATGTTTATCAAGTCAGAATAAATTATGCTAGTTATGAAAACGTAATTAAAAATTATGTATAATTTTGCTGTTTCCCTAACATTATAAACTTAATATTTGTAATATTATTCACCTCTGGAGATTTAAGATTCTTTTGAAGCGTGGGTTTTATCTTTACCTTCTTATAAATAATACTTGTAAAGATATCATATTATTATGCCGTATGAATGTGAATACGATTATACTGGTAAAAACATAGCGCTTCTTCCAACAAATGCAATACGTCTTCAGAAACTTTTAAATTTGGCCCTAGACAAGAGTCAAAGATTTCTATTCTATTCATAGAAAAAATAATTAAATGTGTGAGATTGACATAAGCGTTGGCGTTAGCTTATGTCAATCCAATACATTTTTTAATCTATTCTATGAATACAATAGAAATCTTTGCCGCTTGTCTAGGGCCTCTGGTATGCCTCTATCGTGTAGGTATGACTGTTCGCTGAAATAATGTTGACACCTTACCGAATAACAACATTGTCTATATTTATATGTTCGAATTCTTGCATAAAGTGAACATGTAGTTGCGTAAACGTACTATCAACATTGTCATGAGTGTCGCATCCTTTGTCTGTGTTAGTTGGCTGTCTGCTGATAACGGCTACTAACGCACTGATTAGACAAGCCGTTACGTGCGCGTTATCGAATACAAACTTCAACTTTCATGATTTATACGTGTTATAATTTAATATAAATTGCGTAATTGGTTTAAACATCATTATTTATGATAAGAATGTTTTTAACGGTATGTGCCACAGGTGCAATAAAGTTTAGGCTTTATTATGTTTCTACATAATTAGTGTGTACGCCCGTTTGTGGGAAATACTATGTGATAAAGAAATTTAATACCAAGCAGTCTTTTCCACCTTTCACATTCACACTTAGATACAAATACTTTTAATAACTATTGTCCGAAATACAGTTCGATAAGAAAAGTCTAGAAGAGCCTTGTGAGCTTAAATTCGAACAGGGTGCAAGAAAGAAGGCGTATGTAGCCATGCTGAGAAAATGGCACCAGGATTTCTACAGCCGCAACTGGTGCGGTGGGTCAAAATAGCTTTACGTAGACCTTACTGTTGTATCTGACTACTACGTTTGAGCAGTTTTACTGTAATGCATTTGTTTGATTATGCTATACGTAAAATATGATGTTACTGTATTGGCAATAATTTCAGAAGAGCCCCTGATTCCGATTTTGGTGAATTTGTCGAAATACGTTCAATATAGCCTCCGTTAGTTCATTTAACGTGTGTCACATTAACGATTCAGAGTGTGTCGAGTCACTACAGTGATTACAGGCTTTCACCAATAAAATGTTTACGTCACCGATCTGATTTCTGACATTTAGTTCAGACCTTACATTTTATCTACCACTAGCCTCTTTCTGGTTATGTTTTATCCATAATGACTGGGCTGAGTAATAGAGATTTTGTTGTTTGTTTTGCTGTAATTTTTCTTTTCAAGTTCTGTTTGTACGTGTTTTACCAGCGCAGATTTTTTTAAAAAAGCATGCGTGCTCTCGTGCGATCTTAAACTTTTTTTATTTTTATTAATGGCAGGTTTAAATACCCTTGGATATAGAATCTTTTTCATGCTATAATAATCGACTCTAAATTCACTGTCATTAACAGATGTAGCTTCATATCTGATGTGTACTGCTTTCATAGCAAATTTTGCTGCACCCACAAACAATACTTAAACTTAATCCTTGAGTGACGCATGCACACAACGATAAGAGTATTTATTACACTAACGTTATCATCTCAACTTGTCGACCTTATCACTACGCTTATCGTACAGACTATGTATGTACACGGGAAGTGTTTGCTTAACAAATTCCTTTCCGAGCAGCTTCAACTACTTCGTGGTGACATGCATCTGTGAGTATTACAGGGGTACGCTATTTACTACTAAGTAATAGGTATTCGTGTCTGTTATTGAATCGAATGCTGATTAAAATGCTTAATTTAGATTGCACAAAAATTTCAGGTCGTTACGATAAGTACTGCCATGTTATTATTGTGTTGAATGCTGCTGATAATGACGATGTTGTTAGCTAACCGGTAGTCCAGAGAATTTTTGTTAGACAGAGCAAAAAATCTATTGTAAAAAATAAACTCCCTGCAAAGCTGGTTTCATAGTAACCTCAAACGTTTCTGTCTCTATCTAAAATACAAGTTTCTAACCAGTGTCTCGTTCTGTCCCGTCATCGTCGTCGTGCTGTAGTTGTATTGGTACTATGATCACGATTCTCAGTCACGAGTTTATCGTAGCACTGAAGAGATCCGTTTGACTAGTTATGTTTATATTATGTGTTTGTATAACTGGTTTGTGATTAGATTGTTGTTTGTTTGTACCTGGCCTTTTGTTGCTATGACTTCGGTAACATGTTAGTGCAGTCAGAACGAATGAAAACATAAAACTACTTCTTAGTTTTGTGGTGGATGTATCCATATTGACTGTAATAAAACAATTAAAATTAAGATACTCTGTAATCAGTTAATTGGTATTCTGTTAGTCATCTCTTACAAGACTCACAGAAAGAGATGTGGTGGTGCCTGCCGTTTGTACTCTGAAACGGTAACGAAATGAAAAGGTTGCACTGGCAGCTAAAGTCACTAACTCTTCTAACGACAAAAGAATACAATACCAGACATAAAAAGTATTTCAATGGTAAAAATATTATTTCAAATTCGATTGATTAAACCTGAGATTTACTTATTTGGAGTCTTACCCGTAAGTATACTATTGTATACATCTACTTCTGTTTTTTTAATAGATTACAGTACAGTGATAACGTATTGTGTTGTTAATGGTAATGTATGAGTATAACTAAAGTTGTTTCCACACGAGTCATGCTCTAGTGAGTGGCGGTCAGTGGCGTGTCGGTCCCACGTCGCGTCGCGCTCGGCGAGCCAAGCGCAAACTGATGCGCTTTCTAACGCTCTTGGATGTTGGCCATGCGTGTGATAATTAAACAACAATATGCACGAGAGAGAACCACTATCATGTTCTAGCTATATTAATATCACGTGAGCTATCAAGGTTAACTGAACATTGGTTAGTGGTATGAGCGTTTGAACTAGACGCGCAACAGGTGCCTGTTGAAAAATACTTATGAAAGTTTTAATTTAAATTTTTTGTATCAATTATTTTGCTGTAATAATTAAAGCATCCAATCCAATAATACAGGACACCATCGAAATGACGTACCTACGATGATGAATACCTCTGTATTTGGAGATCGCGATGGCGGCATCTTTCTTGTCACAGGATTTTGCTGCTAATTCTGCCACCTGTGTTGTATAAAGACTTTCTAACGTGATGAATTAATTAACCGCCATCAATCGGTTGACTGATATCCTATCCTAAAATTTTGCTAGTGAACAAGTCAGCCATTACACAGAAGTTTTCGGTGGTTATTATAACAGATTATAAGATTCAAGTATAACATTAGCGAAGTCCACGAACCAAAGCATGCGACAAACGTTATGCATCTCGGTAAAATTATGAAGCGATTCGGTTATACGCCATAGTTGCTGAGAGTCGGACGTGCAAGGTCACGCACGAACAATCCCCGATAATATAATCAGTTATGTATTCCGTTACGTTCGTATTTTAGCTACATGATATTGCCACGTTCATAATAAATTATGAACGATAAAATATACCTAACAATAATATTAACATAACTATCAGTGAACAAACGCGAAACCCTATCGTACGTCCAAATAAATAAAAAGAAACATAAACCCGGTGCAATATAACTGCAGTAAGTATAAGCAGCAGAAAAAGCACATCGGACGTCCTTACTTGTGTTCACCTAATAACGAAGCTTAGCGGTTTAAAAGCGAGTTTCCAACGGGCACACAAAAAGCGTTGGTTAATAAATAAATTGTATCAAATGCGAGTCATGGCGGCAGCGAACGGAACGGTCACGCGCGATGCGCATGCGTCGTCACGGGATGTGACGCTCTCGCGGACCGCGCACCCGTCACGCAACCGCACACGCCACGCTTCGTTGGACTTAAGGTAGTGTGAACGTGCCTTTATATTTGCATAAACATCTATCAAAAAATTTTAACATCGTTTAAGGTTAGTTAGAATAAGAAAGATAAGTTACCTCTTTTTTACATAATAGCAGTGGAAGTTGGTGCCAAGGCAACCAGAGGCTCCAGATTGACAACCATCTGAGCTGCTAAGGGTTCTAAAGTTCAAAAGCGGTGGTTATCCCTTACCATCTTCGTCTATCACCAGCGGTAACATAGCATAATTTTCAGGCATCTCATAGCAGCATTGCAATTTTCAAAATATAATATTCCTGTCGATACTACACAGGTCTTGGACATTTTTATGACTGACTAAACCCTAGGGTACCGGTATTTCCACTTGGCAGGTTGCCGAGGTCAGACGGCTCGCGTTCGATGTAAATTAATTGCAAGTTGCATCAGGTTATACTCGTACTGGGAGCTAACCGCAACGTGTATGGAAAATAAAGTTGGTGGGCACGAACAACTGATCGGACTGACTACCAGTTCGTTAACCAAGAATGTTGTTTTTGCGTCCATCTACGTATATTGTGCAAGTATAGTCTGAGCTGTAGTTAAAATAATTTTAAGCGCTGCTTACGACCTGTTTCGTTTAACGAGGCGATGTCAGCTACGAATAGATAATAGGTATACTATAAACTCAGCTGGTGGCTAGCAGTGAGTGCATTTCAGTATTTTAGCGACTCATCTGGCCGTGTAGACTCCGACCTAGATCGTGGAACCACCGCGTAAAGCAAAATAAGCTAGCGCTAGGAATACACAGGTACATAAGCGGCCGTTACTACGACTAGGTCACCTACTACCATTTGTATTAGAAAATCTACAATAAAAGAAAGTAAATACGTAAAACGCTATCTATACCTGCACTAAAATGCACTATCGCTCAAGCTAGACGTACAGCTGTTGAAGCTGTTCTCCAAGGAGCTTTGTGTCTACCTGGGGATAAGCTTCACAACAGTGTTGCCAAGTCCAGTTTTCACTTTACCTCACTCATGGTCTCAATTTACCCTAAAATCGGTGGTATTTTAGTAAAGTACCCTTAATGAAAATTTATTTCTAGTTGTTTATATGGCTGCCCAAAAATGGGTCGTAGCATGTTCAAGGTCCATGTATGTATGTGAGTTTCTTTATTACAATATAACGTTTTTATATCTACAAATAAAACAAGTTACTAATAAAAAATATTCCATTATTGAAACAGTATAACAGTAAAAGTGTCCTCGTCATTACAATTTTTTGGTAACAGATGTTATTATCAAATTCATATAATTACATTGATCATAATTTTACTGCTGTTAATAATTTTATCTAAAAAATAGTTCTGTACATAAATGAGAATGGACATCGTATCGTGCATTTCGAATTACGTGAATTTTAAATTTGAAAACCTTTCCTTCAGACTTTTACCCTAATAATACCCTAGGTAAATCCATACCCTAAAAAATACCCTGCTGGATATTTTTTACTCTAAATATATGTCCACACGTCTTTTTACTGATTATGGTATTGGTATGTGATAGAGATGTATTAAAACTATTCACTTGATTAGAACACTGCCTATTGAGTCCTCCGCCTAACTTAAATGACTAATGAATGATGATGTGTGTATGCGACGCGATCTTAATGTGAATTGAATTGAATGCAATGGGCAACAACGTGAAAAATGATACATAATATTTTTGATGCGTGTGCAAATGGTGACACGGTGCGGTTGCACCGTACACGGTAAATTACCCTAAGTTGCATCACTGCTTCACAAGCTATGGTAGAAACTACACAATCAAGTACTTATGTGATTTTTTGTCTGTGATCCTTGAATTTAGGTTACAATTCTTAGTGTAACTATGTTCTTATATAATGACTCAGGACAATATATTTATGTAATATGAATGTTTATCCTATCATTTGTGTAGATGATCGTGTTTGAATCTCGTTCTTCAACGAAAAGCCGAACAAAAAGAACGTCTTAAGTAAGGGTAGCCTTTTTAGTACACAGGTTCGGATCTTTAAGCATGCAGCTCATACTTACGATATTCGTAAAAATCTGAGTAAGAACATAAAATGAAAATAGTCCATTCTTCAAAATTCTGCTCGAGCCGCTAGCACTATACAATTTTCTCAAAACGAACTCAAGTGCCTTATTATCTATCATTCAAAACATTCGTACGCTTTTCTCCTTACAATGTGTTACCATTATGCTGACACAATACTGGGTGTCGATAAAAGCAATGTGTGGGGATGGAGAGGGGATATTTCGGATCACGATTCACTCGAGCGCATCTGTCCCGCCCGGTCGTGCTCCCGCGTCCTTCGAACGTACGCACCGCGAATACTACACGCCGACGTGATTTACAGAGACGGACTCGGCGTGTTTACCTTTCAACGTTTAACTGACCGTTTTAATACGCAACGTTTATGTGCTTATTTGTATATGGCTCGTATAAATTTCAAGCTATAAATACACATAAATTAAATTCAAGTGTCTGTCTGTTATTTTTAATTTATATTAAATATTTTAGGAAGTTTAAAAGTTTTTTTACTTACACGTGTTGTTATGTTTTGATCGTTTTTTATTGTTATTTAACTTCGACTAATACATTATTATAATACATTAAAATTTAAACAATGTTTAGTAGACTTGACAACGACATAATGTCCACGTTGATGAAGCCACTGCAAATTATAATTTTAAGCGTGAAATATTTAAATCATATTATTTGTTATTGTAAAGTACATGCAGTAGACTTCAAATTTCAAGTTTATCTTATCTTTCTATTTAGGCATTGCTGACCGTATGGTAAAGGAATGCAATATGCAATATGCACAAATCCGGGCCTAAAACGTCAAGTGTTTCGCACCTGGTCTTTTACCAAAGAAGTATAATTGTGTAAAATTAACGGAGAACACTTTAGTTGGCATAAAACACTGCACTAAAACTCAAATAAACCGCACGAATCAAGCAGAGCGCTGATGATTTTGTTTACATGTATCAATTACGTTTGTAATACGTAAACGTAACCTAGAAACGAAATTTCCATTCAATAAATTCACAAATACGCTGTTGCTATAATAAAGGGATATTTATCAAATGTGGCGGGCGGCGGTCACAATGTTAATGGTTTGCCACGTTTTTATCGGCTTTGGCAAATCGCCTCAATCGTTCTACCTACGCGTTTCCGTCAATGTATGAGTATTGGTAGTTAATTATTGGACTTTTAAACGATATACTGATATTAATATATTAAAGATATACAGGCGATGACCAATACTTACGCATCAACTTGTACTTTCGCCATATCTATTTGATTAGGTACCCAAATTAAATGAGTGAATTTTTTAATGTTTAAACCTGTTTGTTCGAACACAAATACTATTAAAAATTTATATGTTGAAACGTTTGTATAAATGATACTGCTGAAATGACTTCATCACTTCATAACTTAAATTAGTCATCCTTTCGTAGAATCTTAAACGTAGGACATAGCACGTAATCAATGGCCGGTGAGAAAAGAAGAAAGCACATTATGAAACGACTTCGTGTTGAAGAAACTGACTACATACTCGTAATCAAAGTTGCAACGTGGCTACATAAAGCCTGTGAACTGTGGGCAAAGATCGGAAAGCTTTTAGTGTAGTCTGGGGACGGAAATATGATGATGAAAATCCGTAAATCGACGATGTTAATTACAACAGCAAGCTTTTGTAATCAACATGTGGTTCGGTTATTAATTTATCGCTTTGTTGATTCATGGTATGTTTTCGACACCTTTGACGTAATACCCACTGTTATTATATGATGTATTTTATTCGATATTAATAAGGTATTGCTTCATTATTAAACATTCGTGTTTATAAATATCGTGTCAAATTACCAGGTATTCCGTTTTATCTCTCGATACATTATACAGTTTACGTACTGATCTTTATCTGCTTTTAGCAGAATCTATTTAGATAAGATCTTGATTATATATAACTACCTGTTATGATAATAGTTTTTCCTTTGGTTTCTTGCTTAACAGTTCCTTATTTATGAATTTGGTTGCTTCCCCTCTTAATGTCCAAAAAGGTGATGTTCGTGTGTTGCTAATGTGTACTTGCGTATGAGACATCATCACATGACTCAAACAACAGGGTGAAGACCGCGAACACATCAGTTTGACAACATGATGACAGATAAATATTGTTGTGTGATGTACGTCAAACGCTGTATGTATAGACGTTTAGCGGTAATATGAGAAATACCCTAACTTTTCTCGTTTTACGTCAATAATATTAATATATTTAACATGTGGGGCCAAGTGTTAATACCAATTACCTCACTCACGAACTCTCCCGGATTTCATAAGCTTTACTACAAAATTCTTTTCTCAATGCTTACGAAATTCGCGGTGGTATCGGTCACCTCTTGTTTCCCCTGTTACTCATGCTTACGCAAATTAATTTACTGCCGTAATATCAACATCTTTCCTGTACGCAAATTGGGCCATCTGGGCTTGAGCTGTAGCTATAGACTAACAAGATGTCAGTGTTTCATTTTTATTCAAGGTCAAATAAAATACCTATTGAATTTTGGAGAATAGTATGTACCTTTCTTCTCCGTCACAGCATTGTTTAATACTGCCAATTTTGTACAAATTTCATAAATAGATCTTGCTGACTTTTTGAAATCAGAAATGATTACAGTCTGTTAAGATACATGTTACATCATAATTTATATATTTTTGTTGTAATGCACTTGTAGCTAGAAAAGATTGACCGCCTGTTTTACATGTGTAATAGCAACAGGTGATCACAGTGTAACCTAGTGTGCATTTAACACGCAAAGTCACTATATCGACTCTTACACTATTGGGCAAGCAGTCTCTCAGTGCCATATTTTACCCACAGAAATATTTCTACTACTGCGTAATCTTACCTCACAGTACGAAGCTTGCAGAGTATGCTAATAGTATATCTACTTATATGTAAAACTGTTGTTTATTCAGCACCATTGTATATTATGTGCATGTTTACGCAAAATGTTGGTTTTGAACTAGTCAATTATATTTGATTGCCTTGACATCATACCGAGGTTTTGAATAAAATTGATTTCGTGACTTAAATATAACTGACAATGCTAATGAGGACGATGTTACCATATGAATTTGGTTCAATATCTTTATAATGAATAGAACCGAGTTATTTTGAATACGCACTTAAAGTGTAATGTGTAAGTGCGTCTCTGGTGCCCAACACATCAACACACCTCGATAAGGCATGACGTAGTGTCGCTACGTTTCGCGAATGCCAAAGCTCGGCAGTGCTGCTCGGAATACTGATAGCGGCTCAACAAGCTCGACTGAATGCCGATCGAGGACTGCCTACATAGGTCCTTGATGGGACGCGCCGTGCGTGCCAAATTGTACATAATGCCAGCTCGATGGATTTATTGTTTCGACCACTTTGCGACTGGAATTCGTTTCGATTTTCCTTCATATATCTTTCCCGTTTAGAAAATGGTGTTGATGTATTGCATAGGTTATTGTGCGCATTTTATGCTGCCGATATTTAAAAATATCCTATCTGTATAATTTTGCTAACACCAGAACTCATCAAACCAAACAAACCATAAAAAATACGCCACGAAACATGGTCAATAAACGTTCCAGTTCGTTGAATCGAGGCCTTCACCCAGCGCATTGTTCTAGACTACTCTTTACAACGTAGTACGCCATGTGGCCGGCACGTGATCTGCAAATACATGCCACAATCCAAACAAAAGCTTGTACTCCACATGCTCATACATCTGCTTCTGTACATGCTACCTCAAACTGTTCCCACTAAGACGTTATATTTCGGAGTACAGAGCGGCGAGCTTAAAAATTATTATTCCGTGGTACTATATGTTAGCTATGTATTGTGTTTTTTGGAAGCTAGTTTTGTAGCATTTTTTCTATATCTTTAGGCTTTCTTTATAAATCATAGCTTTGTCGTCTTTTCATACAAATATAGCAATAGGGGTATTATCATACGCATTGGCGGTTATTTATAACGGAGTCTTTTTTCAAGAAGAGAGATCCAAGAGGAGATATCCATGGCAATAAAGTTTAAGTAACATAAAAAATACTGTACTGTTAATTTCACCAGAAATGAATCTGTTCGAGCTGGGATACATAATATCCTTTGTCCCCAATATACTTGCGCATGAAATGCAGTAATAAAATTATGCATGTGCAGCAGGAATCCATTCAATGGTACACATGTCTACTTATGGTACCAGACAGGTGTTTCATTCCTCCACGGAAAATCCTCGGGAACTCTTGCTTATTAAAAAACAAAAGATATACTCCATTGTCGTTGTGCTTTTACTAATGTCATCTGCTGTTTTATGTGGGTTTCTGGATCTCTCAATCCTCAATATTTTTTTAACATAAGTGAATGTTAACTGTCACGTGATCATTGTATCAGTCACATGGTGTAATATCATGTGACAGCTTTCCAATAAAATTGTTACTCAAGTTATACGCGAATTAATATATAATTAAATGTAACGAGGTAAACAGCTGGAATTAAGCTCGTCCTCGATTCATTTACGTCACACAAATCTTGCACATTATACAACAAATATTTAACTTGATTGTGATCAGATAACGGATTAAGTTTAGTATAGAAACGCCATCATTTTGATCTTTATTCATGATATAAACAATAAAACGCGAAACGAAGGTCATTGTTGTGCATAAAGCAACACTAAATTAATACGTACCTAAATATAACATATCAAATTTAAATAAATTATAGGTCACTAATTAGGTGTATATTTTGGTTAGAATAACTGCATTTATTTACAGCAAATAAATACAGGTGGCTAGATTCTGCCTCTTTCTAAGTGCCATAAGTGTCATAACGGAATTTTGAGTAACGAGCAGCAGTGTAATCTGCTTACTTATAGCCACCAAGCCGCACTGCCAAACACAGGGACTATGCCACCAACTTGTATATATAATAACTATACAAACGGACAAAGCGCGAGCTATGCCTACGCGCCTCGAACTCGGCATGCGCTCGGCGTGCAGACAGTCGCGACTGTGCCGCAGTGACGAACGGACGGTGTGTTGTTTTTTGTGTTTTTAAGTATGTTTTTTATTCTCAAGGTGAGATAACAGATGTTACACATTGGTATAAACTAAAAATACTTTCCAAAAAAAAACTTTCCATCGACTTTGCGATAAATTTTTGACCGACAAACTAGCTCTCCTAATAAAAGCCCAAAGTAAAGGAAATCAATATGATAAGGACTACATCATTTACTGTTTAAATTTATACTACATCAGCCCACAAGCATACCGGTTTTTGCAAAGTGCGTTATGTTTACTCTGTCCTTCAACATTGTACAATCATTCTTTCCCAATTACAACTGAAATCAATGAAAGAGCTATGTCTGTCCTTAAATTAAAAGTTGCACAAATGACAGAAGTAGAAAAAAAATGTTCAGTTATGATTGATGCTATGTCATTAAAAGCAAATCTGTTCTTTAATATTAAAGAAGACAAAATTACCGGATTCCGCGAAATTGAAGGATTGCAGTGTCCTGAACCCGCTAAAAATGCGTTAGTAATAATGGTTCGTGGTACATTTGTAAATTGGAAACAGCCTATATCATATGCATTAATTTCAGAATGTCGAAACTATGAAGAAATAAATAAATAAATAAATGGATTGATAAAGTACTGCAAAAGTTATTCGAAATTGGTCTTAACGTCCGTATTTTTTTGTCCGATCCAGGGTCTGATTTATGGAAAGCTGCCAAACAAAGATCTGTTTCAATTGAAAGACCATTTTTTATTTTTGAATAATAGAAAGATTTATTATATTTTTATCTAATTAAAAACGTTCGAAATAACCTGATGCAATATGATTTCCACTTCGGTGATTCTATAGTGAAATAAGATCCTATTGTAAAGTTTTATAATCAGGACATTAAACTTAACAACAGTCATATCAAACACACAAACTTCGAGAAAATGAAGGTTTACTATGCGATACAACTTCTTAGCAAGTCCGTTGCAAATGGCATTCGTACGTATATAGATAACAATGAAATTGAAGAATCCGGCAAAGACGGCTAAGTTTTTAATGATGATGAATAATTTGTTCGATTCTTTGAATACATCTAATCTGAGAAATAGTTATGAATATAAAGAAATATAAGTATGAAGGCCATGAGTCACAAAAGGCACTTTTCAAACAAATGATAAGCTTTTTCAAAGTTTTTAAATGAAAGAATCCAAATAATGGCAATTACGTCACATCAAGTGTTAGATTCATTGATGGTTTCCGAATAACTATTACATCCATAATGCTCTTGTGCGATGACTTGCGGGTGGAAGGATTTAATTTTCTTATGACAAGAAGATGCAATCAAGACGCTCTTGAAAGTTTATTCGGACAAATACGAACGAAAAATGGCACGGCTCTAAAGCCGACTTGTAGACAGTTTGCATCGGCGTTCAATAACTTATTTTTCTGCAGCATCATAAAACCTTCAAAAGGCGGAAATTGTGCAGATGATTTCAGAACTCTTCTTGTTCAAACGAAGAACGAGAAAGTTACTAAGGATGCTTTACCGGTATCAACCTAGGAAATATCAAATACAGATTATGAAGAATTTACCAGTATCCAAATTAATGGTTCGGGTTACAATCAGCTAGATATGCCAGAAAAAAAATGCACTTTTTTATATTTGTGGGTATCTTCTTAAGCGTTGTTTAGAGAAACATGATTATTGTCACGCTTTGAAGTCGTATGTGAAACCCGATTAAAGAAGCCACAATTTCAGCTCAGAGAGTCGGTATTTAAGGTACCGGGACTACAATAAGATTAAGTCGCAAACTTTTTTGTTTGTACCCAGCGATGATTTTGTAGAATATATAGAAAAAATGGCGGAAATATTTAGAACTTCATTTAAAACCAAACATATAAATTGTAAAGTAGTTGCAGGTGCAAGTAGTTGCATCTATAACCAAGTAAAATATATTCCTTTTTCTCCACCTTGTCCATGTTTCCCAAAACAATTTTTAATTAAGCTTTATATTAGAATGCGGCTTTTTTATACTTTAAAATTTAATAATAAAGCATTTTGTACGTCTCGCAAATATTTATCGGTCGCAAATTTATAACACCGATTTGTTATTCAAAAATAAACATGGTTTTTTTTAAATTAAATCTACCAATCAAAAACAACACGCATTTTTATGGAACACTTCCTATTCAATTCAAAAAGTACTTTATTTGTTTATATAAAAATAGTATATTTACAATCACAAAATTAAATGGAAACAAATGTAATTAAAATACTGGAGGCGGGCAGCCCTATCGCATGTTTACGTACCGCGCGGCTGTAGGCATTTATTTCAAAGATACGGCTGAGTTACAATATGGCCAAACTGTGGGAGCGTGGCACTGAAGATGATAAAGTATTGTCGACTGCCTCTGTGGTTCGGTGGTACTGTGTACGGACTGCCACGCAGAGGTCGCGGGTTTGATTCCCGCTCAGTGCAAATATTTGTGTGCATGAACATGTGTGTTTGCATTGGTCTGGGTGTTTCTTTGTATAATATGTATGTATTTACAAAAAAAAGGTATTTAAGTAAGTTTGTATATTCGCATTTTAGAACCCACACAGAACAAACACAAGCTATAATATAGGTATGCTTACTTTGGGTCTAGATGGCGTTGTGATATCATAATCATATCAGCCAAAAGACGTCTACTGCTGGACATAGGCCTCCCCCTATTTTCGCCACCTTGGCCGGTTCGCCGCCCTTATCCAACGGTTGCCCGCCACCCTTATAATGTCGACGGTCCACCTTGTGAGCGGTCTGCCCACGCTGCGTCTCCTGGTTCGTGGACGCTATTCTAAAACCTTTCTGTCCCAACGGCCGTCAGTTCTGCGAGCTATGTGTCCTGTCCATTGCTACTTCAGAGAAGCAAATACCTTGATTCGCCTGCGGATTTCTTCGTCTCTTAAACGATCGCGCACGGAGACTGAGCTTTCTGACACGACCCATAATTGACTAACTAGTGCTCCAAAGAGAAGTGTTCCTTTTATTCAATAGCTAAGATTGTAAAGATCAAAAATACTTGTCTAGCGTATACTCTAGACACAAAACAACATTATATATTATTATGTTGTTAAATGCAAAACGTGAGGCAAAAACGAACATTAAAGCATCATACAAACAAAACTCATTGATTTGAATGAAAAAGGAGCAACGAATGTAAGGCTCTGAAGGTTAACCTTGACGACAGCTGCGCCGGCAGATGTTAAGATGGCGTCACCGACCACAGCGTAAACTATCAACGTAAGTACGTGTACATTAACAATATGCCACTTATACGTTACTTAAAGGATGCCTTGTACACTAACACATTCTTGATAAGAAACAGTAAGTGAGCCTCAACTCTACGCCCTTAATAGCATTTGCAATTAAAAGTTTATTTATTTATTTATTTAAACTTAATGCACACAGGTACATAGGCGGACTTAATGCTATAAGCATTCTCTACCAGTCAACCTTAGGTGGTGCAGAGGTAAACGAAGTAGGTGCAGTAAATAAATCATGATATGAAAATATATAAAAAAAAAGAATTGTATAGGTTGTAATACAACATAAAAACATAATACAATACGTAAATATTAACAATTATTATACATACTGATTAACTATTATTATACATACATAACATATAATATATAAATACTACTACATACACTAAATATGTACAAAAACAAGACAATCAACGTGATAATTCCAACAGTTTCTCGAAGAGTAGAGCCCGTACTTTCAGCTTAAAAGTTAACCGGTTTGTGGCCATCCTGATTCTAAAGGGATTACTTAAAACGATTAAACAAAGCGATGTATTTTTAGAGTTGCGTTGGCGTTGTGTGTGGTTTAGTCTGACTCATAAAAATGGTAATACGGAGAGGGAGTATTACTATTTGTAATTAACTAATGACGTCAGCGATGTCAAGGCTCTGACCTCAGCGCGTTAAATACCACCTAATGTTTGATTGTACAATAACTTTCATACTGATAGTGAAGGGAATACCATTCACGATCATTTTCTACGAATTTACTATTAAATAGTACATGTAATAATGAATGGGCTCGTTCCTAATTTATATTATAATAGTATAAGGAGGAGTGTTATTAACCTAGAACAATACGCAATTATAAATTCCACGTGACGAGTTATGCTACTATGCATGGTGCACGCAATTCACTCATGAAAAAAGCACGAGCCAGCACGACACGACCTTCGTGTTGGAGTTTGACAGACCAGTGAATAAGTGCGTTTCAGAGACCCCTTGAAACATATTTACTACCCTCAGATATTTTTTATAGTAATAATGATATTTAGGATTTAGTGTTAGGTTGTATACAAATTGACTTTATTAATAATTTTGTTTTATTTACAAGTAAATGAAATATACATTATGTCTAGTATTCGACGTCATCAAGTAACGGACTTTACCGCCCACTATCCAAGTGTATACAATCTTGTGGTCGTATATATACGCCACTGATGCAATCAGTTAACCGAATGATGGCGGTCAAAATATCGACTAGTAGAAAAAACTTAAATGCAAGAAAGGTATCCTGGCCTTTCGGTGATCTTTCGGTGAGCCGCTAATATCACCAATCATATGTCATCAAGATCTTAACTCTAGGTAAATAGAATTCAATACATATTCAATAATAGCGGTTGCCCGCAGCTCCGCCCGCTTGTATGTCGATTATCGCATAATATATTTTTACTAATCATGAACATGTCTCTGTTTATACATTGACGATTATTCATACAAACTTTCATCCCCTATTTCAACCCCTTCTAGCCATTTTTTTTGCGATAAAAGATGTTGTTCCTAGTCTATCTCTATACCAAATTTCATCAAATTCGGTACAGTGGTTTAGGCGTGAAAGCGTAACAGATAGACAGATAGACAGTCAGACAGAGTTACTTTCGTAATACATAGTATGTTTAGTATGGAAGTATGGATTTTAAACAAACATTTTGTAACATAAGTCGAAAGAATGTTAATACATAAATAGTTACGCTTGCAAGCTCATTCAGAACATTGTTGCTGAATGTACTGACATTAGTGTCATGTAACGTAAGCACAATTATTTGGCGTCATCGTCCTACTCGGTGTTGTGACGTGTCAGCAGAATTGATGCGCGTATTCATACATCTGTCGTCGAACTATTTTATTAGCGTTTAATTGTATCAGATCTAGAACATGTAATCAATGTCTAATAAATAAACACGTGCAACACGTCATGTGTATTTTTCAATTCTGTTTAGATTTTTGCCATCGTGTTTCGCAATACTTGTTTTTAATTTCGAGGACGCTACTTTTCGTAGATTCTGAGCATTTAGTATAGACATATTTTTTCATCTTTCCCAGAATCCATCCTTTTCATCATCTTAGATGCTGAACCCACTGCTTAAAATTATTTTATTTGAAGTACTTTGGTATATGACTTTTCTTGTATATTTCTTCACTAGCTTGCCGCAGCGCGGTTTCACCGCGTCTTTAGCGTCGTAGCGGGATGTTACATAGCCTATAACCTTCTTCCTAACTGGGCTATCAATTATTACGCAAAAAGAATTATTCAAATCTGGCTGGTAGTTCCAGAGATTAGCGCGTTCAACAAGTTTGAGAGTGCCGAAGGCCCAATTTTCACCCTTTCCTTTTTCGTCACCTCCCTTATTCCTTTCAACTACCACACTCTTTTCATGGTAGGCAACGGCTTCGTAGAGTCCCTGGCATTGAAGAAACAATGCTAGAGACTCTTGAGTCGTCCATGAGCGACTGTTATTACTTACCATCACGTGGGCTGTTTACTCATCTGCCACTGTCGGCAATAAAAAAAAACAAATAAACAAAAAGAAACTCTTCCGCTTTATATATTAGTATAAATTTAACGTGTAATTTCTGAAATGAACAACAAATGAAATGTGTTTCTTGAAAACTATGGCGTGTCCTTTTCAAACAAGATTTTAAGTTTTTATTATAGGTTGTGTCCTCGACATCGCCGAACCTAAGAACGGTGGTTATCACTTACCATCAGATGGTCATTTGGCTCGTGTACTACCGTAGGCAATAAAAACATAACACATTATGCCTAGAAAATAGTCGGTTATGTCGTTTCCTCAATAGATAACAAACTAACTGAAGCTTCACATCTCTCACAAGTCGTCCACGTGTTGCGCAAACGAGGATGTTGGCTCAGGTGCGTCTTTATGTAATGCAAGCTACAACACCACTATTGTCCGATATGACTCAGTAGCGTGTTTGTTTTGAAAAATATACACTATAGCTACTAGGTGTCATACATAATTATATACATTATGTGTATTAGTTTATACAGTAGGTACCGATCTATGGTCTCGTGTATAGTATAGCTCAATTTGAATACACATATCACTGTAGTTACTATAATGTTCTTCTTTTCTCTTCGTATTTTAGCTGTATTTTTTTAAAAAATAAAAACAAATATTATTGTCTTTCTCTCAAATAAACAATGACAAACATTCAAAAAGGATATTTATGAAAAGCGAAATTGTTTAATTTTGTTGCCAAAATTTACAATACGTTCACAAAATAAAATTTATTGCATTGATGTAGTAAAACTTGAGTAAGCGGGCCGGGCCGCAATAAAACAACAGTTAGGAAAGTAAAAGTTACTCATAAAACTGCAGCATTTAATACAACACTTCCAACCAGTTATCCTTTTGGAAAAAATACAAAAAAATTAACTACCGTGAAGTGTACTAGAATATTTTATATTGTAAGAAGTAACATTGCTTTCTTTATAACATACTAACACCACCGTTAAAAGGGATGTTTATACAACAAGCGCAATAAAAGATCAAAAGATATTTTTGGCCTTATTGAGAAAGGTTTATTGTTAACAAACTTTTGTTATGCTTAAAATAAACATGAGAAAAGTCTTCCGTCTTCAGAATGTTTACGAACTGCAAAGCAAAGTTCGACAAAAATTTTACTTTTGAATATTCTGTCTATACTTTGTAGCGCCCAGACAAATTTAGTTTTTTCGAAAGCTGACTTGATCGACAGTAATATTATCACCATCACGCTATATCTGCACAAACTAATTTGAGGCCATTATTCAATCATGCCACCATTATAGACACAATTCGAAATATTTCTGGTTTTTATATTACAGTTTGATTCATACAGTTATGTAGCCATTCGAGTGTAGGTACTCTCAATCGCTTTGGAGGAATATTTCAGATGACGTTAATGAACCTGAAACTATAATAGAAGCCGTACAGTCCGAGGGTGTAACCGAAAAACCTTCGATCAACATTCCCTTGGGACTTGCGTCATACGAAGTAATCAAATATTTCTGAAAGAATCTGACCGACGTAATGGAATTAAACCCACATGAAAGTCAACATGTAACACTTCTGGCACTTGTATTTAAACACATGTTAAATAAAGAGAGGTTATTTGTATCAAACAGTGAAACATTTACTGTATCAAGGCTATGTACATTCAACATGTGTATGCTATCAACCGAATGCAGGAGATCGTGCTCGCAAATAACGGTCTTGTACTGCCAAAGGGTACGAAGAATGAGGTTCATATACATAATAATTCATGTATTATATTCAGTCCGACTGACTTTGTACTTTGACCTTTCGAATGTATTAATGTAGGTTTTGTTATGGAAAACATGACATGACAGTTATATACAAATATTAGGAATATGAATCTTTCAAAGGTTCATATAAATATTTAAGATGTACGATGATCAGAGTAAAAGTTTCTTGCTGCCGTATAACTTTGCGGATAACCTAAATAATAGGATGCCTTTAATGGTCGTGGTTTCAACCTACGGCCAAATAGTGAGGAACAATCTGAGATACTTATATCTATTATCTAAAGTTTCACATCATCCGTGATGTTTGGTGTAGCATCACTTCTCATTCCTTCTAGCTTTATTTAATCTGATTTAGGCTAACATACCGCAAAATACTTCAATGGCGATTAAAGCAAAATGACATATTGTAGGTACTTCTTGGAAAATAAACACTAATCCTTGGCAATGAATCGGTCTTCCAACTACAACTGTCTGTGTTCGTCATTCATCATGAATGTAATACAAACTGCGGCATTTTCCTTTCATTACTAGAGCCGATGAGACAATGGGATTATTTACATCATATTTGGAATACGACCAAATTGCGAACATTGTACTTTCACTGGCTCATTATACTTAGTTTTATTGTATCCTGTAGTCTCAATATTGACAGACATTGTATTCTCGTGACGTTTATTAGCCGGTACGGTTTATGGTTGAACGTTTAGCATTACATTTCGGTGCGTTATCTTCCTTTATAAATAGTTTTTATTGAGTTACTACAAACGGTACCCTTAGATCAACAGTTATTTATAGCACACATGCTATCTGACCAAAAGCTACTAAATAAAGAAAAACAGCTTTCCTAGTTATTCCAATCTTAGTTTCAGCATTAGACCTATAAACCAATTCATATGCAACGAATTAATATTCAGTATTGAATTTATTGATGGAGTGCCTTATGCCATACACTTAAGCCTACAATCGTTATACTACACACAGTCATGTTAAAATTCATAAAAAGTGGCCATCACATATTTTTAGGATAAATTGCTTTCAATAATTTTACATACAAACGGTAATAGAGAGTAGCAATTAAGTCACACTCACCCATTATTCGTCACTACTCGGCTTCGATATATTTTTACATGCGATTGGTATACGTTTAGCAAACATCGTTATCAGTTTGTTTACACAATGCGGGAGTGATCGAGCGCTGTTTACGTTATAGGAAGCCTTGGCACTGAGCGAGGTTGTGCCGTGACGTCAGCGCCACAGAGTAGCACACAGCAGAAGGTCAGGCATGGGTCGTTGCTCGCGTGTGCACGATCGATTGTTTATAACTTGACGCTAATTTGTTTAATGTGTGCTTTCATCATTATGTTTTGTAAGAAAGACGTGTCTTTTAGTTAATATTTATTTTGTATAAATTCATTTTGTATTAAATCCCAGAATTTATAAGCGTATTCAGACACGCCGGTGTATGCCGAAGATATGTTTTTTTTTTATAGTAAGTATTTTATTTTGAATACTCCCACACACTTTAAAGATTTTAGATAGATTAATTATATTACTTTTTTAACAACAAGCAGCGCATGAACATAGATACTAGATTTTCGTGTTTTTTAGAATAGGTACATAAAACTATGGTTTTATGTTGAAACTATTACGTGTTACATGGCTAAATTAGCTTAAAATAGGAGTATCCCAAGAAGCTATATTGTGACTAAATAGCACAATGTGAATTTTGTTACTACGTAATAGTGCTGGTAGTATGGTAAGGTGCGATTGAACACGGATTTGAAGTTATGTAATATTTGATTAGTAACTGAGCTAATGGCATTGTTGAGAAAGAGTAAGCCAGCAGTGAGTTAACATACTACAAGTGTACTTATACATGTCACAGAGCAAGTTGTGACTAATCAAGTAACTACCTACCCAAGAAGAATTTGGAATATGTTGATTTTATTTGCCAGGCAAACATTAACACTTACAGATTCTACTTGTTAAACATAATGATGACATTACGATATTATATGAGTAATACATATAATTAAATATGAACCCACTGCTACTACTAGTCTGTAGTTATTCAGATGTTCCGGCCTGAATACGCCGCGCCGTGCCGTCGAATGCGAAAATACGATGTAAAATTCCAAGAAATATTGATTTTAAACAAGCTTCTAAGTGTAATAATCGTATGATTTTGCTCTAATAAAGGGTCAATATAAAATATATACCTGACCGGACATTTGGATCCAATTTGTGGTAATTTTTTAAAATGTTGTTTTGATAGAGTATGAACTGTTATGGGCTTGACATACATAATCATTGTATGTTGGGGCTCTGGTAATAACAGCAAATTCAAATGTTACAAAATAGTATTTTATTGCTTATTTTATATATGCTTTATCGATCTTAACATGTTTATGTAACAAATATAATAGGCTTCTATCGATTGCCTGATTTGGCAATTTTTCTGCCTATAAATCGAACTATACCTAGTATCTCACTAACTGCTAGATAGCTGCAGGAATCTGTTATTGTTCTTTGTAATGTATATATCTTTGCTCAGCTGTACTTTTATGGTTGTCCATGGTTGACTATTATGAAGACTTGTTCTAAATGAGGCAGATTTTGTCCAGATACTATTGCGCGCACTTTTGACATTTAGTCTGTGTTTCTCTACCACGGAAAGTATTTTACTGAATATTCACAAAACATCAAGCAATAATAATATTATTATTATATTCTTTAGTGTTCCAAAGATTTTTGTTTATTGAACATTTAAGGTCATAGATTTTAGTCTGTTAGACATGAGTACACCACACCTACAAACAATTTTTCCAAATTTGGTGCATACCTACACAAATCGCTTATACGCTTGTTTATGTGATTGTTGTGACGTCCAGTCCTATTACAGGACGTTAATGAATGAATAACTATACATACTACATATACATATACTTACAATAAACTAAGTATACGTGTATGATTTATCTGCATTTTTGCTTACAGTGTGGTGTGCCCTTGACCGTGAGGCAAGGAGCCATCGCGTGACGTCAAACCTAACGCTATTTCAGTTCGCCACTCATAAACTTTCGTATTTCCTTGTTATATATAACGTTACATTATATTACGAAAACGTATCGTTTCTTTTACATCGACGAAGCAATTGTGAAGAGAATATATTTAAGCTTGAGAGCAAGGACTTACTGCCGTAGGAAATAGCTTGTAAGTTTTTGGCGCATCTGCTTACCCTCAGGCAGAATGGAGTCAGAGCGACGTTTATCATTAATTTAAGGTGGACCGAATAAGGGTAATTTGTATACCTTGCAGGCAACCGATATGGATGGATGGATGGAATTCTTACGAACGTTCAAGGTGGCGAAACTTGAGGAAAGCGTATGTTTAGCAGTGGCCGCCTTTAGGCTGATATGTTGACGATGTGATTGTCTAAACCCTTAAATTGCTATCGCACTCAATCCAAATACTATTGCAAAACTTATATTTTTTCTAAACACACCAACTGTTGCGTATATACTAATAATAATGATCGTTACTCACATATTACAAAAGTAGGTTATAATGAAAAGGAAATATTGAATCATAATTCTAAACAGCCTGTTACGACCAGCTGCTGACACATCACACAAGTACAGTACAGTAGTTTCAGCGCTTTGTTAACACTTTATTCAATAATACTACATAAAGATGTAGCAGCCAAATATATGGCAATACCAAGTAGCTCTTGTCTACTGAACTGGAAACCTCGGGTATAGTATTAGTAAAAAAAAAAATGACAACTCTATTTGTCTACGTACAACTACAACACAAGAACATCGAGACTGAGAACAACTTTTAGTAACAAGTGGAAATTGAAACCAATCCAACCTTTTGTACAACAGTCGCACGCACTGCTACTGGACCACCAAGATTGTCATCTTAGGAAACCAGTGCCTTTTCTTAAGCGCTATTGTTTCATGAGTCCTTTTATACGGAATGGTCTCTCCAGCTACTTTTATTCCTACTGCAGGGTCTTCTTCTTTCCGTGTCGACAGCAAATCTTTTTATATTGTATCAGCCCAAAACTTAGCTACGGCTACTGCATTGTCAGCAGTGTTCATTAAATCTTCCTGCGTACAGTTGATCGGGCACGCAGGGCACGATATCAAGTGGGCCATTGTTTGAGAATTGGCTCCACACTTGCAGTTTAGATCGGACCTGTCAGAGAATCCCCACCTGGACAAATTATCTTTAGTTCGGCCGACCTGTGTCCGAAGTCTGTTTAAAAATTTCCAAATAGGCCATGATAAATTATGACCAGGCGGGCGCTTCTCCGACGGTTGGACGAAGGGCTTTGGGAGATTAACACGCTTTCGTCACAATCTGCATAGCTGTTTTGATTTTTCTTCTTTAAGCGGGAGCACACACTTAACAACATTTTTTCGGCTTTTCACCCTTTGTGGCACAGATTTGTAATTAAAAAGTGGGTGCCTTGTGTCGTCTAGCATAGCAGGGTGAAAACCTCCTCTTATACAGAAAACGCATGTGCAAAACGGTGACAGACGTACTATGTATTTGTATAACCCAACATTACTGGCGAAACATTTATAGTGTTATACACATCTATCTACTTCGTTATAGGCGGATAAAAGACGTGATGCTATGTATGAGTATGAATGTAACTATATGATTTATATGTATTCAAAGAACCGGTCATGGATAAACTCGGTCCGCTTTTAATCATATGTAGGTAAATATAGAACTCGGTAACCACACAATTTCACAGCTAACTGCTGACTAAGTGTTGACAGATTATAATACTAGTTTGACTACTCGCATTGGGCAAACCCTGTAGGCCTAGTCACGTAAAACATTGCTTAAATTAAAATATAACTAACATTTATGATTAATGATTAAATATTTGTCCTATATTATTGTAATATAGGACTCTGTGGGCACGTATTCTCCTCGGGTCCAGACATGGTGGGTAGCCTCGAACAATTACAACACTTAACGCTGACTTTATTTAACTGACGTTTATTATAAAGAAATCACAATATTATATTCACAAGTTATTATACTCGAACAGACACGTCCGCTCGGTACGAGCTCCGATTATAGAATGCCCGCCCGCTCCAACGGTCGCGTCCAAGCACGACTCGTAGTGACGTCACGCTTGCGTTCGGTAACTACTCGATTCTACGATATATTAATGTACTCGACAATATTTAGGCGTAAAATAAAACACACTGAAAGAAACGATGTAAGATTCTCTCTAGTTTCGGCAGGAAGTTGACGCTAAAAAGTAGTAAAAGAAAGAAAGATAGAAATTTTTTTATTTAGATCTGCTACAGGATACACATATACATTTTACTAGTTACAGTTGTTGGAATATACAAAAATATATCCGTCCCACTTAAGTGGTTTAGAGTCCCTTCATAAGAACCTTTTTATACAAATACCAGCTCGGTTACTAGTTAGTATCCCGTAGTATCCCGCCTGTATTGAGCGAGAGTGAACACACACCTCTCCTATTAAATAATAACTAATAATATACAAATTAGTTCATGAACTCACGTCTTTCATTGGTTCTAATACCCAATAGGTTATGGGCCCAGTGAATTAGACTAAATAAAATAGTGTTTAGTTTCAAATAAAAGGAACACTTTAAGTGCGTAGTGTGTAAAATACTTGTGTTATTTAATTAAAGTATTTTGATATCAATTTAATATCAAGTGAGATTTAGTAATTTAATACAATGGACAAATTAAATACAAAAAGAAATATTAAACCGTTTGACGGGAGAAATATAGTATATGGAAACTTAGAATGCGTAATTTACTAAGTGAACTTGATGTGCTAAGTGTAATTGATGAAGGACTTCCTGAAAAACCGGACAGCGAATAGAACAAAAGGCAGAGGATCGCTAAGAATACGATAGTGCCAAATTAGAGGAAGGAGATAAGTAACACACCTATTTATGACCCTACCTAACAGTTATATAATGGTGTCGTTACAGTCATTGAGACTTTGGCAGAAGATAACATAAACTTAACATCTGTTACAAATTCGGCTTCTTGATCACGAAATACAATTGACAAATGAAAGACGTGAATCCAGCATGAAAATTCTACACGCAACATCAAATTCGACTAGTATGAGCAGTAATTGATATTCAAAAGTAACTTGAATCGAAGAAAATTTTATGAGAACACATTAAATACCATAAACAAATCCAACATTAAGTGTCAGCATTGCAGACAAAAAGGCTACTTTAAAAAAAAAAAAAAAAAGGTCGGAAATTATGAGTACACAAGCGACAAGCAAAATGAGAAGATCTCGTAAGAAACTATATAGAACTGGATAATCCAATAAATATCTCAATTGCGCAAAACGGCACATACATAAGAGCAACAAAAAAGGGCAACATTCCGGTTACCAGTGAATTGGGCATGAAAGAAATCCTACATGGATGTTCTCTACTGTTCATAGATTCCCTATAACCTGCTGTCGGTAAAGAAAATACAAATAAAAGCAGGTTTGACCGTCGTTTTTGACAATGATGATGGTGTGAAAATAATCAACATGGGTAAGATGGTAACAAAGGGTAAGTCTTTGAACAATTTAATAGGAATTAATTTTATGTATGAAAATGTGCTTCGAATACTAAAAGCTCAATAAATAGAATCGTAAACAATAATTATGAATTATGGCATTAAAGACTTGGTCATATTGGTAAATCTAAGTTTGTGCAAATAAAAAACAAACAAATTTATATCGAACTGATAAAGCATATTACACCAAATGACAATAAGTGAAGCTTGTATAAATGGAAAACAAGCATGTCTGCCATTTAATCAATTAAAATTTAAAATTATAAAACGACCTCTATTTAATGTGCAAACAGATTATGTGGTCCCATAACTCCTACAACACTTGACTGCAAAAGTATTTTGTATTTCTTTTTGTTGACGAATACACACACTACTGCGCTACATATTCAGTGTCTCGTAAATCAGACGGTTTTATAACGTTTCAAGATTATTTAGCAAAATGTGAAGCTCATTTTAATTCGAGAATTGTCAATCTATATTATGATATGGTGGTGAATATTTGTGAAATGAAAGAGTATTGTGTGCAAAAAGGTATAAGTTACCACATAACAGTGCCGCATACCCCTGCATTAAAGGGATTGCTGAAAGAATAATTAGAACATAAAACAGAACGAAGTCGTGCCATGGTATCTGGTGCCAAATTAGATAAAACGTTCTGGTGGGAGGCTGTATTGACAGCTACATATTTAATAAATATGAGCCCCACGAAAGCACTGAAAACGTTTAACACACCATTTTAATTGTGGCATAGTAAAAAAACCACAAGTTATAATATTTAAATATTTTCGGTTCGACTGTTTATTTTCAAATATAACTAGGAAAACCAAGTTCGATGAAAAATCCTTAAAAGGGATATTAATTGGTTATGAACCGAATTGTTATAAGGTGTGGGATGTGGATAACGAGCAGTTTGTAAAAGTTAGAGATGTGATAGTAGACGAGATTAATTTCTTGTCAAGTAGGCCATTGAAGCCTGTTCGAGTGAAGCTTAAAAATTGTATTAACTCGGATAAGTCTAACAGGTTTGTCTAAGACAAACCGTGTAAACAAACTGAGGAAATACCTGTATCATTAGGTCCACCACCTAATAAGTCTGTAAGTGAAACAGATAGCACTTCATTTCAAAATATAAATCTGTAAGTGAAACAGATATGGCTCAAAATATAAGTCTGTAAGTAAAACAGATATGGCTCAAATATAAATCTGTAAATAAAACAGATGGCTCTACATTGCAAAATAAGATGACTTTATCTCGAAATAAAATGACTTTATAGACAAAATGGGCGAATTAAAAACTTACCTGCTGTATCTTATAATAAAAAGCAGATGATAGTTCTAATGAACTATTTGCTGTACGCATACTCTTTACTATGCAAAATATCTACACCATAGAAAGAAATTAAATCCAGGAATGATAAAGTATTTTTGAAAAATGCTATCAATGAGGAAATTAAATCATTAATTAATAATAAAACCTGAACATGAGTTCAAAAACCGGAACATAGAAATTTTATCTATTTTCAATATAAATGAGTTTTAAAATCCGTTGAGATAAATATAAAGCTCGTTTAGTAGCCAGTGGTTTCAGTCAACAATAGGTATATGAAACTTTTGCACCAGTTGCAAGAATTCCTAGTTGCCGATTTTTAAGTAGGTAGGAGTAAGGATAAGTATATACATATATACATATTATGATAATTAAAGGTATCGCAAATTCAATTAATAGTTCAATTTGCAAATTATAAAATATGATATAAATCGTTGTATGGATTAAAACAGTTTGCCCGTTGTTGGTTTCAAATTTCTTAACAATCTTTAATTAAAAAGTTTTTTTTAATACCTACTCATCATCAGCTATATTTATAATTTAGATGCGGTGATATTCTTAAAAACATTTATGTTGTACTTTAAGTCGATGATCTATAATATCGACAGCTAATATAAATACCATAAATAGTTTTGAAAAATTATTAAGTGAACAAATTTAAAATGGTACATAAAAGAAACTCGTTCGTCGTTGTTTCTGGGTTTCTTGGAAATCAAAGTGCTAAAGTATAAAAACAAAATCACTTTAGACCAAGAAATATACATAAGTAAAAACAGTTTTTAGAAAAGTTCAACATGAGTGACTATAAAACTGTCAAAACGTCTTTAGAAACCAAAATAGATTATACCTCTTTGAATTCAAGTGAGACCGTATATGCCCCTTGTAAAAACCTAAAAGGATGCTTGACGTATAATAAGGTATGCACTCGTCCTGATTTAAGTTTTAGCATCAACATCTTGAGTAGATTTGCTAACAAAAACAATCCCACACTTTGGTTATATATTTAAAAGGATATTTATTACCTACGATACTTGAAAGGGACTATGGATGGGAATTTTAACTTATCATAATTCTTTGCGAAGTGATATTTAAAGTGACATTCTTAGTGACTTTGTTGACTCGGATTGGGGAAGCAATGAATTAGGCCGTAAAAGTACAAGTGGCTATTTGTTTAAATTATTTGAACAAAGTACAATATGCTGGAACATAAAGAGGCAACTCACAGTGGCCGCTTCATTTACTGAAGCAGAGTATATGGCTTTATATGAAGCTGTTAGAGAAGTATTATGGTTAAAATCCTTAGTGACCAGTATTAATATAAAAATACCAAATGCGATTCCTATATATATTAGGACAATAATTGGTATCTAAGCATTGCAAATAATCCTACGAGTCACAAAAGATCAAAACACATTGAGAAGTATCACTTTTCAGAGAATTGGTGAAAATAATGTTATTAAAATTATTTATGTTTCCACAGGTAATCAATAAGCTGACATCCTAACCAAGCCTTTACCGACGTTTCGTTTTACTGAGATGAGAGAAAATCTCGAAGTAATGTAAGGATACAAAACATAAAGGAACTAAGGGTTACACAGTTTATAAAATGTGTAAATAGTTATGAATTATGTAGAACTTAATTTTAATTAAGAAAATAATTATTAATGATTTGGTTTGATTAGGTTTTTCTGGGTTTTCCCTAATCCTGCGCATCGAATGGTGAACCAAATATGATTATACTCCCAGAGAAGGAAGGTGTGTGATATTATTATTGTGTAATTGTTTTATAAGATAATTTATTTTAGAAAAAGGATTTATTTTTGAGGGGGCGTGTTGGAATATACAAAAATATATCCGTCCCACTTAAGTGGTTTAGAGTCCCTTCATAAGAACCTTTTTATACAAATACCAGCTCGGTTACTAGTTAGTATCCCGTAGTATCCCGCCTGTATTGAGCGAGAGTGAACACACACCTCTCCTATTAAATAATAACTAATAATATACAAATTAGTTCATGAACTCACGTCTTTCATTGGTTCTAATACCCAATAACAGTAATAAGTGTTACATTATAATCAGAATCCTGCAGGAGGTCAAAAAATGGATCCTACCTCAGCATTATGCTGCAGCAATATTAAGCCACAGCGTTTGATTTTCAGGTAAGCCCAGTGACATCGTGGATGACTATAAGCCGAAAGTTTACAAAATAAAAAGAAATTAAATTATAATAACACGCATACATTAATAAAATTATAATGAAAAGGGCTCAAACCCTAGGCAATATCCTATCGCCGAGACAGGGCGGTATGAATGACAGTGTACACGTCAACGTTGACTCTGTGGTCGATGTTCCAAGAAGCCACAAGCCATTTGACAATAATTTTTGACAGCTCTGTTTCTGCCACTGCCAACGTGTCACTCGCTACGCCCTGCTTATGTAAAACAGACTATTTTCAAAACACAGTTTTATTACCTACTGTAAATTAATTATAGGTACATAATAATATGACTAAATTACCTAATTATTATACCAGCACGAGAGGCATGGTTAATAGTAGACTGGGTATTCTTTTCCACAGCATATCGGCGGCTCAGTTACCCCTCGACCCTCATAATTTTTTTCTTTACCCAATTTGCTACTGCCTTCACGAACGGCAAAGGTTTGGTTGTGTTTTCTATTGAAACACACAACGCAAACAGTTAAAATCAGGTAGGCACTATGTTTTTTTCTATTTGTTCAGTATTCTAGCATGGCGGTCTACATTATGACGACTTTGTGTGATGCTTTTCACGGCTAGAAAAAGTTCCATATTTTATATAATTATATATATTTATATATATTTCATTTAATTAAGTGACTTAAGCGATACGGAAATGTTTAGCTCGAGATCCTTTAGATTCCACTGGTGATACTTTTAAGCTCATTTTTACAAAATAAATGTATACATAAGTATTATTATGTTTTATCTTAGAGTAGAGTACCTATGATCACGCGAGGCTTCTATCTTTCACACAAAGCCAGGAGACGCTCCCACACTTATACTGTGGGAAGCTCAAACAACTCTAAATCTAATTTACTCGCTATCTTTTGTATGGTATTTTGGTTGCGTCCCTTTCCATATTACTACTAACTCACGTACTAATTATTGTAATTATGATAAACTAAACGGTTAAAAATTACGGTTTTTTGTCACTCTACTATAATAGTTGAGTGGTTCTTATTTTGCTATTGCCAGCTGATCAGCTGTGGTCTAAGCGTAAACAAATGCAATTACACACTAAACCAATAGCCAAATATAAAAGCTTCCAGGCCAAAGAGATTCAGTTAGGTGATGAATTAATTTTGTAAAATACGTCCCAAATATCGACATTTGCCATGACTGTATGAACAAGTTTAGGATGAAAATATTAGAATCCTTAAGAACACTTAACATAAAATATAATTTATTTGTAAGTATCTTATTATTATGTAAGTTCTTATTATTGTTTCAGCGTTATTCTGTCTAATGTTTTATATTTCTTAATGTTAGTATTGTACTGGCGAATGTAGGTATAAATGGAAGACTAATTTATTATAAATTGATAAAACCTATACGTTGTACAATAAGTTGTGGGGTAAACCGGTAATTATAAATAAAATATAATTTCACTAAATGGCTATTGGATTTACCACCCGGAACAACTATTTGTGATGTAGCATTCAATTTAGTCAAATTGTTTTATTCACACGATGATAAACGGTTAGCTACTTTAGTAAAATTTACCCATAATATATTGTAAGACCTCCCAGAACATTACGTGTTTCGCAGAATCAGACATAAAGTACTTTATTCGGAATTTAACCGTTTTAAAGTCCACACGTAATCCTGCTATTATTTATTATCGTAGTTTTTAAGAGCTTTTATCGAATATATTTCAAACGTCATCAATATTTACTGTTCTCTTGACGCTAATAGCTTTTAAGATAATACTCTGAAGATTTATTTTAATTATAAATACGACGGCTGTTCATTATAACAAGTATGTTACGCCTCTGTGACGTTAACAACCTAACCAATCAAACAAATGAGACGTTTAAATTGGCGACTCACTGAAAGTACATAGGCAGGTGGGAGTAATATCAATTTCTCTGAGAATTCTGTACTGTTTATTTAATATTGAAGCTTAATAGACTCAAAATGTTCGTTGTTATAAGACACTAAGCCAAATACATCTTAGAAGAATTTAGTAGTTTAAAAAATAGTTTTTTGAGCCATGTTTGTCTGCCAGAACCTGAAATAAAAGCTGTTGGTTAGCTTCAGTGAGCTTTTTGATATAGTTTAACCAGCGATTGGCTGCAGGCAAATTGATGAGACATTGGGATACTTCAATAGGTAGCTATACTACTCGTAATTGTAGCTATAAAATAAATTTTAATTTGCTTACAACAAGAAATACTGTCAGTGATTCTGATTAACAAACGTGTCTTAGGTACAAATATCATATCGCGAAATGTTTTTCTTGTGCGTGTAGTTGGGGAGTTACCAACATCTACTCTCTCTCGTTTGACGTCAGCCCTCAGTTCAATGCCAAGAATCCCTGCGATAAATAGGTCCCAACGTAACACGCTCTGTCGGCGAATCATTATTTACTTGAAACACATGGTGTGCGACATAGCCAATTTATTGCACATTTATCACCTGTATTACGTAAGCTACTGAACGAAATTGTAAAACAAAGATTTTATAATATTTTTGCAGCTTAGTTCAATAGTTTACAAGCATCACATAAAATTCCACACATAAATGTAGCAAATACAAGAACAATTTATCATAACAAATGTATGCGTACATTATAATACATAGATACAGTTTTGTATTTACCACAAGACGATACATATGTACAACAAAATTCTATTGGAGTATCAAAAAGTAACATTGTGTGCAGTAGTCTTAAAACAGTTTTTAGTGAAACACAGGACCATAATATCTTCTTTTGAACAGCGAACATGTCCATAAATCTAAATGTTACAACGGACACATCATTACTCTAACCGTGTAACATGTTTAGGGGCAGAATGAACGCTTCTGAACAGTTCCACAAATAGGTAACTACTAACAAGTTATTTTTTTGTGTCGCACAAACTTGTTTCCGATGACCGGTTTGTTGGATTAATCTTTCATTCGTTAACAAGGACAAATGTTTACACACTGACGGGTTGATACCATGTCTACATACAAGACTGTACACTAACGTTTTACAGACCGTTTTTGGTATAAACTTCTCTATTTTTTTTATTTCTTCGTATTTTATCATTTTACTTGTTTATGAGTTTTGCTCATAAATTATTTAATATCGTATCATTAACTCGGATATATTATTTAACTAGTTTTTTTGGTATATTAACAATAATATAATCATCAGCAAATATTTCTAATGTTTAATTCAAATGCTAGTAAACTGACACATGAGATTTAACAGTTTTGTTGATCAGCCTTTCAGAAACTGGGGGTTTACTATAATCGCAAACATGGAATTTGGTCATAAAATATTAAACATCATTTGAAATAGCGGTAGTAAATAGTTTCAAAAGCTTAGCCTAAATCGCCTTCAGGCTTATACAGCTCTAAATGTTTTCGTATATCAGTTCAAAACTTTACTAAACAATCTGATATCTATGTTGCATATAATTAAGTAAACATGCAACTGACACGATATGGATTAGAAATATGCCTCATAGTTGGCACGATGCCACCGCGGTCGACGTAGAACCCACGAAAGATACAAAACTCACGGAAACGCTTCAAATTCATTACTATTTTATATCTCTTTGAAATATATGACACAGATGAGTTAATATAAATGTGTCAACGAACGGAGACATATCGCTAACGTATTTTATATAAAGTTTATAAAAGATTGGTGTAAATAGTAGGTGAAATGAATAATAACAGTTTAGTTAATGACGTGGCGTTCGCAAAATGTTGTCGCTACTCCGAAAGAATGAACACTTTTATTGTGCAGTCTATTTTACTGTCTAGAATGGTTGCTATTTATTTTATTATTTTTATTACAAATTGTCATTTATTAATGTCAGTATGTGTCCGTGGTCTATCATATAGATTATTTTCCAGGTAAAATGTAGAATTATGATGTTCCTAGGAGGCCCCAAAGTTGGGTGTACAAACTGAAAAACGTGTAGATAAATAATATCGATGATCGTTCGAATAGAGTGTACGTGAAATGCTAGGTAGTTACATGACTACCGTTTGATTACATAAACACCAGTCACCTTGAAAGTATTTATTTAGTTAATCATCAAAATTAAGTTTTAGAGTCGTCGCCATCTTGGCTCGCAATATATATAAATAATTATTTATTATTTCCCTATCGTAGTGGTCCTTTGTCACTTCCTCTTCCTCTTTTTTTTACACAGTCTTCTGCTCTGGTAATTCCAGTCTTGTAGGTGCACCTCGTTTCATTAACTGTTTGTGTCCATATTTGCTTCGAGGACGTTGAAAATCTGCCGTACGATTTTGGAAGCCCATGTACAGAAAGTTTCAAACGCAGATTGCGTTCCTGCCTCACAAGCTGGAAAAAAGAACTACTCAGGTAGTTTCAAGCATTCCTTCACAAATTTATGCCGTTCGCCTTTGGTCACACATCCTGCCTAGTATTCAAGACACCACGTAGTTGCTACCTTGGCCTGGGTAGACAATGTAGATCCTAGTTTTGATAGCGCAATGTCAGATGTTACAATGATAAAAACGGTTCAATAACTACATGGCAGCATAGTATTTAAAATAGTACACAACGATATTTCGTGAAAGATTTTTCCCCGAAGAAGCAGACAGAGGTGTAGGTGTGAACTTTCACATGCGAATTGCAGACCCTTTATGAATATTATTTTAGTGTCGTATTCCAGCACCTACACAGTATACAGTATCAGGAAAACATTATGCTTTTCAGAGCCAAAATCTTTTGCTCACAATCAACATTTTCACAATTTCTCTTTCATGTTATTGAGCCACTTTCCTATTGTTATAAACTTTCCGATAATAACATTAGCTGTTTAGGTCAACAATTTACCTTATTTATTAATGGCATCGTAAGTATTCCGCGAAACATTAACAGCGGTAATCGCCACATCGGGCGTCCTGTCGTCTCTCCTTGATCTGATATCGCGTCAAATAACCATTGACGTCATAGCTTTATCTTCATCGTCAATAACACCCGATGTTTGATCCATATCTATGAAAGATAAGGACTAAATGTCATCAATTATTTTATGTTCCATTATTTGTTTATACGATGTCATCAATTTTGATAGTAACAATCAATCAACATTGCCAGCGTAGGGCGTACTAAATATGATTTACTGTAGCTTACGAAGCGTAGTGTCTATGGCAAACTCCTTTCTTTGGAAGAGGCCTAAGCCATGTAGTGGATGTCTTCGGGAGATATTAATGATTTCAGGCTCGCCCTAAGTTAAGCCATGTTATAAAAAAAAATTAAGGCAAATCAATTTGTTCAGTAGTCTTTGAATTTCTTCTCTCCTTATTTCTTAATGATGGCCTTCTAGCTAAGCGGTAGAGAGCATGCTTTAGCAATGTAAACATTAAATTTTAAAAGTTTTTTTTAAGTTAGTTCAAGTCACTCACTCAATATTCACTTTTATTTTTCTATATTACTACCAAAGTGACTCCACTCTGCCTGATGGTAAGCAGTCAGTGGAATCCAAAAGTGTTAAGGCAAAATACTGGTGTGGTGGCCTCCACTATGGCGGCTTAGTGAGATGCTTTTTCACGGCCCGCTTTAAAGACCCAGGATCATAATTAGATAGGAAACATGCGCTGGTAAAGAGTTCCAGGCTTTAATTGAGCGACAAAAGTATGAAGTGCTGAATCGTTTGGTTCGAGACCCTTTAGATTCTACTGTGAAAGTGAGGCACTTCAGTCCAGCACGTGTCGTTTGGGATAAAAAGGCATAACTGTCGTCTTTGTGTACTTGGGCATGCGCGTTTTATTTACATTTTTGCTGTAAAGCCTTTAACTTTCAATGTATGCATTCAAGTTTGAAGTATATCCATGATGGCTACACAATATTTGTTATGTACTTGATATTGTATTTACGAATAAATACATAATATCAACAAAAAATAGCGCTTCGTAACATCATCTGCATAAAAAGTTTCTCACGCTCACAATGAATATAATCAAATTAAAAATATATATTATATCCGTATTATACGACATAATATTATATGCTGATATATATCTAGAACTGGCTCTTAATGTGTTGTTTCTATCGATGTAGATGCATAACATTTTTACAAGTATTTTGTTCAAGGTTGATTGTCCAAATTGTGTTGTGACTGTGACGTAATGATAAAAAACCATTGCCAATATTAGTTCGTATCCATGCTAAAATGTTGTTTGTGCAAAGTTGTGTGCTCTTGAATGTAGCAATGTGCTTCTATGCGTAGTAGGTATTGCTAGATTCAGTTGTTTTGTATGCGATTTTTATTACGATAAGTGAACAGTTTACGTTTGTTATTTTGGAAAACACTGTTCTTTTATACTATGGTAGAATATAGTAGCCTCTCAAAGCAAAGTCGAAGCAAAGACACGTTTAAACTAACATAATGTTTTTGGTAATTGTCGTCGGCCTGCCTGATCTTATATACCTACAATTAACTTAGCCTATGTACGCTTGCAATACCAGTATCACTCGTGCGTTGCGCTCCTGTAAAAACATTTTCTATAAACAATATTAATAGGGAACCAGTTTCCATCGCGAAATTGCTACTAATGTACTTGTGATTTATCTATTTGCGTATTATACGTAGCTCTTATTTTGATATCTTCTAAAAGGAAAGGGAGCATGATATTTATAGTTTCGATAAAGGCACAGAATTATACAATAATAAATAATATTATTATGTTATAAAAACTTCGATGGCCTTACGTAATTATAATCGGCGAGCTGTTGACCCGCGATAACAGAATTTTAATTAATAATACAGTTAACCTGATATGATAATGCTGATAGTACATTTCTAATGTGTTACGTGATATTGATGGCCTAATGATCCCAATGCAACTAACTGATCAGCAAACTTACACAGCGCATTAGCACATACTAACAGTTTTCATTTAAGCGTTGTATTCTGCTGCCTTCTCAAACTTTCGTAACGTTTCTGCATCACTTTTTGGGGTTGATACTAAATTACCGATACAATAACTACAGTTTTGTCTGGTAACTTAAAAGGGAGTACTTCCCTTTTGGCGTCATTTTTTTCAGCTTAGAGTTATTTTACTTACAGCACCATTGAAGGCTTGGTTCTCCATAGAATTGTTAATAATGCATATTATATGTTTTAAATAATAATAAATAAATATTTATGAATATTAGCGTAACTTTTAAATTTGTTGTTTTATTGATTCGAATTTAACCTAGATCTCGATTCATGATATCAGTTGATTCTGCTTGGTTGCATTTCCGTTATTTAGATTATTAAAAATAGTTTTACAAGTATTTTACAGCAATTTTACAAAACAAATTAAAATTTTAGCTTGTTGTTATTGTAACGTGAGAGATCTTTGTTTTGTTCTAAAGAAAGAGACGTCACGAGAAGATATCGGTAAAAATAAAACAATTTTAAATGAGCACGATAATGTATAATTAAGTTTGACGGACTGTCAGACGTGTTTACGTCGGTGGGTGACGTACAAGTATCAATAAACGTCCCACAACTATTTATGTTGTATTATAAACATTGATGTGCGCGTGTGGAAATATTATGTGGAATATCAGTACAGCCCAGTTTTAAACAAATAGGTACTCTTTGTATAGGTCAAATAGTTAGGCACGAATACAGATGGCATTTTGTTTTGAGATATTATTAATGTATAAAAATCGTGTACAGTAAGAAAAAGCTGCTTACTTGACTCATAACTATGTTATACATATACTTATTTACTTCTAATTATTGAAATAAGATGATTTTTTAACTAAAATCTATTTTGTGTATCAAAATAGGTTTCAGTAAAAATTTGTATGCGTTGAAAGTTTCTTATATTGGTTTTGATTTTAGTCTACTTCGTGATTCGAATTGTAAAAATGTAACAGATAGCTGCATGGTACGTTAGCATACTGTGGCAAATCGCAAACAGACGACCGTACAATGTACTTACAGTAGCGTACCATCTGAAATTCTGAAGTGATGCGACCAAATACGAACTTTAACATCGCTTAGTGACAAATCGTATATTTAATAAATTTCAGTAGTAGGTATATTGCGCACTACCGTATGTAAATACAATGCATATATTATTATTACATAATGTAAGTAACGACACACAGCTGGCGCACTTCTAGAACTTTAATTTACTGTGTTTATCATTGCTTTGTTATGTAAGGTAAATCTACAAAGATAAAATGTGATACTTGACTATAACTCATCCAAATCATTTGTTTACAATAGCCAGTTTATTGGAGAGCTCTTGTCGAAAGTATGATAGGAAATGAAAATCACAGACGACTTAGGTACTACATAAAGTTATATTAAATTTCTGCTTGTGAAAAAGGGTTCTTTGTAATTATCAAGGTTCTGCAATGTGTAGAGGTTCTTGATAAATGCAGAAAAACTGTCTCTCAGTATTTCAGTGTCTTCTTTTTATAATAGTCTCAACTTAGGCTATATTTAGCATTCCTCGTGTCGCATGCTAAAGCTGATACTTAAACCACGACTTATAATGATGACAATTACATATTATTGTATTATGTAATATCGCAGTATTTATACTTTGTATGACACATAGATTGTTCTGTATTATTCTCGTCATAATGTTAAATCAATTCCGGGTCAAGCGCGGTGAATGGAAACTATATTATCTTTTAATAGTATAAAGCCGCTATGATTACCTGTCTGTTTCACCGCTGACTATTTAATTCGGTTTTCCCTATGGTTTAGCGAATGCATTCTAAAAATATATTATTAAAAAACAATAAGCTCGTCTGCCTAAACTTAAAATAATGAAAACCCTTTTTTTCTCATTCTGACGCTACATTAAAATATTCAGTACCCTATGTCACTCCCACAATCAATACGAATCTAATGACACCTCATATCTGTAAACCCATCAAGTCATTTAGGCTATAGAGCGTGCCAAAGACATATAGAACACACCCACATACATATGTACATACATATAAACATACATACAAACATACATACACATATACATACATACATACATACATACATACATACATACGTACATACATGCATACATGCATACATACATACATACATACATACATATATACATACATACATACATACAAACATACATATATACATACATACATACATACATACATACATACATAAATACTCATACATACGCTCGAAAAACATTACCCTCCTTAAATTCGGCAGTCTGGCAATAGGTAATACACGCTTTCTTAATTATTATAGTAGAGAAAATCCAAGAATTTAAAATATATTAGTATCTACTCTCGTTAATAATAAATTAAACATAAATGGTTCTGTTGACCACATTGTGGTGAGAGCCACGTGTCATACCAGAAGTTATAATAAGTACTAAATTTGATTCACTAATAAATCATCTCGTTAGATAGACGACAAGAATATGAAATAGTAGGATTTATTGATGTATTGATATTACTAGTGTAAATCAAATTCAAAGAACAGGTATATAAGAAAGCAGGCGAATAGATTTTTTCATATAAAAGAACAAATCTCGATGGAATCTTGCTTTTTTATTCTGATGATGGCTGACAACCGTGAGAGACTTCCTAAATGCATACCATTTTGAAATTAACATACTTATTATTGCATAGTTGTTAAAAATAATTGATTGCTTAAGAATGTGCAAATAAAGCTATTTCATCTATGTAAATAATACTATTTTAGTCATTTACGCCTAATCTGCAAACATAGTATTAACAGTAGTTTGTTTGTATTTGCACTAATTTAAGTACCTAAAGATAATATTTTATACAATTAGGTATCTCTACATAAATATCTGAGACAGACACACTTTTTAGAACAAAACCCTAAAATATAACTTATTCTTAAATTATCATTTTGAATGTATTGATTTTCTATAAATTGCTGAATCGCTGACAGATGTACATAATTACAAATGTCTTTAAATTGTGTTACTTGCCCTGTGTATGAAGAGTTATAGTTGTCAAACACGAAGATAACAAATATTAATTAATGATATCTTGTATACATTGTCTACAGTTCGCATAATGTGTCGTAATCGTGGCCAGCGGAATATTCCTCGTTCATTTGTCGACCCCGAGGTCAGTTATCATTTTGCGTTGACGCATCATCAGGGCTGTTACATGATCAAGACATTTATTGATACTTGTTTATTACAACGATATAATTTATATTATAGTACATTGTGTACATGATATTAAGTGGCGGGAGATTTTAGAGTAACAACGTTTACTTGACGTTGGTTTAATACGTTTCGTCTGCTTTTCATGTTATTTTAAGTTAATGATGTTTATCTTTTAGTTCATTCGTTACTATAGTACTTGTATTACATCAAACTTTAGCTTTTTAGAGTTTGAAACTCTAGAAAGCTAGAGTTGGTAACAGCTATAAATTCCTACGAAAAACATCATAGCATTGATGACGTACTGCATCATTCAAATTCACAAAGGTGCTTTTAAATCGGTTACGTAGAACAAACATGCAAAAAAATAATTCTTTTCTATTTATATTATTATTAGTGTAAATAAATTATTGTTCTGTCCAATTTATTGCTGCAAACAAAACATCTAAACTCTACATAATCCTACGGTTTTAATATATGGTTGTGTTATCACACAATCATATATTAAAACCGTTTTATTTTATAGTTGAATGTCTGACTTTCCGCTTTGGTTTGGAAACCGATAGGAGTAAACTATTTAAAACTGAACGTCCTCAGCTAAGATGATATTTATTCAAGACTTATTAGTTTCGTGATACGTACTCCTTTTGCATCAGCGTAAATATCAGCCCTGCGTATCAGTTGTAGGTTATTCGTCACGTAGGCGATTACGCGGGCAAACACACTGCGTAATGCTAATGTCACAAGCACGTGAATAATTGTGACCACTCGTTATGGCATATAAATAAACCTATTAGATTTTGATTACACTCTGAGATCATACTTGTTCATTAGAATATTGTCAACTCTTGGCAGCTGAGCTGTTGACCTCATAATCTGTAGGTTGCTTATTAATTTGTGTTGTAGGCTTATGTAATACTAAAAAAAGTTAGTAAATGTTATTGTAATTTTATTTAGCTTCTACTATGTGACTGAAGTATGATTGCTGACGCGCGATGTAAAAAAAATGTGAGTTCTTTTTATGACCGATGTTAATGCGAAGAAAACGTGTGTTGATAAATGATACTAAATTTGGATTGATTGAAGCTCTCCGTAATAAAACTTTAAGTAGTTAAAGTGTTGTTATCACGCCACACAGTCACGGAGTCACGTAGTGAGGGTAGTTGAAGACACGAAATGTCAACGGTTTTAATGTCAGCAGTCACAGGTCACGCTGCGTTCGTGCCATGACTTATGGCGCCCGCACACTTGCCGGAATACAGTTATTAATTATACTGGTCTACAAATGGATAGAAAAGTTTATCAGATTGGGTCAGGATAGATCGATATATTTTTTGTTGATGACATACTAGCGGCGAGCGATGCGTGACATGTACCTAAAGGAAAGGTTAGTAGTTACTCTTCATTAACGTTGTTAGGCATTTGTGTTTGATTTTTTTATTGACAAAATAGCAAGCGTCTATCTGCTCGTAATCTAATTGACACTCATGTATCCCTAGATGCGTCAAAACAAGGCGAAGAACATGTTGCGAATCTATTCTTGTTATCATACGAACAGCTATCGTAACACGTAGTCAGAGTGTTGGCTGTTATTATAACCATCACATATTGGTGATGGCCAATAATTTAAAGACAATAACAACAGCTTTGACTGATGGACGAGTTCTAATTAATGAAGAAAAGATGAGGGAGACGATGAGGCGTCTTAATTGCAGGTGTCACGTATTATGTTTATTACCACAGTACCATATGCCTACTTGACTGCTTAGTAATAGCACAGTATTAACATAGGCAATAGTGTGCAAATTATGCATACATAGTAGGTACCTATCTAGCTACGTTTCGGTTTCAAGGATGTTCAAACTAGTAAACATCAGTACACGTGCAACTTAAAAATGAATACCTATTTCAGAGTTGACAACACTTAAACTAAGGAATAATCAAACTTTAATAGAAAACGGTAACATCTTTTTATTTATACGACTAAAGTGACAAACAAGCATATAGCCCGCCTAATGGTAAGCAGTTACCGTAGCCTATAAGCGCTTGCAACTCGAAAGCGCGATGCTGACTCTGTTAAAAACCTTTAACTTATCCCCAAAACTCTTACAAAATACCAATTTGGTCTCAATAAAATATATTAATTTAGGTCAACTAGCAACCCTTTTTATATTCTGAAGCTAATATTAGCTACGTAACCTCTTGATAGCTTTCAGCTGAACACCACGCGAGCCAGCGATGTGAAGATACGTTTATTGTCAAGGCTCCTGATATCGTATTGAAAATTGTATGAAATGTTTCGAAATTATTATAACGACACGCAAAGCTAAGAGCTTAACTTTGTTTGGAAATTTGATCTTATTTTAGACTTATAAATTTTGAAATGCATGAAGGACATTCCTTTTGACAACCTTGTAGGCAAATATTTTATTTTTTCGTTTACCTTAGTTAGGATTTTCAAATATCTGGCAACTAATACACTGCCAGGAACTTTTTTTATGACATCAACTATTGCTAAATCCCACTAACTACTTACCACCAGGAAGAATAAAGTGAGGAGATCATAATGTTAGACGAATATTTACAAAGAAATGAAATAAAACGAACATCGTTAGTTTTTTGGTAGTTATTTTTACAGCTCGGCTTTAATCAACTAAGTAAACTGTGTAAATAACTTAATTTATTTATCCAGATGTAAATTAGTTTGACTTTGACAAAACATGATAAGCGAATCATTCCTAAAATACTTACAACAAGCTCGTTACTTTGGGCAATTAGCTACGAGTATGTAAATCCTCTCGATCATAATATTCCCACATTAATATATTCTTGATTGTGCAAAATAGTATGCATTTACATAATATAAAGAATAGAGTAGCTATGACAACAATATAATAATTATTGTTTCATTTAACGTAATCAAAAGAACGAGCGAAAGATATTGCTTTTACTTACCGATAAGGTTGCCAATAAAACAGAAAAGAGCTTTCTATTCTCTGAAATAAGATCTCTTTCAGATAAACGACCTTTAGATAAACTTGAAGGGAAAGACATTTGGCAGTTAATGGTGTTAGTTTTATATATCATACCAAAAACTTCACCACGAACAGAATATTATTATAATTAACGCTGGCAAAAATTTGTTACAGATTCTTATCAGTTGACATAACAAACATAAAAACAAGATGTTCAACAAGGTCATTATACCACTACAGTTCCTTGAACACAATCGGTGTTTATCATAATTAATGAAATAAAAACCTAATTTACTGATACGTGACATTACCCACGCAACTAATAAGCTATTAATTTACACAGCCGTTAACATTGAATAGGCCGAACTAATGATACACATGTTTGACGCAATTAATCATAGTACACGTAAAACAAACGTAGCAACTCGATTAATGTCATGTAAAGAGGTTCGTAACTAGGTATCTAGTTACGAACCTCGTCAATCAGATTGATTGTGTGTGAAATATAAATAATTAGTACTATTCTTAGTTTAAACAACAACGCTGCTAGTGTAAGGGCCACCGAGTTTAGCACGATAACTTTTGAGATGGTGTCCACCAAATAGATTATCTCAGATAGGGACCAGATAGAGATCTAGATATCATTAAATGCTTACTACCAGGTAGACTGGATTCAGTTTGGTATGCTAATATAAAATGTACTCAAGGTAATTATAAAAAGGAAGAAAAAACAAAAACAACTTCTCCACTAAAACGAAGAAGAAATTAACTAAAGAAGAAAAAAAAAGAAAAAGAAACACAGGGCTTTGACCCTCTAATGCTATCAAATTACCAAACGAAATGTAAAATTATGTAAACTGATGTCGATATTCCATGAGAGGTGTTCATTCATGCTGAAACTTACGTAGCTTTTGAAATTTAAAACTGAATATTAAAACCCAAGGTAAAGCAGTATTTTGGTTGTGCAGCAAGAGTAAAGGTTCCTTCTAATATGTATCGCCTCTCCTGTTGCTTTACAACGCGTGTCCAGATTTTGCCACCTGTCGCAAACTGTTGCTTCCTTCCGTAGCTCGTGATGTGAGTTGGGTGTCTTTACCTGTGTGACAACGATGTTTGTTAAATTTAATGACAGAGTATATTTTAATCAAACTCCGTACTTTTTTTTGCATACTGGTAATGGCTGATGAATATGACTGAGGCATAGCACTGAGCTTCTGTGCGCTTACTCGCCTGCCATCATAAAAAAAATATCTGTCTCACGTCATCATGAACAAAAAATTCGACGTAAGTAACAAAGTTATTTACGTCACACAGTTGAAGGAAATCATGTGATTATCTGTAATGACAATGATTCGGTAACATAACCGTTCATCACAGTTCACTGGCATGCTTAAATGCACGTTCGTTTTTACCGCAACACATCTGCATTGCTTCTGTTTCGGTGGTACTGTGTAAAGATTACCACGCAGAGGGTTCAGGTTCGATCTCCGGTTCGGAGAAAGTGATTTTGGGTTTTCTGTCGAAAAATTCATAGTATTAGTCCGGGGTCTAGAATTGTGCTCGATAAATGCTCCCTGTTACATGGGACCTAAAATAAAATAATAAAAAAAATGGCGAAAAGCGAAAATTAAACACCTCTGCCTACCCCTTCGAGGATAAAAGGCGTGCAGCTGTGTATGTAGGTACATCCGCACAAACAATCCATCTAACTGATGATAAAATCAATTGATTATGTGGTGCCTAATTGTTGAAAAACGAGTATAAAATTTTATCGAGTTATTCCGATCTGATCCCTCAGATCTGATCCCCTGAGATTATTTTATTTTTAATTCCGTTCTGATCCCAGTTTATTTAGTCATTACGGTCTGATCCCCTGAGTCTTTTTGACAGGTAAGTACAGGTATGAGAAAAGCTGTTTATATTTATGTGTGTATATAGTTTGTGTGTGTGTGTTTGTTACCACTCAGCGCCTAAACGACTAAACCGATTTCCATGAAAATTGGTATGTATATGAATTGGGTCCCGGAGACGGACATAGACTACTTTTCATCCCGAAAATCGGTCTGAAAAGTAGTCTATGTCCGTATAAAACATATTTTACACGCGGGCGAAGCCGTGGAGCGCAGTTAGTCTTAAATATATCTTAGATACTAGGGACATACAGTGAAAGAAAATATCGTGAGGATGCTACAAATATCACAACGATTGGTCTAAAATTACCACTAGCAAACCTTGCCTTCTCTAGGGAAGAGATTTTTGTCTTGCATATAAAAATATTTGTTCCGAGTCTCTGTATTCGTTGCGTTGCGTCCTGCAAAACAGTCATTTTTGCTTAAACTGATATTAATTGTCACTGTTGATAACAACGTTGATGATTATATAAAACTTGATTATTTTCGCGACAGTAGCCAAGCAATTATTATAATAGTTTAATTATTTATAAGTATGTATACAACTCGTATCTACATCAAGATCTTAGTGGTATAAAGTGTTCCTAGAAACTATTAACGGACACTTAAAACTTGTATCTGAGAGAAGTCGTTAAACAAAAATTACGTAATCTCTCTTACTACAAGAGTTAGTTACAAAATGCCAATAACAATCTGACACAGAAAGTAAATCCACACGAAGAATTAATAGACACTCAGCCTACTCTTTTAACTGCCAATTTATTAAATACTAGATGCGCCCCATGGCTTTGCTCGCGCCAATAAAGTGTTTTGCCTCCCTCGGGAACCAGACCGTTTTTTGGGAAAAGTAGCCTATGTCCGTCTCAGGCACTGAATCTTTTATCGAAATTTTCATCGAAATCGGTTCAGTCATTTAGACGCTAAGTAAACACACACACACAAACTTTTTTTGGTCTATTCCACTTTGAATCACCTGGTGGGTTGTAATGAAAAGTAACATAGAAGTATGCCAAACGCTGTAGAAAAGTAGATGCCACGATTTTGTTTGCAAATGGATGAATGGATGTTCAATCCTGATAAATGTGGGATACCTTACTTAATTACATTATCACGCAGCTCATTTCACTGTATAGATAGCATTGTTGCTAGTGAACAGTATTCTTCTAAATCTGTTAGAACGCTGCACTGTCTTTTCTTTTAACACAGACTTTCTCTCCGTCGAGTGATACTCTAATAATTGCTAGGACTCATATTGCTCACTTTTAGTGTGAGTTGTATGCTAATTTTTTCTCTGTATAAAAATACAGTTTCACTCTTTTAAAAATGAACTATCTCTATAAACTGTTGTACCAATTTCTGTTAACTGGATATATTTTTATTTATCTTGAACGTATAATTCGCTAAGTTGTTTATGTATAAGTTGTTTCGCAGCCATCAATCTGTATGACAAAAGCGGGTGCGTGTTCCGCCGCGCTTTCTAACACGCCGCTCGCGTGTCTGCTACACCTGTCTGTCGTGCACTCGGCTAATTTGTCTTAGGGTCTGTGCTCGTGCCTGACTTCGCCGACGAAAGCTACTGCCTTGTTTAATCATTTTTATTTAAATTTGTTTTAAGGTTTGTGAACCAGGTTTATATTTATTTTTAGTAGCTATTATTTCGCGTGGTCTCCGATTTAGAATATAGAACCACCCCAGAGGGTATCGTGCAAGGTGACGAAGGGAATAATACTCGATAACAACAGCGTTAGCTGCATACTTAATATCACCTTATGGCCGTCACCAATCCGGCTGCTTAGAGTGACATAGACACCTTAGCAACAGCTTGGAGCTTATATATACTGCTGCTAAAGACTACTAACTGAAGCGATTTCAGGCAGATAATGATATGATACAAATATGGAGCCACTTTTGTGTCTGTTCGTTTATCTCGCTCGATCTTTTTTAAAAATATCTGCAAGCTGGACCTAACAGTGTTATAACCCTTGCGAATTCTCTAAAAGTACATTTTACTTCGCAAATCCGCCTCACATTTTCTGCCTGTATGGAGCGACAGTTTACTAACTAAGTATAGAAGTGAAAACTAAATTTGCCTCTGCATTTGCGAGTTAAAATTTTAGACGGTAGTTGGTATAAACCGTTAGTTGACTTCGCGTGTTCGGTCCACACTTGTGGTTAACGACACTGGCACACGACAAGGGGCTATCCCTTGCACCGATGGGCGACGGAAACGACAAAGTACCACACCAACCGCTCGCTACACGGCTAATAGTCTTCGTGTGTGTTCTTAACATCAATTTATTGAGCCGGTCATTTGCTTAACGGGAACGCTTCGGCACTCATCGGGTCTATATTTATTTAAGGAACAATAACACATTTTAATCATCATCAGCGTTATTCACCCGCTCGCTGTTCAATGCTCATGCAATTTAAATTTGACAGTTAATTAGAGATGTCAGCTAAAACAGTTAGTAAACAACAGTTAGTTTGAAAAAGTCATTTTGATACTTGACTGGTTTTGAACCAAGAACTTCGTGCTTAAAACCTTAAGTATTATTAAGCCTACGCCATCACGAGTTTACGATTTTTACTACGTTTGTCGTAAATCTACAAGGCACAAATAAAACATAGTCGGCGTACCAGTACACTTGTGGACCATAAATACCATAAGTTTCTCGTTATCGGAAGAACCCTGTTCTTTATTTCACCGTGGAGGATAGAAATGTGTCTGTGACGTGCGTCACGCCAGCCGAGGAAACCGCTCGCTCGCGTGACGACCGATGTAGACTGGTCATGCAACACGCAACCACCTACTGTATATATTAAAGGGAGGGGGTTGTTGAATCATCGGGAATGCCAATCTTTATGATTATGTCAACCATCGAATAGTTCCTCAATGTTGTAATTTGGTTTGTAGACTTTGGCGCTTGCCTGTTGCTGATCCGTCTAAGGAACTCTGTAAGTACCAATCTGCTTTTGCTTTTGTATGTATCCATATCTACGACAATTTGTAAACACTTCTTGGATTGTAATAACGTGCTAAATTTGTATAACACACTTTCGTCAAACACGAAAGTAGTAAATAGTAATTACACATGCGACTAATATTACCAGTTTAAAATGCAGACTGCTAATTCTAAATTACAATGACTAGAAAGCCAAATATTTTAGTTGTAATAGCATCTTGTCATTGCACAATTTTTGAAGACTGAAAAAACAACTGTCCTCAACGTTTTCTAATAGATAATATCTATTAGATTTTAGATAGTCTATCTAAAACACTATTAAAACATGTATCCCGTTCAGGCTAAGTAGGGAACAAAGGCAATAGACTTATCAGGTTCGCGAACAAATAGAATTAATTAAATCGCTGGAACTGGTTAGGCGTGAAGAACTGTGACTAGTGTCACAAACATGTGGTTGCCAAGGTACTTCAATGCGCTATTGTATTCATTGAACTACTTTTATACCGATGAATGTTTATTGATTCTGTACTAATAACATTAGAGTATTAGAATATGGTCTATTTTAAATGAGGATTGAAGAGAGCTCTATTAAACAGTTGTCCATAAACGTCGATAGTTGCCATTCATCATCAGCCACGACCAACGACCAACCTTTTAAATCCTCGTTAAAAATATATTCGAAGTTTAATAATAGAACTAGATTCTAACATTCCGATGGATTGCATACACACTACACTCTGGAACAGATCACTTCTTAACCGTGGTACTACTAATGATATAAATATACTATAATACCAAATATAAAGACCAGTTTGTTGTTTCGATGAATAGCATTCGTGCATAGTATATATATATCCAACAACCTAATTATTTTTAAATATCTTTGAAAATACATAATTATGATACAACAGAACTACATACACGTAAAAGTGTATGTCATTGTGTTGGTATCGAACGTTGGTCTAGAACTGAATGTTATCAGAACAATAACATCAACAGTCGGTTTCCGAACTGGGCCAACTGTTCCTGTGGTGTACGGTATACTCGTACTTATTACCGTTAACACTTTTTGTTTTATTAGGACCACCCCAGCTTTTTAACACCTTCGGTGGAACAGCGAGTGTAATTTTTACAACAGCTTTTCCTTTTTTATTGACGTCATCCTCGAACTTAGCTTTAGTTACTTCAACAATGGATGTTGGTGCTATTGTTCTCGTAATCTGTTTTAGCTCTTGTTTATCACCTTTCTTTTTAGAAGAATTCTTTGCGCAGGTTTTAGATTGTTGTGTTAAGCTGTTGGATTGTTTACGTTTCCGTGAAGTATTGGTTGTAATTTTTCATCAGCTCTCAAAATAACTAACGCCATACGTAGTTATGTAGGTGCCTGACAATAAAGCGAATTTTCTTCAAGAATTAAAGCATAATATGTCAATATTGAAGAGAGGAAAACCCACATTAAATTTAAAGTGTATAATATTTCAAGGAATTATTAGTATTCGTAGTTCGTAAATTATGCATGCGAGTTTCGTACTTATGTCAAACAATACCATGAGTAATAATACAAGTCTCCTTTGTTGCAGGTAAGACTGAGGAAGCCCTTTGTTTCTGCGGTTCTTTGGTTCCTTTCATCGCACCCTTCCCCTCATCTCTCCTGCCTTCCATTTGGCTTATTTTGAACCCTTTCGCGGAGTTTTTTTACGAACTCGATCACGCGGCTTAGCAGATGCAATGTATGAATTATGCCATATATATAGGTAGGTGTGTATTTATTTATTTAATAAAATTACAACGGTAATTTATTTATTTAATAAAATTACAACGGTAAATTACTACCAATTACAATAATTATTACACAATATACTTACGATTAAAAACAATAAACAAAGATAAAAAGGAATAAAATTAAAACAAACATAACACACATTTATGCATCACGCTCGCATCGCAAGCACTCTGACAATATTTCTGCCATCCATCCACAAACAGATCACAATTAGGATTGTCACATAGGAGAGCATTGAGTGCTGAGTGTATGTATACATATAGTGTATGCTGTGTGTTTACTTTAAAAAATACTTACATTATATTTAATTTCGAGACTCGTAACACGGTTTTTATCGCAATGTTTTACCTGTTACCTACGACTTGTTAGGAATAATTTTTTAGTAGGTAAGTATTGTTGTGGGGGCAAATGATGATTGAAGGCGGCTTAGGAGCAGGTACAGTAAAGAGATGCTTGGTGCAAGAGATGATGTGATAATAATCAGTAGTATGACTTGTGCAAACATAGTAGTGATTAGAAGTACAAATGTTAGTACGCTATCAAGATTTTGTACTGCGTTTACTTATGAGGTTGTATACAAAGGCCGTTATTAGACTATCATAGAAATATGATCAAAGATGTGTAAGTCATTTTTAAATGAAGAACATATGACGGTATAATAACTACATGTGATTATCTATGATCATATTTGAGAGTCATCGAATTATGATCATAGAATTTGACAGATATGAAATCATATTTATATGATTTAAATATGATAATATAATACCGCCCAAAGAGCTACAACTATCACACGATTCTTACGATTGGTTTTTAGTAGTCATTGAGCCCAGTTAAATTTACAAAACTATAAGCTATATCTATACTATTGTATAAAGTGGAAGAGTTTGTTTGTTTCTTTAAACGCGCTCATCTCTGGAACTACCAGATGGATTTGAAAAATTCTTTTAGCGTAAGATAGCCCAGTTGATGAGGAAGGTTTGTAAAGTCACGCTACTGGCGACAGCAGCAGTGGAGTAAGTTAAGACACGGGTGAAACCGCGCCGCGGAAGGCTAGTATATATAGTTACGTACCTACACTAATACAAACATAGGCATGCCTGGATAGTGTCTGATGTTTTAGGAGTGCTATTTTGGCCACAGAAAGAACTTCGGTTTGTTACTGCTAAAATAGATCTTAAAAATATTCTAGAATCTAGATACTTAATTTAAATATTGTTTGCCACTGTATGTTGGAAAACTTGTTTGAAAAACTGGTACTTACAAATTATTTTATTTAGATTATTGCGCTCTAAGTGCTAATAAAAAGTTTCAAGTTTAGGCATTGTTAATTTATGTTTTATTTAAGCTACTAGCTTCCTGCAGCGTGGTTTCAACCGCGTTAAGATACATCCTTGGTTACTGCTGTGCTCCCGTCGCTCGTAGCGTGATGTTATTATAGCCTTTCACCTTCCTCAAGAAATGGGCTATAAAGGCAAAAAGAATTATCATCAAATCCAACTGGTAGTTCCAGAGATTGGCGCGTTCAAACAAACAATCAAACTGGTCCACTTTATATATTAGTATAGATTAATTATTCTAAACCCATATCTTTGCAATTATTAAAAAAATATCATCCATTAAAGTTTGTGTTACGTAATAGTTTAGTAAAACACTATGTTATTTTTATGCATGTATTTACAAAAGTAATCTCTATATATATAATTAGTCTTACGAGACCAAGTCGCCTATGAGCGCCCAGGTGATTTTATTCGCGTTTGATCAAAGGACACTTAAGAGTAATGCCACACCCGAAGGTGAACGAAGTGAAATAGACCTATTTTGACATGATTCAAAAACGATATTGGTTATTTTTGGTTGTAATTTCCAATTGAATTTTGTAAACGCAAATGATGCATTTTGAAATGCGAATATCTATTTAAAGGCTTTAGTGAGTTTCTGCAATATATCACCATGCCTGCTGTATGCTTGCCTAATTCAATCAAAAGGGGAGTTAGGCTTACCTGCGCATACGCTGAATGATGCTTTAAAACTTAAAGCCAGATATCAGAAACAGCAATAACAGTAAATTTGGTTAGAAAATGCAAATGACTTTATATTTTTATTTAGAAAAACTTTTACGTGTGTCCGCGTGACGGCAAACCTAACAAACTTAAACAATTAAAAAAGTTTTCAACGTTCATTCCCAAAACCCTGGCTGGTCTAGAGACCTTTGAACAACAGTCTGGCACAAACACGATCACGTTAAATTAAGTATGTAGATACAGAGCGTCACGTTCCCCTGAGTCACGTTCCTTTTCGCTCAGCCCAATACCGACTTCTTGTCGCCAAACGGGTCTTCCAAGGTCGACCAGTTCCACGAACATGTTAACATGATCGAACACCGGTTGGGATCCATTGTGTACTATCTATTCATGGCTACAATAAAATATGCTATTTATAATGTTTGTTTTTATACCAACCGTTTATTGAAGGAGGAAATCAGTGAATAAGCACTTGAATTAGTTGCGTATTGTGCTAATCCTTGCCGAACTGAGGGATAATTGAATAGATTCTCAGGGCCAATCGGTATACTTATAAATTTGCATATAAAACTTTAAAAAGCTTAAACAGTAGAGTAGGCTCGCAGTTTTGCCGGATTCTAAAAGATTTTAGAACCCGTTTCTGTTCTACGTATATTTTTATACTGTCAACAAATACGGAATACAAAAAAGACACCATAGAACCTTGTACACAAATAGAAGTAAGGTCACTAAGATCATAATGGTTTTGTATGTAGGTAAATCTGTAGTTCCAAACTAACATGTAAACCGACATTGGCAGACGAGCACTGTTTGTTACTGCTATTTTTCTAAAAAAACTTCTTCGGTTTGTTTTTTTTTTTTTTTTTTTTTTTTTTTTTTTTTTTTTTTTTTTTTTTTATATTAGCCTACCAAAGTGACTCCACTTTGCCTGATGGTAAGCAGTAAGTGGAATCCAGAAGTGGCGGACACCATTCCAAAAGCCAAACTACTGGTATGGTGGCCTCCACTATGGCGGCTTAGTGAGATGCTTTTTCACGCCCCGCTTAAAAGACCCAGGATCAAAATTAGATGGGAACACATGCGCTGGCAAGAGTTCCAGGCTTTAATTGAGCGACAAAAGTATGAAGTGCTGAACCGTTTGGTTCGAGACCCTTTAGATTCCTGTGAAAGGGTGGCACTTTAGTCCCGCACGTGTCGTTCTGGATAAAAAGGGAGAGGGTGGGATTAATTCAAAGAGCTCTTCAGAACACTCTCCATGGTAAAGGCGATAGAAGACGGCCATTGAGGCGATGTCTCTTCGCAGCTGTAAAGGCTCAAGGGTCTTAGTAGCCTCCGGGCTTCCGATGATACGGACTGCTCGCCGCTGCAACCTATCGAGTGCATCCAGTAAGTACTGTGCGGAGCCATCCCAAAGATGAGAGCAGTACTCCACGCAGGAACGAACCTGTGTCTTATAAAGAAGACAGAGCTGCTCGGGCGTGAAGTACCGCCTCACCCTGTTCAGGACACCGAGTTTACAGGAGGCGGTTTTAATGACGCACTCGATGTAGTTCTTGGGGTTGAGATCTCGGCTGATGTCCATACCCAGGATACTTAGGCAATCCTGTAGTGGTAACACTGTGTTCTGAAGAGACAGAAGGGGAAGGAACGCAGATTTTTTTGCAGAGAACGCGCACACCTGTGTTTTCTTGGCATTGAACTCGACCAAATTCTCACAACCCCATTTAGAAATGCGGTATAATACTTGGTCGAGCTCAGCGACAAGTTCTAGGCGTTTTGCCTCGATGTCAGTCTGTTTAGCCGCAGGATGTCCGAGATATCGCCCATGCACTGTACTATCATCTGCATAGCAATGAATGTTGCCAAGGGACAACATGTCATTGACATGCAGAAGATACAGGGTGGGCGACAGGACGGACCCCTGAGGCACCCCAGCGTTGACCTGCAAATAATCGGAGGCCGATCCGTCACAAAGGACTATAATGCGGCGCTCACGCAGGAATGCGGCAATCCAGTTGCACAGCTGGGGTGGCAGACCATATGCTGGAAGCTTGGACAGAAGCGAACGGTGCCAGACTCTATCGAAGGCTTTGGTTATGTCAAGGCTGATGGCCAAGGACTCTCCATGCCTGTCCATAGCTTCACCCCATTGGTGCGTGATATATGCTAGAAGGTCACCCGTAGACCGTTTTGACCTGAAGCCATATTGTCGGTCACTAATTAACGAGTGACCCTCTAGGTAGCGGACTAGTTGGGCGTTTATTATCCGCTCAAGCACCTTGCAGAGAACTGAGGTGACAGCTATGGGTCGATAGTTGCCTGGCTCGGACCTATCCCCTTTTTTGGGAATCGGTTGAACATTCGCCTCTCTCCAAGCCTCCGGCACAATTCCCGAGGAATAAGATAGGCGGTATAGGCGCGTCAATGCAGGAGACAACTCCGCTGCGCATTTCTTGAGAACCACCGCTGGAATACCATCCGGTCCGCTGGCTTTCCGAACATCGAGCGACCTTAGTTCCGCACGGACATCACGATGCCTAATACGGATATTAGGCATAACGGAGTCGCAGCCAGATATAGTCGGCGGGTGCGGGAGTTAGCCGCAAAGAGTTCTACAAGCAAGTTTGCTTTCTCTTGCGGCTCGTGGGCCAGCGATCCATCAGGACATTTCAAGGGGGGCAGCGAAGGCTTGCAGAAGTTGGATTGCACGGCCTTGGCTAGTCGCCAGTAGCTACGGCTACCCGTAGGATGCGAAATCAGTTCTTGCCCAATCCGTGCAATGCGCTGGCCATCCGCTCTGATGTAAGCCCTCTTGCATTCCCTAGTGGCTTTATTGTACGCTGCTTTTAGGCGATCCAAGCTAGGGTCGCGCCGTGCTCGGGCCCTGATCCAAGCGCGGTACGCCGATTCTTTTTGTTTAACAGTATCGGCGCACTCACGGTTGAACCAGGGACGCGTTTTGCCGGCACTGGTGACATCTGAGGATGGAATGTAATATTCCATACCTAACAAGATTTCACCAGCGACAGCAGTAGCACTTTGCGACGGATCCCTGTTTTTAAAGCAGCGTAATGCCCATGGGACGGAAGCAAAGTACTCCCGCATACCATCCCAGTCTGCTGACGAGTAGTGCCATAGTCGTCGCTTTACCTCCGCACGTCGTGGGGGAGCAACAAGAGGCACTGAGGCGCAGACCAAACAGTGGTCGGAATTACCCAGTGGGGCGTGGACCGAAACACTGTATTGGTCTGGGTGACTCGTCAGCAGTAGGTCTAGCAAAGAGGGCGCTTGACCTGGAATATCTGGTATCCTGGTGGGATGGATTACCAGTTGCGTCAGGTCATGCGTGAGAGCGAATGCATGGGCGGCTCGTCCCGCATGGTCTGTTCTGAGAGAACCCAACCAGGTCTCGTGGTGGGCGTTAAAGTCTCCCAGAAACACCAGTTCCGCGTTCGGAAACCGCTCCTGCGCTGTTTATTTCTGATTGGGCTAAGTTCACTAAGTGGGTTAAGTTGTACGGTAGTAGATCCATGCTGAATTCAGCATGAATGGACCGGATCGTCCGGTGAAGTACTACCCTCTCATAGAAGATCGACTTAAGAGTAGTAGTATCCGTACAACTGCGTTTCGTTCGGTGAGTGAGAGTGCCGGAGGCCTAATTTCTCCCCTTTCCTCATTCTCTTCCCCTAACCCCATTCCCAGCCACCATACCAGCAGTTTAAGACAATGGCTTTTGGTACAGTGGCCGCCACTTCTGGATTCCACTGACTGCTTTACATCAGGCGGGGTGAAGTCACTTTGGTAGGCTATAATATAAAAAAAAAAGTTCGCTTACATATTAAGTGCGTCAGTTCTTACTACGACATGAGATACGTTCACTTACTACTTTCATTGTCTTTCTATGTCAATTAATGCCAATTAATATTATTGCGACACGCTTAGTGTCAATGAAGATCGCAAACGACTTCGACATTTTAGAAATTTTTAAAGTATGCCCATCTTTACTATGAACGAGCATTATGATTTATCACTACACCACAAAATCACGCTTAAAACTAAAGAAAATGACAAACTGTCGAAAGTTTACACACAGACCCAGACAAAATTTAAGGAATAAAAAAAATTCTTATAATTGTTACAATAAACATACAGTCCAAAAGTCCCCCATCTTTTTGAAGTCAAAACGCGTTCAAACTGTTTTTTAATTTCAACCTGCTGACCATGATTTACGGGAACGTGATTCCTTTAAAGTTTCCTTGCATCGTCGGACCGGTCGTTGGTACACAAAAAGCATAGTGAGTGCTGGCATTGTGGGAAGATTCTCACGACTCTTCTGGGAACTTGCTTGGCACCCTATACGTTATTTTATCTGCTTTTTAATACGTGCAAGAAGTTAACCAGACGGGAGCTACTTAAGTATTGTTATGTTTAAATTTAGCTTTCCGTTCTAATTACTAAACATATATACATAGCTTCAGGCCTTTAACCCTGAAGCGGTAGGCAGAGTCGTTTAACCATCTACTTTCCGCCATTTTTATTTTAGGTCCCATGTAACAGGAGGGCGAGCCTGTTGCCACTTATCGGGCACAATTTCAGACTTAAAATCATTGACCACTGTAATTAGTAAATATTAACAATACACTACGTATTACAATTTACATATTTTTTTAATTATTGCTTCAAATATTCACTTATAAACAGTAAACATACGAGTGTTTGCATAATAGTATTTGATAAGTACCTTTATTTACGCCCAAAATGTTGAAGGGCACAGTTAAACCAATTAAAATGACACACTCTAAATACCGTAAACATAAAGCGTCTTAACGAGACAATTGTTAAATTTTCAGTTCAATTTAACGACTAGAAAAAATGAGTGTGTTTTCGAGTGTAATTGGTGTAAGATTTTCCGGTCGGGTTACTCCACACAATGTGCGGGAACTACTTAACATTTAACACGCGAGTCGCACGCTCGGCTATTGCTCGTGAGAAATCCTCGCTATGACTTCATTGCATACACTGTGTTTCTAACTAATACCTACATTTTATTATCCATGCCAAATGCTGTAGAATCCATCTAAACATTTTCTGTATTTAGGATCGGAGACGACTAGCGGTAGATCGGATGTATTTGTTGAAAGCCTGTCTATTATGGAGTAAGTTGGATACGCCATGGGAATACAGTAAAATGCTAAATTATCAAATTTTCCTGTATAAATTATAGAACAAGAAGATTCATTTTAACCGTAAATATAATAATTTAAATTTAAAAGAGTAAATTGAATCCTTGTAAATTGAATCCTTGCGTATCAAAGAAATTTACTGTAAACCCTTTTAAATCGTTTCTTAAACCAAGTCAATTTGTGTCGAACAGGTGGGAATAGACGGAAATTGTATTTAACAGACTATTAATTTAATTTAAATTATTATTTTATTTCACATCGTAACCTCAAGTTCATTTTCGAGATTATGCAAATTAACATTGCATGCAGTTTTGTGTTTGGGCTATTTTGCCATATTTAGTAGCGTCATCACTATCAACTCGATGCCTGTAACCTTTAAAGTTAATAATAATAATTTAAATTATATTTACGACATATACAGGAAGGGATAGGGTTGTTTCATATTATTATATATAGATCGGATCGGATTTTAGGCCCGACACCATTATAGTTAAAAGAAGATGCGGAGAATGCTAATGTTTAATTTAAGAAATATACCTACATAAATTATTTAGGTAGGTAGTATTTTATTTTGTAAACCTGTCTAGATTGCCGCTGTGCTGAGATATGTGAATGTTAGCGTGGCAAGATTCAAATGAGTTGGCAGATTAATGATGTTAAGTTATTAGATACACTGTTTATTAGTTCTATTCTGATAAATACTTTCTTAGAAACTCTGTGATGTAAGAATACCGCAATACATTTTTAAATGTTTGCAAATTGTATACATTATAGAATGGGTCATCAAAGCCTGTTCGTTTGTTTGCGTGTCAAAGATGATTGACATAGTGTGGTGTGCAGTTCGGCTCCTTTCATTTTGGTAATAAATAAATTGTCTAATAACTTGTTCTGTATCAAGAACTGAGTATATTATTTCTTCTGATTGTCTACAGTTTCATCAACTGTCTCGTTTCGTTACCCATTTATAATTATTTTTATACAACATATCAAAGACAACTTTGAAACTAAGTCGTATCAAAAGCTCAAAAAGAAGACAGAATACAGAGAACAGTGGTAAATGCCTCATTCACAAGACCTGAGCTAAATTAATAAAAGATACTTGTTTGAACATAATGCTGTCAATAATGAGATGGGCAATGCGGCTGACGACCGGTCAAAGTGGAGTGGAAATGCTTTGGCATGTGTGCAGTAAATGTCTATTCAATTCTATCATTAATATTATGAAAGGATATAGAGATTACTCACCTACTAATTATAAAATGAGGGCGGACACATTACATCGATTGATTCGTCTACCTCAACAATTGCGGTATTATTTGTTGATGTTATTGCGAACGCCAGCTTTATTAATACCTACAATTAAATCATCAAGGAAAATGGTATTTATAGTAATGACATTGTTGTATAGTATTATCTATTTACTCTATATTTGCAACAAGTTCGCGTTATAGCGTGACGAGCACCATTGTCTTTGATGTCATGTCGTATCTACGTGCCTCCTGACCATGGCATTTGTTAATACTATTAACGTCATTATTGTAAGTGTCGATGATGTCAACCATCGATGATTTATGAGTACAGTAGCACGTAGGTTTTGATGAAGTGACAGTTAAATATGAAATTAACTTGTATTATGATTTATGACTTACATTTGAATGTGCATCAGTCACTTGATATATTTTTAAAGTGGTTTCTGCTGATTTATTTTGTTACAGCGGGGCACTTTTCAAGGGTATCTAAGAGTCATAAACATCTTGCAGCAATTTTTTACAGACTGTGTATGTTGAACTTTTTTGTGTTCCATACTGTAAACTTATTATCTATATTAAATGCTACAACTAGGTAGGTACTAGAAAACTAGTAACTAGCTAAAAGCGGAGTCGCCAAAGACAACAAATTATGGCATACCTTAGCATTAGCCATAATAACAGAAGAATTATAAGCTCGGTAAAAATATTTATCACGATCCAATTCAGATTCGTTAATCCTATGTGCAAAATAAAATCTATTTTCGTATAGTTACGTTAAAACAGGTTTATTACAGAATAAATGACGCCTGTTGCTTCACCATCGTGTTGTGGCTTTCATAATATATTTTTATTTACTCTGTCATCCATCACAGTAACCGGCTTAAGTTTCGTGTTACTAATAAATAACCAGTGTCAACAAAATAAAAACAGAATTAATATTGATTCCATGTGTGGTACCAATTTATCGTAAGGCGAAGTTAGTATTATTTTTCTCGTTTGTCAGCCTTAAAGCTGTCAGAAAAGCTCAAAATTTATGAGGAATGCCTAAAAAATTTAAACTGTTAAGATCCCTGTGCCCTATTAGCAAGGAACCAACTATCAAGGTCAGAGGCCTATTAGCTTAAAGACGTTGAAGAACTTTACAATTCAAATAAAAAAAAAAACGAAAACATCAATTTCGATTACTAAGTCGAAAGGTTATCTTTTTTATTTTAATTTCTGATATAATGTTGTGCCAAATTTGTGTTGCTGGAAAAATTATATTCTAACCATATGCGCCATCTTTATAATAAATAGTTAGGACAAGTATCGATTCTGTCTTGCACTAAGGATTAACTGCCGTTGCATCGTAACTGTTTAAATATAGAACATGGAATCAATGATTGTCTAGCGCCCCAAATACAAGAGTGCGGGTACAGTACAGACGTACACTAAAGTGTCATTGGTAGCGACGCGCGGCTAAAGATGGCGGCCGCGTGACGTCACCGTGCGTTTCCTTTCACGTCACCTTCACCTTGACATTTGAATTTGATTCTAGAACGTGTCGCCGCGCAGTGTCCGCTCATCCGAAACGCGCGTTGCATAATTACTAGTGATGTTCATACTTCTACTTTTTGACAACACTCATAAATGGTCACAAACTAAGAATTGTTTAAATATAAAGAGTCACCCAATTATTGTCTATAACTTACACTTGATTGTTGAAGAACATAAGTTCCTTCAGATCGTGCGAGCCTAGTCACGGGCGAAAGCAAGCTTAGTTCAAAATTAGTAATGTCCCATAACCAGCCAATCTTTGTTCTGTTGTTATGTTAAGAGCCGGACGCGGTGTTTACGGAACTAATTCGTAGAATCGTTTACTACATCAAACGGAGTTTGACAGGCGTAACCGCTTTGAGGCCGATATTGCCAATGGCTTATCTACCTACCTCGATAGCAACACTCACAGTTGTAGTTGCTATGTGTTTACAGTTCGCTGATAAAGTTTATTGCAATCCACGTTGCAAGCTAAACTGAAAAGTTAAAGAACTATTCAAATAATCTTCTCGTTTCTTTCAAAGTACTGGGCATGGAAAAGTCTCGGTTTAAATGGAATTCTTTAAAATTTCCAAGTATAAATTTTGGTCAGTAACAGTCAAGGTCATGAAGGACTCCACAACACGAGTTGCGAATTCGGTCCTCACGCGTGACACCCATCTAGTTGGCCAATATGAGTATAATTTATATTTAAAAAAGGGAATGCGAGACTCAATATATTGCCTAATCCAGGAGTTTCTACGTCACATGATCAGCCTGAAATCAGCGGCAGATTGGAAATCACAATCAGTTGATATTTATATATAACGCTGTTTTCCTGTTTCTGGTGTTTCCTTAGTCACGTTTTACGAAACCCACTGTAACGGGATCTGCATTCTATTTTGATGATTACACGATCAAAATACGTAGACCTGTTACCGTTTAACATAAACCTAAGATGTAAACACCAAAAAAAAAACATTTACCGAACTCTGGTCATATTATGAAGGTGCTGGCTTCAGACCGACCAGAACCAAGGTAACTGATTTTGCATTCGCAGAATTGCTTAACTGAAGTGGCAATGGGCAGGACACATAGCTTGCAAAACTGACGGCCTAACAAGTTGGCAAAAATTGGGGCAGGCCTATGTCCAGAAAGAGACGTCTTTCTACAAGGCAAAGGAGTTCTAGAGGCATCTTAGAAAATAAATACTTTATTGATACTTGGCATGTTGTAACTCTTAGTGTATGCAATCTATATCTATAATAATATTATAAATGCGAAAGTAACTTTGTCTGTCTGCCTGTCTGTTACTCTTTCACGCCTGAACCACTGAACTGATTTTGATAAAATGTACTATTTATAGAAATATATTAGACCTTTATATATGCTATCTTTTGGTGGTTGAATTAGGGGATGAAAGTTTGTATGAAAAATCGTCAACGTATAACCGGAGACATGTTCATGATGATTAGTAAAAATATGTTATGCGATAACCGACATTCACGCAGGTGGAGATGTGGGCAACAGCTAGTCATTTATATTATACCTCCTTATTTATAGAGTGTAGCACTTAGTAAGCAATGCATTTGCAAACCGCAATACCGGTTTGGATTTTCCTTTGCAGTAGTATAACAAACTGCATGCTCACGTTTTATAGTGTTCTCGGCTAAGTACTGTATAATTGTAATAATTGATATTGATTAGTTTTTGTTATACTTCACAAATAATTGAATTTTAATGCAGTCTATTGACAGCATTAAATGTTGTAGCTTAGGAACTTCTGCAGTTTCAAGGGCTTCCTATATCTAGTGCCTACTAAAACCTCTTCTTTACCTAAGCCTACCTAGTAACTATCATTACAATAAATTTAGATGTCAGAAAGAGAAAACTGAAAGTTGAACAATACATAATTACTAATATCAACGCCAAACCAAAAGATGATATGTTTGCGGCAAATTAAAGATGGTCTTGTTAGACAACTTAACTCCAATAGTCTACTTATTTAAATGAACAAATAGAAAAAACTTTCGTAAACTGCAACATTCTTTCATCATTCGCAATTTAATAGAAGCGTGAAAATTGTGGCAATTTTCACTCTTATATTTAATTGCAGAATATTGGTAATTCAACATATTAACTCAAACGACCATTGTGTACTCTGTCATTGGGCTTTTACACGAGTTTTGCCAACTTTTAGAGGTCTTACAACCTCTAAAAGTTGGCCATTCAGTAACTTTGCTTTGTGATCACCCTTCATAAAATAAATTAACTTAACAAGTCAAAAACACCAAGTTTTAATACAATTGTGTCATCATCACATTTCCCACGTGTCTTGCATAAATTGACCAGGGCCGCAGGGGTCGAAACAGGTTGTTCCACCTGTTTAGCATAAAAACTTCCTGTCTACCCATCTGCCGGGTAATCATGAGCTTTCTTTGTTTGGTGTTACATTTTGGAATATGATTAATTAAAGACCAATCTGTTGCCAATTTAGTGCGTTAGTTAATGTCATGTTTTACGACTGTAGTATTTTAGTTATTTAGGATTTATATGTATTGTATGCAGTATTACACCATGATGCATTGAAATTGCATTTTCGAAACTTACAAGAAACATTGCCAAATTAGGTACAATAACCTTAGAAGATACTCATCATTCACGAATATTAGGTAGGGATTTATAAGGTAGGTTTGAATGAATTAATCAGTCTGTGCAGTGTTTTGTTTTATTTTTAACTGCTGCGCTCCACGACTTCACCCGCGCCTAAAATGTTTTGTCTCCCTCGGAAACCAGACCGGGATATTTGGGATAAAAGGTAGTCTATGTCCGTCTCCGGCGCCCAATCTATCTACATACCAATTTTCATTGATATCCGTTCAGCCGTTTAGGTGCTGAATGTTAACAAACACACACACATACATACACACAAACTTTCGCATTTATAATATTAATAGGTTTTTTTATTGCTAAGACAATCAGAAGTATGCCATGTGACTGATGGTACCTTTATCGTAGCCTATGGATAGACAACCATAACACATATCAGAGGTTACGGGCAGTTAGCTAGTTGCTAAGCTGAAGACAAAAAAATAAACAAATTCTCAAAATAACTTATGTTGAAATGCGAAAATCTTAATTGAAAGTGTCTGCTACTGTCTCGTTTTTTGTTATCCGTAACCACTTTTATCGAAAACACTAGTATTTTACCTACGAGATTATTTTTATACTTGTCTAGCGTGATACAGGAATGAACAACAGAGTAACTATTTAGAACCACAATGGCCAATGTCTGACTAATTGTGTGTTTGTAATCATTTACGTGACGTAACGGCTGTCAGAGTTCAACGTGATACTGTAGAGCGTCGCTGAAACGCAATAAGTTTGCAACAAACAGGTTACAGGATTGAACAGGGTTGTCATCATTTTGAAAATAAAGTCTAGAGTCTTACCACGGTGACACATATGGTGAATAGTCGGTTGAGTCGTCCCACTCATGCTGAAAGCAGCAAGCATCTACTGTCGAGAGAGATTTCGCTAAGCCACCAGTCATAAACTTCAAAATCAAAATAAAATAGATTATCTTTTTTAATTAACTTTTTTTTTTAATTTATTATCTTTTTACAATGTAGTCAAACTTATAATACTAATTGCATTGCATTAAACCACGGAGGTTTGTCCACAATGTGAAATTTTATTAGTTAAAGTGTTGATAAACCTATTTTGTTTTACAATTTTTATTACACTTATCCCGACATTACCGACGTTCCGCGATAAAATCCGCAAAAATAATTTAATTTTACATCTCTCATATTTTTATTTATTTAACACTTCATATACATACAGGAGTATATTGGCGGACTTAATGCCTGAGGCATTATCTACTAGTCAACCAGTACAGGTGATGCAGAGAAAAACAAAGTAGGTGCATCTGAAGAACAGTAGAGACAATTTTACAGAACAAAATATATAAATATGCATACAATATAAAAATAAACATACATACAAAGCCTACAATACATATACATATATAAGTACTTATATAACCATACATACATAAACATAACATATTATACGTAAATGATCGGTATCATTGTGGTGTGTCTGCCTGCCTACTCGCGAGGAGTTCCTTTACCTTGAACTTAAACGCCAAACGGTTGGTTGACATCCTGATTTCGAGGAGCGCATTCCAAAGACGTACAGATTTGACAGATTCATAATGATAAGTAGGTCCTTATTACCTCCAAATGGGGCTTGTAGGTGACCAATTAGCGCTCTAGGGTAATAATGGAGGTCTAGGGCGGTAAGTAATTAAAAAAAAACACTTTACTCTTTCAAAAGTTCGCGTACATCTAACCATCATACTGGCAATAGACATCATGCATTCAGCCCAATGACAAAAGAGGTCGCTTCGCTATTCAGCCTTGTCTTCGTATGGGTAAAATATTCATCAATTTTAAATATCGAACGGCGAAGCTCAATTTCGTTCTTGAAAAAAAATATTAAAAAAAAGAAGATGATAAAAGGCGGGAATAGAAAACTTTTATTCTTGTAATGCCGGTTTTTTTCTACTTACCTCACAATCGAGATGTAAAGCAGAGTAATTAGCTCGGGTGTAAGCATCAATTGCACCCTCGAACTATAGGGGCTGCAATTGATGCCTTACAACCCTTGGCTACTAATCTACTTTTAAATGTGTAACATATACGCGTAAACGTACAAAAAGAGATTGTTTACGTTTTTAATTGTGATGATTATTCACTTAAGAGTATACATTTATATGTGGTTTTAGTTTATTGTGTGCGTGAAAAATAAGAAACGAACAAATTTAATTTTCAGTATCATACTGCATTGTCTACCGAGATAACCACAACTGCATCGCACAAGTTTTGCGAAAAAGTGTCTCAAGTTAGATATACAATTTGCAATTTGCCGTGATCTTAAAATATTTTTGTTAGTTAAAATACCATATTCGGTCGTAGACAATTTCTTATTACGATATATTTAAAGCCCGACTCTGTAGAGGTGCCCTTATATTTGCAAAATAATAAAATTTTAGGAAAAAATCTTGCGTTTTGGTAACCCTATTCTTGATAGCTCAATCGGCAGGCCAACAAATATCTACATAAAAACTCGAACGTCTAAAATCACATTTCATGGCAATTGTTTACAATTGTCCATATCATTTTAATACCTCATATATCACACACATAGTATATTTTTGTTTAAGGCCATGATAACTGGAGGTTATCGATTTATCACTTTGTTTTTAGTCATAGCTATTTATGTGTATTTTTATATATGTATTTAATGACGTTGCACTTAGCTGTAGACGTTTTTAGCTGCGTCATTTTGCATGAAAGGTACTTCTTCAAAGATTAATAAGTACGCATTCGGCGATAAAAAAAGCATGGTTTGAGTTGTTCACTAGTGTTTTGCTTTAGGTAAGTGGCCTGATATTTTATTTTAACGTTATTAAGAAAATTTGTACGAGTGATCGCCTGCTAGATACAATATTTGTTTGTTCTGGCAGTAGTAGAGGGCTTGCAACGTACAGAGAAAGTTTAGTTTCCATAGGCAAAAGGGCACAACCGTAGTATGTGTAGGTATAAGGGTTAAGGATCAGTGCCAAGCCGGATTTGCCGTAGCGATTCTCGAAGACCTACATAGTTTTGTTCGTACTTAGATATGCCCTAGAAAATGACACTTCCACTACTAAACACGCTCAATCTTAGCATGCAATTCTAATCAGCCAATAAAAGCGAGGCTCTGATTACTTGCTAGTATTTCAAATCACAGTAGGTATCACCTCTTTCATTCAAGTTCAGGATACATTTTTAGTGATACTAAAATATTTGAAGTCTGTAAACTGACGCATCAGATAACGAGTACTGTTCATGAGTGGTTTATTATTATTATAATGTGAAGGTAGTGTATGCTTTGTCATATTTAGTCCTATAGTTTACATTCCTTATCTCAGCTGATAATACAAGAGTCATGTGAGAGGAATCTGTTGTTTTGATGATTAGGTTTTTATCCTTATCATATCATGACGTGTACTTAAATAACTGCAGTAGTTTCTATCGATAGTAGATCTTTGCTCATTCGACTCATTCAACACGTTCAGTAGAGTCAACCAGAGAATTTATGCTATCATAGTATATCGATGTGATATTATCTCTACTTTTGCTGTTTGATATTATGAGTACAAGTCGTTTTGGCATTTCTTTCTCTTTTCATCAAGTCTTTTTTCTCACGAAGTCATCAATGTCTCTCAACATTGTTTCTACAGTCGTTATATAACACAGTCATGTTCTTAGAATACAGCAAAATCGTTGGCTAAAAACTAGTTATGAACTGACCAGAAACTCAAGCCACTTATTTTAATCGCCAAATATTTACAATTTAGAATTTGAGTTATAATCTGTCCTAAAAAGCATAACGTTGCTTATACATAGAACTTTTTTATATGTATAAATAAAATAACCAATAAATTTATAGAGTTCAGAACATAAACGAAATTATTTGAGTCAGGTTTGCAATACGCATAGAGTACCTACCTCAAGGATAAATACTTGGTCCACTTTAGTTTACTTCTGTTTTATTTTAAGTGGACCGACCTTCGAAAAAGTATCAATTGACTGACTATGTGCCTAACGCATGTTTTTTTATTCATATCCATAAAAGAATAATTTTAAGAATTTGTTATTTATAATTTTAACTGATATCTGCAACAAATTAAATTGTGAAAGTAGTAGTAAAGTAAATAGTAGATTGTTAGCCTAGGGTTGAAAAGAATCAATTCCCGAGGTAGTTAGACTATAGGCTATAGCCCGAGTAGGAATTGATTCTTTTACTCGTGGCAAACACTCTACTTTTCATTTAGAACTTGAGGAAAATAAAAATAAACTGACGGACTCATAAACTGCATCAAAGTTCAGGATTTTTTTTAATGAGTATGCAAACTTTTTAGATTAAATTATATAAATATGGAGAGGCTGGCTCTTAATGTTAAAAAAAAGCAAAATTTAAAAATAGAACTGCAGTAAAACAAATGAATATAGCCGGGAAAAGAAAATTTACTCGTAGTATCAGATTTGCGTGTTATTTAAAGCAAAGTTTTAAATTGATTCGCATTGATTTTTTATTCTTTTGTCAATTGAATTATTATTACCAGCAGAATTGTTGGGTTAGTTTTTTAACTCATCGAGAGTTTTTGAACCATAATATGGATACTTCGTCCGAACAAGCGGCTCAAATTGTAGCACTGGTGCGGGAGGGCTTGGATCAACGAACGATTGGTAGAAATTTAAATTTAAACCAGTCTACGGTTTCTAGAATATACAGAAGGTTTGTGGAGACGGGTTCTTTCAGAAGGAGACGTGGTACAGGCAGGACTGTGATGACCGATTTATTGTTACAACTTCCCTGCGAAATCGTTTCCTCACGTCAATTAACATCAAAACAGAGCTTAATGAAGTGCGTGGAGTAAATGTGAGTGCACGAACAATAAGAAGAAAGTTAAAGGAAGCGGATATCACCCCTTTTAGACCAGCAAATGGTCCAAAGTTGTCTGTAGCTCACAGACAAGCTCGCTTAAGATTTGCGCGTGATCACCTAAATTGGACAGAGAAGCAATGGGCCTCCGTATTGTTCACGGACGAGTGTAGGACATGTTTATATGGTGCAGATGGTCGCAGAAGAGTCTATCGTCGACGTGGGGAGCGATATGCTCAAAGTTGCATTGAGGAGCGTGTTCCTTTTGGAAGCGGTTCGTGTATGGTCTGGGGTGGCATATCGATGAACGGGCGAACAGAACTTGTGTTCATAGACATGGTCCGTCAAAACGGTAATAGAGGGGGTTTGACTGCACATCGCTACATAACAGAGATCTTAGAAGATCACGTGGTGCCTTACATGGTATTCATAGGCGAAAATTTTACTTTAACGCAGGATAATGCCCGGCCGCACGCTGCTGCACAAATTCGACAATATTGCGAAGAGGTTGGGATACGTACAATGAATTGGCCAGCACGCAGCCCGGATCTTAATCCCATTGAGCATGTTTGGGACAATTTTAAAAGAGCTGTATATGCGAGAAATCCTGTGCCCACGACAGTGGCAGCACTAATAACAGCACTTTCAGAAGAATGGGACAATATTCCGCAAGATCTTTTAATAACCCTAATAAAATCTATGCGGAACCGATTAGAATCCATAATAAGGGCACGTGGAAGTAATACACCTTATTAAAACATAAATAAACCCTTGCATAAAGTTTGTGTCTATTGTTAAAACCATGTTTTTTATTAAACCAATTTTCCTTAAATTGATGTTTTTCTTCAAAAAAGTCTTAAGGTCCTTTCCAGTACACAAACTTAAACTTAAGGATATGACCCTACGCTGTTTTAAAGTTCACGAACCAATCTAGAGGTTTCAATTTTAATCTATATAGAAAGTTTGCATACTTGGTTATAAAATATTTATTTCAAAGTCGTCTATTACTTTGATGCAGTTTATGAGTCCGTCAGTGTAGTTGTTTATCTTAACTATTTATTGATAATAATATATTAGTAGTACCTATTTAAAATTAATAGTCAAATTAGGACAATTCGTGAAATTAAAAGTTACATTTCTATTACACAATCTGCCTCGTCTGTAATGGAATCTGGTGTCAATATTTCGCTTTAACTCATTTTTAATATTCAATTCAAATCTTAGCACAAAAGTCCGTCACAGATACATACATAACAGATTTTAGTATCCCGCCAATTTGTGTTGACTTTTTAAATTTTAAATATGGAACTCGCCGCTCGCCGCGTAATTGTCGCGGCACTAGCGGCTTATTCCGTTCAAAGAAGTTTGCGCTAAATTCACATTGGCTGTTTAGAAAGTCATGCAGGACATTTTTTAAATTAGTTTTTTTTTACATAAAACTCTTCACAGCTGACAGCAGTTCTATTTTTAAAGTTCATTCCGGCCCGAGGGTCGGGATGAATTTGTATGAGTTTTTACCTCCCTATGAAAGGAAAGCAGCATCTTCCACCCAATAATCAAATCAAAACAACACTACTTTCCGAGTATGAGAAATGATAATAATATATCATGCCTGAGCTAACATATTATCGTTAACTTATTATTAAGTTCACAATTATTTGCTGCATTAAAAATTGCATGTCATTGAATGACTAAATATCTGAAACTTAATTATTATAACATGTACATTGTACGAGTCAATAATCTACATCTGAATGTTAGTGTTTTGTGTTTCTGAGTGGAAACTTTTGCCCATATATCTAATGATTCGTGTGGGCGAGTCGCCATAGCAACTTCCCAGTAATATTGTATCTATAAACAAAAGTGATCCATGAGGCATGACGCTTCTTCTTTTTCTTTCGGAGGGCCATATACAAAGTCAACAGAGGCCCTAAACAAGTGGTAAAGATTTCTATTCTATTTATAAAAAAATAATGGGATTGACATAAGCTAACGCCTCCCATACATTTTTTAATCTATTCTATAAATAGAATAGAAATCTTTGCCACTAGTCTAGGGCCTCGGATGAGAATAATATTTTTTCATTAGTACTTATTAGTATTTGAATTTTTAAATTTGTCTCCTGCTTTGCAATGGAGGGAAGTAGAAATTTTATTTCCAACTCCTGCTTTTTACTTTTGATTAAATTCGTTGCGGGGTCCAAGACAGTAGGTTTAGCAGTCCCCGAGACTCCCGATTGTTAAAGCTCGGTGTTCGTTATTGGATATCACTGTTAATCCTGGCTTACAGGAGTCACAGTAATGGGCATGTGGGTGGGATTGTTCCGAGTAGCTAGTATATTGGCTAAACACTTTTTTGAAATTTAATTTGCGCCAGATACCTCAGAGATAAATGGATAAATGTATATGTGAGCCACAAATATTTGTTTCGCGAGTCTTGCCGTACCGTGGCCATGTAATCTTCCGCCAGGCTTCTTCAATTTAAGTGATAAATCCTCTAATCTTGCCATACCAACCATACCATACAAAAGATTAATTGTAGGATTTACTCTTTTAAAATTTTCCGTTGCAGACGCTAAAAGCCGCAGTGTGACTGGTTATCGCTGAAATTCAAAACAGCCAGCTATCTTACGTGTAGACCAGTATTGACGCAAATATATTGTATCTTATCTGTTATCGAACGATTTTAATCCTACATCGAACATGACAATGGCTTTCGTTGCTGATTATCGTAAACGTTCAAAATAGTGATGACGGTTAAAACACGTGCTTAGTATAATTTTAAACTGTATTGTTGCATAATTCTTAATACATAATTAGCTGTACCTAATGCAGGGCAATTTCACTTACTTTACCTATTTGGTTACTGCTTCGTTTTTGTGGGTCGTAGCGTGATGTTACATAGCCTGTATCCTAGCTAAAGAATTGGGCTATAGAGCATTTAAAGAGTTTATGTAATCCGCCTGGTAGTTTAAAAGATTAGCAAACAAACACACTCTTAAGCTTTATTATACTAGTGTAGATTTACATTCACACATGATGCCATCGTAAAGAAGTCTTAAAAATATGTCCGACATGGAATCTTAAATCCTGTGGTTATAATAACTGAGTTTTGACCGGCAGTAAGTTATTTACCTATAAACAATAATTGAAATGTCGAGGCACAAAAATAAACTTCAACCTCACATTGCCTCTTTAGTTGACTTGAGACCACGGTCGTAGAAGTATGTAAATACCTAGATATACTTATTGCGTTAATACACGTGGTTACTGATAAAGTCATATTAATGAAGATTAAGTATCCACGTAATAAAGGTTAGTGTGTAGGTATGTGCTGATGCCATGTGCATATGTCTTTATGAAGCTCTGCGATTCAACCTCGTAATAAAACTTTGAATACCTTCTGCTTTATGGACTTGCGATTTATAACCTTACTACAGTTACGTTTTTACTTCTAAAAATGTCTATTGCTGTACTGCCTCTTCTAAATATTGGATTTGCTCTTACTGTCTGGATGTGTCATCATCTAGCATGATTCAATGCCATCATCCATTTCTTCCACGTGCTATAATTTTTTTCCGAATGCTACAAAATGTTCCTTCGAGATTTAAAATAAGCACTTACTTCGTGGTAGGTAGAAGCTTATCTGAAACCCTGACGATGACGTTGCTAGTGGTGCTGTAAAAAATCTAAGTTCGTACACGCCCGCTTAATACACATACCTTATACATACCAATGTAATAATATATACATATTCTAGTTGTGACGCGGCGAAGTGATGACGTATGTAAATTCTACATTCTCGTCTTCTATAAAGCTTTCTAAGGCTTCTTATGGTTGGAAGTTTGTACCACTACGAACAGCGGTGACGCTTTGACGTACATTCTTTTCAACAGTTCTTACCTAACAAAAACTTATTAAAGATTTTCTGTGAACATCAGATTTCTGTTTAAATTGAAACCGGTCTGGGGAAGTATCTCTACTATACTATGATGACCGTACCTATGTATAACTACTGCTACTGAAAATTGGGACAGGCTGGCCAAAACAATAGTTTAACTCTATGAATCGTAGTCATACTTAATTAGTGTTGTATTCCAGCTTATAAATACTGGTTTTTAATGCTAAATGCCAAAAACAAAGATTCATTAATGAAATATATAATTTCTAAATACAAAGCAACTTTCATACACGTAGGTAGATACCGCGTAAGTGTACGGTACAGTTCGACAAACAACTGATAAAGTGATACCGGCTATCGCTATCAGCAGCCTGATAACAGTTGACATCCATTTATGCTCCAATGTAACGGAATTCGCTCCAATAATCATCTTTATTGATAGGTACATCGTGTTCCCGGAAAATTCGACCAACAATTTTTTCGAGTATCGTATCAGTTTTATTTCTTTTTGGATTTTTTTGCGCCGTTACTTAGGTTATCTAATACCATAATTGACAAAACGTAACTAAATGGTGATTTGAAAATAATTCTTTATTGCGCAAATGAAAATCTTTAAGAGCTGCACAGAATTAAAGATAAATAAATGTATAGTTGTACGTTTTTTTATTGTCAATTATTTATGATGAGTTATGACCTTAATTATTTCATTTAGCTTCATTAAAGATAAAATCTCGTTCAGTTCCAATCCTTTCAATACATCTCAATTAATCCAACGTAAGTTGCCAACAATAAAAGACTTTTCACATAATAAGACTGTTGTACGCAATAAAATCATAATTATTGTGGACGGCATGTTCAGTGTACTAGGTCACGCTTCTTCAGCTATGCTACATGTAATCGGCTAATAGCCATCTTGATTGATGAGCGCATTGACGTCACAGTGTCCGCGTGACGTAATTACATAATTACCATCTACGTTACAATGCTATGCAGTTTCTTGTAAAGTGGCCGATGTGTAAACAAATCAGGAAGTTAGTATGCGAAGAGACGTTACTTAAAATAATTTGTTAGGATAGTTAAAATTCTCATTACAAATATTTTTTGAAAATAATATCTACAACGAAGTTAGATGGGCTCGAAAATGGCCAAACGCTTCTAGAAAAGTATGGTACGGCCGTGCCGCTTTTCTTTGCTCGACTTGGCGGGGGCACAGCCATGCCCCTAGATATAATTTGGTCTGTAATTTAATTTATTAACATAGTACAGTATCTATAAACCCAAGAAAGAATTTTTCAGCATTATCGAGAAAAGAGAATAAAGAAGAAAACTGATAGGCTTGCACCATAAGACACGATATAGGTATGAACGAACAAAGCTTCATCTAGAAGACCTCAAACTTATTTATACCAATTGGCGTTAATTAAAATACCTTGTAATAAATTTAATGCCTCTATTTATATCCGATAAAGTCGAAAAACATTGCAATTTATAAATTTTATCTATTGATAGTAAGAGTTAATTGGGTGACCTCGTACGCTGTTGATGAGCTTCACTCTAAGATTGGCAAATGTTTTGTAAATACATAGCGGGTCCGCTTCACGATAGTGATACGCAATCGTGTGTACATGTATTGTTACGTAGTAGGCTAGATTTGAATAGGATCATAACAACATTATCAGCCATTTTAAACGTACATACTTACATATATTGTGGGCATTGATTTTGTATAAGCATTCTGATCATTACGAAAACAATCTAAGACTATATAAGGGGCAACATAGTTCATGTAGTGGTAATATCATGTAACAACTAGGTATAGTGTAGAAAATCATAGGGATGGGAAAGTCAATATAGAAAATAAGGCTTATCTAACAACAGGTCTGACTGAGAAAAGAATTTCATATACGTTATTAACTTATTACTACACTTATTCATTAGTCATATTAGTAACGAGTTCTCGACGTATTATAATGGGGACCTGACGTTGAACTTGGGTTTCTTATAACAAAGTTATAATATTATTCCTATATAAATGTTAACGTACAGTAGGACGCCTCACCTCTAGATGCGGGCCCGGGCGTGCGGCTAGCAAAAATTGGGAGCTGGAGCCGTAAATCAGCAATAATGGCACGTCTTGGGAGAGACCTATGTATGATGATAATTATAATGTAATAGCTACATACCAACGGGCAACCGAATAGATGAGGGCGGCTCACAACCGGCCAAAGTAGCGCAAATTTAGGAAGGCCTATGTCAGCTGTGGACGTCTTTCCCCTGATATGATGTTGATGATACATACATCTAACATGTTCAGTGTATCATGTACCACCTCACCTTCTAGAAGTTTTACTCGTTTGCTTAGTAATCTATGCAATTTGATTGTCACTTAGCTAATATGCTGCGAAGGTCATGTTTATCAGTTACTGCTATGTCATTTTTAAATCAACAACTTACTTCACTATCAGTTTCGAGTAAATCGCTACATGTTTTCATTAGAATATCTACGTTTATCATATTATTAGCTGGTTGCACATTGACAGCTCGTATAACATAATTCGCATTAACTATCTCGCGTTGGCTGCTCAATTCTGAGTTATCATCAGATAAGTGTCGCATGTAAACATCCGGTTGTATAAAATCACACATCAATACAGCAAATATAACATGTTACGTATATTTAGCCGTATCGCAATGGAAAGTTACTCTGGAGCGCAGTCGGCGTGCGATGATAGCGCTTATCGAGCACGCGGGCGCGACGTGCCGCCTCCGCCGCGTCGCCGCGCCGTCGCTGTGACAACACACACTACACCATTACTAATTATTGTTATTTGGACATCGCCACGTAATCGAACACATTCAACATGTATGCCGCAATGACTTCATAAGAAAATTTACTCAATAGAAACATCTCTAAATATTGCCTCGTGCGATAAATACTTCCGAGTGAGTATGAAGTTTTTACCTTCAAAGTTTGTCGCCTCAGTTCTGGGAAACGAATGTTTATAGTAGACAGTTTGGTGTCGGATCAATAACAGCTAACGTGAAGTCTACAACACGTTATATGATCCGTTACGATAATGTCGAAAGAGGCTTCTGGGAAAAGGCGTGTGCAATGACAACACAACTGTTAGTAACGTGATGAGCTCACTGTACGTGTATTGCCACGCAACAGTGGTCCTTATCATCATGAATTAAGTTTGGTGTCATCGCCTCTACGCTTGCAGAACGTGTTCGCAATGCCAGATGGAGTTTAGCTTGTATGTTCTTAAAACATAATTATTGCGTGAGACATACAAATCGAAAAGGTCGCTAACAAAATAGTCGCGGCCTATTTGGCGTACTTACACCTGTTTTTAAATAGTTTGCTTCGTTTCCTGGTCTAGAGAAATATTTTTGTTTGTAATTAGCCTGGCCACTTGTTTTCCACGGTTATTTTTAATTAATTAGTTTCAAACTTTGCATACTACTCTAGTTTCTTCTTAAGATACATAAACAAACACGGTTACTCATACATGCGTATTGGAAAATAACTTATAGAATAATGAGGAATCCACATGCCACACGTTTTAGAGGATAAAAAAACAAATTTCATCAAAAAATCATCATCATCATCAGAAATATCTGAAGGTACGAAAACGCATTGTCGTCCAATCAATTTTATTCTTAGGTAGAAATCGAATCGACACTTAACAGTAGGTAGTAGCCAAGCGACCCTAACAGCCAGACCACAAACCGCGAGCGCAGTAAAATATTTTTTATTAGCTGATCTGAATGATTTCACAAATCCTCCGCCCTTGTAAGTATTACACAGACAGATAGTTACACAGATCGATAACATAGATTACCTACATAGTTACATAACACTGTTTACTCCATATCAACGTAGATAACATAACCTGAGTACCCTCACACATACGAGTCAGAATAGATAAGATTTGAGGCTCATTCTAGAACATCACAGCAACTGTATTTGTATATAATATAAGTACATAATACAAAATGGGTAGCCACACAGCAAATATTAGTTGCGATATCATCAATTCAGCCGTAAGACGAACATCTCCCATCACTTTCCGAAGGGGCAGGTTGGATGCGGCTGGCATCCAACATCTTACGGCCGCTTTATTTATTAGGTTGTCTGTCCCTCGTGTTGGTGGACATAACCTACCCTGCGCTTACAAGTTCTTATAGTAGTTTTTATTACTCCATCGGTCATCTATTTAATGTGCTACTAATATACGATGGGTGACGGAAACCATTTTCATAAATCCTGGCTTTAAAATAGCGAATGCATTTTTATAAGACATAGCCATAAAATGTATTTGCCTTTTCTTTAATAGGCTAAAATAATTTATTTAATTATTATATTATATACAAATACTGATAAGCATTATAAATGCTTATCTGAATAAAAATGTAAGTCGCAAAAATGTTGTTTTTAAACTTGGTACGGAAATGTTTTGCCGCAGTCTGTATTGATAATGTTATTATAAGCCTAAGTGGAACGCCTTTTATGTATTGTTTGTTTCGTTAATGAGTGCTTTTATTTATAAAATCCATTCGAAACTATTCGAAGGTAATATAAATAGAATGAGACTTGAGGTTTAAAGGGCACGAATTGATACCAGTGATTTGTGGTTTAGTTAATAATAGATTGATTAGTGGATTATAAAACCGATTAGTAGTAAATTTGGTCTGTAGTAATAAATAATTTAGCTTTATGTTTTAGTATAAAGAGCATGCATGCAGCATTATGAAACTTAACAAATCTATTTATTTTGCATTATTGGGCTAAAAAACGAATAAACGCTACTGACACCATTCTAATTACTATCTCTACAGCTTTACTTCTATCATCTACTTATTTAAAAGAGCCTGGAGCAAAATAAGAAGGGAACACTGGAATTTATAATAATAGATTTTAACTGACCGACATAATTTAACAGAACACTGATTTGATACTTCAATAATTAAAATATTACATAGTGTGAGACAGCGGCCATGAGACATACGCACGTACATAACAAACTACTACGTGTTATTTATGTTGCAGTCATCAATTACCCCAAGCTGAGTTCATTGACCCATGACTTTGTTGCAATTATTGTTAATTTAGCAAAATTTATGCATTCTAATATTGTCTACAACATATTTGTCAACACATAATTTGTACTCAGCCATATTGCAGAAATAATTAATTAAGAGGCCATTGTTTTACGTTTGAGAAAGGTCTTATAGACCTTTCTCAAACGTAAAACAATGGCCTCTTAATTAATTATTTCTGCAATATGGCTGAGTACAAATTATGTGTTGACAAATGAGATTACTTTTTATTATTATTGATGATGTATTTGCAAAGATTCTCCACAAAATCAGAATGAATACTGTATGTACACTTACTTATATATTAGGCGTAAAATACTTGTTATAGGACAATTTTATATTTTACCGTTTGATTTGCATGCAAAACATTTTGATACCTTAATTAGGTCATTAGTTCTTCTTGTGAATAGCTGTGCTAAACAGCGTGTGGTCGTCTTCATTTTTGTGTTTTTTTCATATCCATTTGTTATACTTAAAAGTTCTTTGCAATAAGTAGCCTCTCTATTTTCATTTAAATTTTACACATGACACATATATTTCCATGCAGACTGGCCAGATAATCGTGGGCTGACAGTAACGTTTCTTATCACATATCATTCCTATTTGCAGTACAGCAATGTGTACGGGCTGTGTGTACTGTTGGCCTTGGAGGCGTGCAAATAAAATATTTTACAACATTCGTCATCCTTTCTGCGGTTAGTCAACAAAAATATCATTCTTTTTGCCTATTTGTGTTTAATACCAGTCCATCCGTCTCTTTAAATTTTTTTGCGTCTTTTTGATTAATTTTTTACAATAGTTGTAGGATCAAATTTAGATTTTACAGAAATCTTTGTCGACAACGATAGTCTAACGTTTTCAGGCGACGTGCACCTTCGATACATTGCAGAACTGTTGCTACTACTAAGTGTACTTAGCTAGTGTGGTTCACTTTGATTTACGCAAGAATAACTCTCATAATTCTGGTTCCTTGATTGTTCAACTTGCAATATGGTCATTATTTCGCTGTTGTGGAACTTGGTTTCTTCTTCTTCTCCTTTTTTTTTGGCAACGTCAAGTGTAGAATAATATTCTTGTTGATGATATTAATGGTATATTACAATGATGCAATAGAAAAAATGTAGATGAAATTAAATGATAACCATTTTCCGTGAAAACAAAAGATCGTGGAACTTGTTTACCAATAAATTTCGGTAGTCATGTTACAATTTTGAAGGTCCTCTGACATTGACATAGCACAGTTTCCGACAGTTACACACTGAACATTAACAAGGCGTGAGCACAAGGCCCCGCTGTCTATCGTAGTTCTGTTTACAATACGTATCTAGTTTTGCTAACTACAAATTTCCTGTTACAGTTATCATATTACTTGGAAGTTTGAGCACAAGCAACCTTATCGATTTAAACACACTGGGTGTGGTAACCGTTAAACATATGCTTCTCACGTGTGCCTGTTTTCACCTTGTCCTCGCAATCACAACAATTCGGAAGGTCTCGTTACGAGAGCTATTTGCTTCCTCAAATACTTGCCCTTTCGTTAAATGTCATGAACGTAATTTTGCAAACAATTGCAGCAAAGTTATGTTACTAGGTAAAAGACTACCAACAACATTGGGTATTTCTTTTTAAACGACTTCAAAAAAAGGAGTTTCTCAATTCGACCGTATATATTTTTTTTTTTATGTGTGCTCGATAACTCCGTCGTTTATGAATCGATTTTGATGATTCTTTTTTTGTTAGAAAGTAGATACCCCAAGGGTGGTACCATGATAAGGAAACCAGGATCTGATGATGGCATCCTAGAGAAATCGAGAGGAACTTTCGAAAATCGTACTGACGACTAGTGCATTTGTTATGTTTTTCATTAAGTATTTTAAGGCACTACTATTTAGTGAAGGTTTGGAGTCTATCTGATGATGGAGCACAAAGAGAGTCGAGGGAACTCATCAACGATTTACAGCAATTATTTGGTGTTTGGTCTTAATTCATTTCTAATGATGAGAACTTTGCTCCCATATGGGTTATAAGTGCCATTACAGGTGACCATAGACAGTCGAGAGAATTCCTCAACAGCAGTCATGTCGGGCTTACTTCAGACGATTCAATATGCCAAAATGTTTAGTGTGTACAAAAATAATACCTAAAGTAAGATTTAGGTCTACCCATCACTAAAAATTGTAAAATAAAATATTTTTTAACAAAAAGAAAACCGTCTTTAAACAGGAAGAAAACTAAACAGTAAAAAATAAATTTACATAGCACAAAGTAATTCATATTTTGATTTAGTTAATCAGAAATAATTAAATAAGTATTTAATAATTTTGAAGTTGGTACCAAGTAAATACTCATTAACGAAATACTATAAGAAGCTTACTACAATAGCAAATTAAGATTAATAATAGCTATAGGTACCAGTGGCGAAGAGTGACGTTTTGTAAGAGGGAAGCCGGCGCCAAAATTGCTTACCTTGAAGCACGACGTATGGTCTATTTCTACACTTTAATAGATATTATAGTCTTTGTGATTTATCTCAAAGGGAAGCCGGTAAGAGTCGGGTTATATGGACCCTTCGCCACTGATAGGTACCTAGTTATTGTTTTAAATACTATATGAACTTTACTATAATAGCAAATTAAGATTGATAATAACTCTATGTTATATGTAACCTAGTTATTGTTTTACTTGGCACCAACTTCAAAATTATAAAAAACTTATTTAATTATTTCTGATTAACTAAATCAAAATATGAATTACTTTGTGCTATGTAAATTTATTTTTACTTTTTAGTTTTCTTCCAGTTTGAAGTCGGTTTTCTTTTTGTTAAAAAATATTTTATTACATGTCCACCATTTTGAAAAGTTGCGTGTTGATATAATTTTAACACATAGGTACATAATGTCATCACGCAATTTTGCCAAAAAATGTAGGCAGCCTAGATATGTATACCTACTCTAAGGTAGGCAAAGATACACCCACGATGTCGCTATAAGTGTTACAGATGGATTCATATAAAAGAGCCTGAGCCTTTTGTTATATTCCGGACACAATTACAAAGGATGTATTTTCCAACATAATTACCGCCTCACCTTGTAAGACACCACTCACAGACAGAAAGGGTCGCCAGGGCTAAGTACTTACCGTCAGAAGGGTTATCTGATACCATACTACTTACTTGAGTAGTTTTATTTTACTTGTGATTCATAATCATAACAACATATTATATGCACATTTTATCGTCTAATACTGCGTCATTTATAATATAATTATGAAGTTATTTTCCTGTGTGCCTACTTAGTCACCAGTAATCGGGTTCCTAGGAAAAATAACATGTTACCATTATGTTTGGGCAAAACAGGCAAACCGCAAAATGGACTAATCGCAATGACCCAGCTTGGTGGTTTCATAAACCTACATCATTAAGTAAATTAGACGCTTATATACAAACACTTGAGTTGCCTTCCATTTCTTATAAATAACTGATTAAATATAACTAGAAAGAGGCCATACTACTCGCACTACTTTTCGCCTTCGCCTTTGAGCGATATAATTTTGTTTAAAACTCTGTTACTTTCTTACATAAACTCAATTTGCTCGAAAAAGTATTATACACTATAAAAGTGGGTGGAAATAAGATGGTTCTAGAACTCATATCACAAGCTATTAATATATAGGTAGTTTGTTAAATTCGTTGAAAACATATTGAAGTGATTTTATTTACTTTTGATTGCTTTCCTCTAGATAATAATAATATGTATATATATAATATTTCAACAACTACACACAACGCCATCTAGACCCAAAGTAAGCATGTTGTGGGTTCTAGAATACATATTATACATAGAACCACCCAGACCAATGCGAATAGACTTGTTCATGCACAAAAATATTTGCACTGAGCGGAAATCGAACCCGCGACCTCTGCGTGGCAGTCCATACACAGTACCACCGAACCACAGAGGCAGTCTTAATATAATATTAATATGCCTACTTTGGGTCTAGATGGCGTTGTGTGGTTGTTGTGGTATTATCATAGCAGTACGCATGTCACAATATACCTTTACATTGTACCATAGTTTTCCTGTAAATTAGACGCTTATATGAGCAAATAAATGTTCTTATTTCTTATTTCTTATTTCTGTACCCGTTCCAAGCAAAGTTTGTTCTTAGGGATTTCCATGTTCAGCTATAAGTACCTATTTTGTCCAAAATAATTTATGTTTTATAGAACGCAACATCGATGTCTTCTCATAAATGATATGAATTGCCTTGCCCTATTTGATGTATTACAGAACAAAGATGTATATGGGTGACGAGAGGTGTACGGGTGTGAGTAGTGGGTTGCAGAACCGGGCCAAGGATCCAGCGACCCGGTCGTCGCGCTCGGCTATTGATCCCCGCCGGGTGCAGATGCTGCGCTACCAAACTTTACAACTAACTTTAATGTTTATAATTAAGTTTCACGTGTTGTTGCTTATCCTGATGGTTCTAACTTCGCTAATGGTGAAGTTATACAGGCCCAACAAAGACGAAGCAGCGTTGTTGTGAAACTTGTAGCACTTACTGAAAACTTTTCAATAAAAATTTGAAAAACAAATGACGCGTGCCAAAAGTGACATAGTATTCGCAGGAGTAGTGTGGCTCAAGATCTAAGAAATCTGCCTACGTCATTCTCGTCACAAAAAATATAAATTGCACCCGACTATAATAGTTAACCACAAAGTTCTCACGGTGTCCTAAGCAGACCGCGTCGGAATGGGTGTGTCAACAAAAAGTGGATCAACAGGTAGAGACCTTGGCAAAATAGGCAACGGGGCCAAGGATTTAGGCACCTTGGTCCCGGTAGCGCAGCCGCCGCCTAATGCCGATCCATCTTTATTAACTTCAGATTTTTGCATGATAGTCGAGAAGTGACGGAACGCCTATATTTAGTATTTAAAACAATTGGGTATACCTCTGTCACAACAAATAAAGAATTTTTCTAGATTTTTGCTTTTGCATTTGTAAAAATAACTAAGTGTATGTGTTATTTAAAATTTTATTCAGGCCAATTATAAACATAAGACTATAATAATGTCAATAGGAAGGATAAAGTTTGGAATATACACTATATACAGTCTGTAAGGCGTATATTTTAAAACCATTTAAACATTTTTCCTTTTTTATAACATGGTGGTTTGCCTGCGTCACATTGCATGCTATTTAAAATTATAGAAAAAATGAAAAATTTGGCGATTAATAAATGTGGCTTGAGTTACCTTCTAGTTCAACTCATATTTTTACTTAGTCAGCGAGCTGGCTCTACTTAGTTATTAAACTGAGCTGTTTAATTAGCTGTCATTTTTATTAGTTTTTGAATTGACTTTGAATTTAGGAATTCGTGGAAGATAAAAGCTGCCCTAATTTCTAATACTGTTACGATACAAATTCGCACAACGATAATATTTTACTAAGAAAGTTGAATACTTGTTGTTGGATAACAAAGCTTTAGGTATGTTTATGGGTTTGTTGTGAATCTCGTTACTATTTCGCGTACACCGGGTCATGTCTAACGGGGCCAAGGATCTCGGGGCAACACATATCCTACCAATTTGTCCACGTAAATCATAACAAACACAAATTTCAATTAAAATATATAATATTACAATAATAATATGTGGACACTATCACACACCGTCATCTAGTCCCAAGCTAAGCAGAGCTTATGTTATGGGTACTGGATAACTGAAATATAATACATAACATTTTTTTTTTGTAAACACATTCTTAGAATACATATAAAACACCCAGTCTGAAGGCAAATGTTCATTACACAAATATGTGCCTTTCGTGGGAATCGAACTCACCTGAGACCATGTAAATTTACAGCATATTTGTTTTTATTGAGTTCAGTCTTTAGTTACTATTTTGTATAATAATTCATTATTCAATAGGTACGCCCCCACTGCAATATCATTATTGAACGAGGTGGAACCAATGGTTCGGAAGTAACGTCCTATGTTATCCCTGCGGCATTTGGCGAATGAACACGTAGACATGCTAGCAATAGCACATTCATAATTTAGTCGTGTCCGGTGCCAAAACTCAGGGTGGTTGCTCCCTGTGGGCGAGATATTGATCGAGCTTGCACAAAATGCGACGTGCTATGAAAGTGTCAAGCCTTGCGCTTCGCTCCCCGAACATAAACTTATATAATAATATAAGTCTAGAATAACAGCGTTAAAACTTAGTTTTAGCTTATTTATCGTAGTCATTCTTAAAAATGCAAATAACCTTTTTTTTCAATACTAGTAAAACCTTGGTTCTTAAAAGAACTCCTTTGTCGCAGTTTTCTACTTAGCGTTTATTCCACATTGTTGTTCAAATAAAGTAGGTACATAATTAGGTTATAAACTAGATATCAGGCAGATAAGCAGGCAGTTAAGCCTCTTACTCAATCATAGGTGTGTGATTTACACGTCTTATTTTCTCTGTGTAAGATGTTTTAACGATATGATCGTTTCTTTTTATTTTTGTCCCTGGTATTGCAGCCTGCCACTGCCGCCAACTTACAAATCGAAGCACAATCTCTCTTGCTGCCAATACCAAATTGTAGTATTTGTTCTATTCTATGAATAGCAATAGTTTGGCGCAATATTAATATATGTCCATATCTCTAATAGCGTTCCACGTAGTTATATCTGTAGTGATATGGTATGTCGCGATAGGAGCATTGGAAGCGCATCGACCGCTTAACAGCCGAATCGATGTCGCCGCGCATGCGCCCGACCACCGGCTGCGTCGCTCGATAAAACCGAGATTTCACGTCACCCCTCCGTTGCGTCGGCAGAGGTAAACGACTTGCAAACGTTACGATAGGTCTAAATGTTAACATACTATTTTGTAATATTTTAATGTCATTAGAATAAAGTCTCATCGTATTACGTTCATCGTTCTCATATATGTACGAACCATCATTATCTCAACATCAACATTAGCAACGACAGTTGACCACGCGTTTACAGAATATCAAATAGCATCAGCAACAAAATATTACTTTCGAGCATGTGAATTAAAATCATATTTATTGATCGACTCGTATGTGTAATTAATGTGGAAGGATCATCGTAAATGCTGCTACAGGTTACTGTCAATGGATTAACAAGTTATGTCTGCTTTGTAATGCGGTATCTATAGCTCTATTATATTGCCAATTTCAAGTTTTAACCCTTGTACGACTTTCATGTAAATAGCGTACATAATGTGTTTATTATCGAAAATATATTGATTGAGATTAGGTATTGTTACAATTTTCTCATATTGCGTAATTTTATTGCTTTTACATTTACTTTCAAGATAGTGCCCGATATAAAGAAAAGGTAGGTACAAAAGATATTTTACAATTGCCAGCACTCCTACATTACAAATTAACAATAATAAGAATGCTGAGTACTACAAAACAATAATACTTCATACTAATGATAATTTTCCTCAACTCGTACTCGATCATTTTGTTATTACTGTGAGTAATTATGTTATCTTGCCTATGCACGTCTTTTTTTTATAACTGTCAGTTACAGACAAATTATATTTAAAAAAAAATCTTACGTAAAATCTTTGTCATAATGATTACGTTGAAAACGCAGCAAATTCGGCAGATGAAAGAAGGCTTGTAAAAAGGATGCTTGGGGATAACAAAAGAATAAAGCAACAAGTTTCCAACAAAAGCAATAAAATATATCTTAGTAGATCCAACAGATGAATTAACCGACAGGTTGTAGTATTGCTGAATATTTATCGACACGTTGCAATAAAAGAGTCAAATATAACTAGTCCGTGCATTAGTTGTTGAGAGACGGGTGCGGCGGCGCGGGTGCGTGACGTCACAAATCGATAATACCCCTGCCCTCAACCCTTGGCGTTACGGGATGATGTAATGCAATATTTTTATGGGGTTGTTGAATCATAGTACTCGAAATGTTGGCAGACACGATACCAGACGAAGTAGCACAGCATAAATCCTATGGATAACGCTCTGTCGAGCCAATGCCATTTAACAAGAAATTGGAGGTGTAAATATGCTTGATTTCAAGGTGGTATGCAACATTCTGAGCTGCAAAGCAGCTAGTACAACCAACAACCTGCCTTAATCAGCTTCGTCATTTCTGTTGCTGTGCCGTTTTTATACAAAACCGCATTTACCTATTAATCTATAAACAATGATTATTGCGGTATATTCTTAGCAGTTTCTTCGTTATTTCAATGATTATCTAATGTTATTGTTGTCATTAATAAATAAATAAATAATAATATACTTTATTTCAGAAAAATGTTCCATAGTTTGTTAGTTACACCAAAAAGCTTATTAACTAGTGTTAGTAAAAATTAACCTACTAATAAAACTCTGCATTATGGGAGAGAGAAAGTTCTCCTCGACTGTTTTTAGGATACTGTTACGACTATCCCTCACTCTTCTCAGTAATGAAGCAGTTTTCTTACGAATAATCGCGAAGAAATCGTCGGTCCTCGCCTGTGCAAACATTTCTGACGCACTGCAGTAACGAGGTAGTCGCAACAGCATCCTAAAAGCATTATTATACTGGACGCGGAGGACATTCTGCGAATTAACGTCATCGGTAATTTCAATATCGATTTAATCGAAAATTGATTTTATTTGCCGAAAGCCAGTTAGTAGGTCTACTAAAGTATTTATTCTTTTCATTTTCATTGAAATTTTTCACAGTAACTTTAGCGTTACTTACTACTATAGGTAAATATGCCAAGATCGATAATATTTAAAGAACCATCTCAGTATGGATGTAAAGTTTATTAAATTTCAATTTTAATTTATGCACGTATCGGCACATTTAAGGAAGGAAAAGTTACTCAAAATAAAATTGACCGACCGGACCGGTTCCACATGTTCAAGGAAAACAAGTATTATATTTAGTTCCAAGCTGTTAACTATAAAATCCAATTCGTACTGTATACCCAAGCTTATCAACGATTCTTACTGCATTCATATTTTTATTATCTATACGTGTTAATTTTATATTATTGCCATTGTTTCAGTATTTCAGGCGCTATAAGTTACTTCTTTAGTATAAACATTAAAAGGCCAAATAGTAATACATTTCTGTCTGTTTTCCTACGTTAGGGAAATACCTGTGAAAATATGAGCGGTTACACAACTTACTAAATATAAACTATCATCATGGTCTTTATTCGGTTCTCTAGTCGCGTTTTTTCGCATTGGCGCTGTTCTAGCGGCCGGACGGCCTTCGATCGTTCCAGTGCTTTTGTCCTCTTGCAGATATAGCTTTTATTTCAGAAGCAATAGCAGGTCATATCGGATTATGTAATGACAATGCTCTTATAAGACGTAAACATTAAAAAGGCGCGTCGCCAAAAGATTTTTATTTAGAATTTATGTATGTTTTACTAATTACGTTCCCTATTCGACATTTAAATTGAGCAACAAATTAAATGGCTTTGTGTTCCATAAATATTACAGATATTCAGTAGCGTTAACTGAAACGATGATTGTATAAGTTTACTAGATAATACGTGAACAGAACGTAAATAAACATTGACACGTGTTTATGGGTGCGGGCCTGCGCATGCGCTGTGCACACGCACACCATCGATCCGCACTCCCTGCTCCCGGCACAATATACGTGATGAACCTTACCGCCCCGTCGCACTCCCTACCAATTACTCACGATATTTTTTGCTAAAAAATAGTTTTACCTCTTATGTTTGATGAGAATAAAATGTTCCTAAAATATAATACTGACGCTGGAGATCTATGAAAAGTGTCAACTGAATATTAATTCATGGTACCGTCATCGCTAACGGTAATGAAAATGATCGTGTAGAATTAAAAAAATACAAATCTAAAATTATATGCAGTTGAAGACTAGAATTACTCTGATACTGTCCTCACGTTCATTATTTTTTATATTAACCGCTACGCAAAAATACCATAAGCTCTCTTGCACCTTTGTCTTTTGGTAAATCAATAACCAAACAGATGTTGCCACAGTGCCATCCCACTGAGCACGTAGCAATTTTTCAATTCGAAAATAATTATTATAGCAGTGTTTAATAAGTTTTGTAGAATGTTAGAATAGTAGTAAGATCGGGCATAGCGTCCTTCCTCTGCAACTAACTGGATGTAAATAAACAGCGGTCACCACGTGCTTGAATACTTTTGACTGGGGCACAGTTTGCGCACGCATTATTAAACAATTAGTAATCATTGTTTTGTTATCGTTTTGCAGTGACACATCGGTGTACTGCATCTTTACTTCAATACACGTTTTGGCCACTACAACATTCTTGTGGCTGTTGATAAAGTGTATTTATCTTTTTAAATTTTAATGCATCTCAAATTCATAACTGTAAATAATAAATTTGTTATCATATTTGACGTAAAACCTCAAATATGATTACAGCTTAGGTTAAAATGCCAATTCTTGATTATATACTTACGTATATAAAGATAGCAACATACCTTATTCATAGTATTATTAATTCTGTGTACCTAATCAGTATTTATTTTGCCCACGCAACTTTTGCCAATGATTTAAGTTTCCATTCGTAGCGTTTTCCATTCGACTAACTTAGTTAGTACTTAAAAAAAATTGCTGGATACAGTATTTTTAGATTTGATTGTAAGCTTGCTGATTGTTTACTCGATTTAACGGTTGGTACTTTGCGCTGGATAAATGTAATAAAGATCATAAAGACTAAAAGTAACTAACTTCAGGTTAAATCCAACAGTTCTAAATTACTTGAAGCTAAATCCAATTACTCTTTCATCCGTGATGAGGTGAAACGAGTCTAAAAGAAAATTTGATTACTTGATTGCGAATTTCGGACGCCATAGAAATTGACTAAAGTGTTCGGGAACAAAACGTTCGGCGTTCTATGGGTATTAATTTTGGAATTACCCAGTTAAAAAAAAATGTTAATTTAATGTATAGGTAATTGTAATATATTTTAATATATATAATTATTAATACTCTACGTAAAATCAAATTTGGCCGTATTTTTGTGAAAATTACGCGGACGGAGGAGTATAAAATTAGGCACACTTATAGTTTATACGAGTATAGAGAAGGAGTGCAGTATGCCAATATTTTTTTTAAATTATGTACCTACGCAATGTTTTTACACTTTTCTTTATTTCAAAAAATTTTAAAGTCTGAGGTCAAATTAATAATAGATTATATATATATAATAACTAATATGTATAATATATAATTAAATTAATTATTAACGACCGGCCACGGTGGTGAAAGTTGAGGGAGGCCTATGTCTAGCAGTGGACGTCATTTAGCTGATATGATATTAGTTATTAGTAAAGTAATGCTCGCTCAATATAATTGTCTTATATATAAAAATAAAGTTGTGTAGCAGTAATCTAAATTAACAATATCATATTTTAGGAAAAAAAAATTGTTATTGCTGGTTCAACGATCTTTTAGTATCTTTTTCTCATAACGATTTCAGTAATTTTCTGAAATTTTTTTCTACTTTTATTATGCCTCGACAATTCGACATAGAACATTAATGAGTCGGAATGAGAGACAAAGAAGAAGGAATATATTTTCGCGGACACATAATAATAGTAAATGAAGAACTGAATTTGAGTGATACATTTAAATGTGCACGAAATCATTCCAAAAGTTTTTTTAGTTATTTATGATTGTGGATTAATGGATTTAGAATGTAGGAGGCAAATTAACATTGTAGCCACGAAGAAATCTGTGATTTGGAAGTATAGTCTTTGACAATAGAACCTTAACAATGTTCAAACTTATAATTTAAATTAATTAGGGTCGAATTTTGACTACTGGGCGACCACTAGTAATAATAGATTGATGTGGTACAATAATTATCGTGCACGAAATGCCCTATACCATTCACCGACGACTGGCTGAAAACTTTATAATATTTGAAGCTCTACCACTTTTAGGTTATATTTTACTTAGAACATAATAAATATTTCAAACGGAAAATGTACATACAATTTGAATTAATTAAGCAGTTCACTAGTAAAAAGGTGCCTAGGAAGTACCTATACAATTTGATAGTTAAACGATCGTATGATAAAAAGTTATAATAGTGGAGTGTTTGTCGACGTGTAGCAACGATCGGTTCGTCATTTACGTTCACGTTTACCTGGCCGCATAACTGTTTTCCCTCAGATCCTCGGTCGCATACAAAAAGCGATGAGCCGCCTTCATTATTATTAAAGCACAACAGAAATGAACGGCAACATGGCGGTATTTAGCCGAGCAGCGAATGCGACGTTGCCGCGCCGCACGCTCGGCTGACTCGTCACGTGACGTCACGTCTCAAGATGGCCGCCATACCGGTCGTGTCCCCCCGCACGCTCGGCGCTCCCGTCTTCCAGCCGGATCCGATCGTGTTGGTCGGTAATAATAATAATTTAGAATGCACAGCCGTCAGAAAGGAAACTGAGCGAGAATAGATTGAAATTTAATGCATCGAACGAACACGTTGACTATACGTGTTCACACTAATTGTTATTCTACAACAGATGCTGTTCACTTTCGTTGAATAATATAGACAGTTGTTAGCGGAATCGAGGCGAGGGCCTGCCAGTATGTGTGGCGTCCGACTCCGTGATTCATTTAGTTAATGGTCTAATTACCTAATCGGTGACACATTCTTTTGACGCGGATAACAAAATCGATATTTTTAATTCGTTGATCTATTCTCTTGAAACACGTTTTGTTCTTCATCCATAGGTATTCATCATTAATGACTATTAGATACTACTACCTACATTTATATACATAAGTTGATGATCAACATCAATTATAATAATCTAGTGTCACTGACCCATTACAACAACTAAGTTTTTAGAGTAAACGTCTAAATTATCCACATTTTCACTTTAAATGATAGTAGTATGTGATCATATTGAACAATAACCTCATTGCATCTGGTAAGGCTTGAACGTAGTGCATGTATCGTGTTCGTTATCGTGCGATAAGCGTGTTGTGTGTCGGCGCGGCCAGCACAACGATACGATGGCGCATCCGCGTCGCGGCTAACGGCTCGTCCTCGGCGCGTCGTCGTCGTGCTGCGCGCGCTGACGTCACCGCTCGATAATGGCTGCCGCCGCCCGACCCCCCGCGGCACCGCCGACCGGAGGCTCAGTCTCTCGTCGACCCGCTCTTGGAGCGAGTGTCTCTAACATTAAGCACCTCCGGTATTCTACGTCCGCGCGGAACCGAATGTGAAACTGTTTAGTGTTTTATGTGTACCATGGTGAATTTGTTTATTATATTCAGCAAAAATAATCTGTGACAATTTACAAGAGAAACGAAGAAGACCGGTCTCTCGCACTCCGTACTACATCCGGCGGCGAGATGTCGGTGATGCAAAAAAGACAGCACTGCTACTTGTGCGACTTGCCCCGCATGCCGTGGGCAATGCTGCACGAGTTTTCGGAGGCCGTTTGTCGTGGTTGCGTCAATTATGAAGGCGCAGATCGCATAGAAGTGGTTCTCGATACCGCCAGGCAGCTGAAGCGCGCCCACGGATTCCAAGAGGGTCGCGGGCCGACACATGCTAAAGGCGCTCACAGAACACCATTAGAAGCTCACCAAAATGGAGCAGAAACTCCTGCCAGGGGGCAGCCGGCTCCACCAGCGCATCATGCACCAACCACAGGGTTTCTACATCATCCACGACCAACAGCAAGTGCAGGTCTATTGGCTGAATACGGTGGTCGACGTGAGGATCACGAAAACCGACGGTTACCGCATCTGCCCACACACCACCTGCCAACGCACGGTGGTGCACGACTTGCGCCTGGGCTGACATTAAAAAGGCCGTTGGACGATGACGACCATCAGAATCATCACGAGCCTACAAAGAGGCTCCTAGAAGAACATACTCGGCCGCCACTAACCCGAGGCGACTCCTTGCCGGCGGTATCTTTAGCAGCTCCATTTGCTCCAGATCGAGTTTTCAAACAGGAGAAACATCCATTGCGTACTCCGTCTTTTGATGCTGCTTCTTTTAAATCTAACGGTAAGTTTTTTAAATATACTGCCTACTTTTTAAACATTATTAAAAGTAGATATTTTGAAAATCCCAAAAATAGTTTAGTTTTATTGCAGTAAAAAATAAGTAGGTTACCGTAACAAAATTCCGAAGGTCCATTATTACTATTACACAAGTTCAGAAATGATTTTATTAGGTAATTTAGCAGTAATTGCAGAGCCAAATTTTTGGCAAAATTATTTACTTATTATATTTCTTCTTTTATTTTATATTCATTTTTTTAGACAAATCCAAAATTGGCCAGGAACAGGAAAATATCTGAATTTGGATTGTATCCAGTTTGAATGGGTATTTCCAGCTCTCAATGGCGGGAAATATCCATCATACTCGAAAAATTTTTTTTTTTCTTTAAACTTGTGTAATTCACCACAAGATGTACTATATATTTTGTTTAAGCATAGGTTGATAGGTTTTGATTAAAGTATTTAATAACTGAGTCCTAGATAATGCCGCAAATAATGTGAATAAACCATTTAAAGTAAACGTTGATCTAAAGTATCACTCAGCCTTTTTTAAAAACAAGCGGAATTGTTGCTAATACAACAGAAAGGAAATTTCTTTGTTTACAAATATTTAAGTATCAAATAAAAAAGTAGTTTGTTAGTCACGCGTAGTTGATATCATGAACGATATCAAACGAATGTGAACGTGCTCATACGGATGAGTGTGGATGTTTTGCGCAAGCGGGATTCATATCTAGGTAGGTGCATTAACTCAGTCCATAAATACGAAACCGGTTCGACTGGTTGAGCGTTCTCGAAAGCGAGCCCGCACTCGCGGCCTCTCGCACTCCGCGCTCCCGCGTCGCCGCTCTACCGCTGTACGTACAAACACCCACGTAATGTAAACGCGCCACAGCGCCGTGAATGCATGCACGACACGCCGCGGTGTGGCAACGTCGCGTGACGACATTTTCGCTCGCGTACGTATGTAGGTAGGCCGACGGGCAAAAAAATATAGCGCCTGCCTACGCTTGGCAGAGTTGCTCGACCACATTCCGTTGGCGTGTGTATAGGGAGCGAGCGGCCGCGGCCGGCCACTCGCCACGAGCCGCCAGCCAAAAAGGTCACCGTGCGTGACGTCATCCGCACCCATATGGGCCGTGCCTTCGCAGTCAACCACCCGACCATAACTCACGCCCTTTTACATGCTACACTTATGAATAATCAATTATGTGCTCAATCACAATAGTAGAAAGTAAATCCATCATCTAACTGTACAACGCAGGAACGTTATCTAAAAATTTTTTCTCCACTAATTTAGAATAATGTATTGTTCTCCAAAAGTAACCCTAAAATGATAAATAAGTAGGTACTATATATAATGCAACATAATAAGCATCTAACTAAGAAAGTTCAAGTCTGAGTTGATTCAAATTCAGCGTCTCCGAAACATTGCCATGTTAGTTAGCTAGCTCATTGTAGCGCCAGTTAAATACGTTCGTTTATAAATATAATTTACGATATGTTGGCCACAATTTTTCGTTTATTTTTGTTGTTTATTTAACACGTTCAATGTGCCAGTGTGAATTGGAGTCGCAATAAAAATTTCATAACATAGCAACGGCTAACAGCGCCAGCGTACAACGTACACATACGGGTACTGTGGCCACATCGTCCGACGTTTGGCAACGTTGCGGCGCGGCGGTACGCCGATGGCTCACTCGACACGACTCGTTGCACATACGAGTGTGCCACTCGACTTCTCAATTATTATACTTACGTCCACATCTACTACAGGAGTCAGTCCGCTGTGCCCACTCTCTGCGTGTGTGTGACCAGGCAATGACACATCGCCGTTCACTACGTAGCTCGTATTAACACACAATGCTATTTATAAGACCGCATATACGTGTGCGAACCTGTGTTTACTATCTGTCGGTCCAACACAAGCGATGTGTCATCCTACATTGAATGTGAGGTTATTCGAACAAATTGAAATGATGTCGTATGATCGCTAACCGTCGACAAAAGTCGCGTTCTCGGCTTGTGCCAAATACTATTCCGAACGACGACGTATTGAATAAATTTTCACTTATTATTTTGTTATACACAATTGAATTAATGTTTCATAACAACAATGATAATATAGCTGTCTGTTCTACTTTACGTTATTTGTGTTTCTTCGACATTTGTTCACAATATAAAGATTCTTTATAAGCTAGTCATTGATATACAAAGCTAGTATACATCGAAGTTATAGGTTAGGTATCTTATTTACATGTAGATTATTAACATCTTAGATACATATAACGGATACAATAATATCGACTTTTAATGAAAAATATCTATATAGTTGTAAAGTTACGAATGTTACAGTGACGTAAATGCTCCAATTTCTACAGGTTACGGTAATGCAGCACCGCTGACAAATGGTTCAGCTGGGTCACCACTGGGCCGCACGGCGGGCTCACCGCCGGTGACTGGCGCTGGCGGCGCGGGACCCTCGCCGATGGCGGCGCTCATGTCGGTCACCGACACGCTGCCACCAGGCTCACCGCGGTCCGCCGGCGGATCTCCGCCACAACCTCCACAGCAAAGGTCGGCCAGTCGCTCCAGTCAACACTCGCCCAACTCTTCAGGTACGCATTATTATACAACTTCGTGACAAAACGTGGCGAATCATATTAATATTGAGCCGTTACGCCTTAGTTTAAATTTTATGACACGCCAAACCAGTTCCGAGACAATTCCACTTCGTACCGTTGTAAAAGATTCACTATAATTAAACGTGTCAGTGTATCGTGTAGAAAAGAAAGTACCTAGTTGCGAGCACGTTAGTTTTTACAAAAGTTGCCGGTGCCGATTAACGGTAGTCCGCGTTCACTGCGTGTCGTATCTCGTGACGGGTCGGGCTCGGGCCGGCCGGCTACGGTGCGCGGCGTGGCGCCCGACGACCGCTTGCGCCCATACCGTCCAGCTACAGTCTGCTGACTTATCACGAGCGCGACACACATTTCTCTCCTAAACCCTTGGCTTGCGTATAGCAGACGGTAGCTAACGTTGCATTCCGTTCCGGCAGGATCGAACGGCGGGCGGCGGTCGTCGGGCTCCCGGCACGTGTCGTCGACGACATCGGTGTCGTCGACGGAGGCGGGCGAGGGCACAGAGCCCGCGGCTCCCACGCCTGCGCCGCTCCTCAAGTGCACGCTCTGCCAGGAGCGCCTCGAGGACACGCACTTCGTGCAGTGCCCGAGTCAACCGCACCACAAGTTCTGCTTCCCCTGCTCTAGGGATTCCATCAAGCGACAGCAAGGATCAGAGGTGAGTTGACCTTTATTTGCCATACTTGACTTTTCTTTGACATTCTCAAAATGCTTTATGAATCCTAAGGTATCCACAATCTTGTTTGCGTTCTGTTTAGATATTTGAAAGTAAACGAAATGTTTATTCTTCACCAGGTTTACTGTCCGAGCGGAGAGAAGTGTCCACTGGCAAATTCGACAGTTCCATGGGCATTCATGCAGGGTGAGATCGCCACGATTCTAGGCGAGGAGTTTAAACCGAAGAAGGAACGGGAGACCTAGGGCGATGTTGCAGCGCCCCGACTTTATCTCTTGTCCCTCTCGTTATGAATCATAACCGAGAGGAGTAGCACAGTGCGAGTGCGGCGCAATGCGCGCCCACAAGCGTGTGTAGCCGCGCGGCTGCCGCGACCCAGGGCAGGGCCCTCGTCCGTACAAACCGATCACTGTATATAACTTTGTAAATAGTCAACTTTAACTTTAGTTTGTTTACCGATAGCTATCAACGGTCGGATATGGGTTTTCACGGCCGACGAGCGGCTGAAGGGTTCTGTGTTCGGCGCATCGCATGTTTATTTTATTTATTTGGAAGCTCGTGCAGCCGACTCTCTTGTTCACTTTGTGTTCGTGTCGGCCTGCGAGCATGGTGCGATATGCCGGACATGGTGCGCGTCTGTTTTTGACGAATTTTCGATTACTATTGTATGTGTCAGTGTAGACACGACACACGATGAACGATGTGATGATTTGAGCTCGTCCTCGCAGAGACATGTCGTTACATTTCGAGGATGGTACGCTGCTTTACGAGCAGAAATTTCTTCGGATGCCATTTTCTTAGTTACCTTTAGGTCCCGAACCATAGTGAACATGGCATTTATTTATGTGATTCTATATACTATACAAGTATTATACGATGTAATAATCATGACATATTTTATGTAGTCCACAGTACTGATTGTAAAAACGTAGTTATCTGATAACGGAAGCGTATCGCTCCCTGTACAGACCGTAGCTTGATGTATATTTGTATTTATCACATACAGCGCATGCGAAATAGTCTTACTTCTATGAAGCGATTTATTCAGAGTGGCTCGAGTTCCGTTACTGTCTCGCATTTGGCGAAAAAAATCCGCTTTAAGATTTTATTTAGACTTTAGTTAGCGTCTTTTAACACATTGGGATACAATCTAAATTGTAGTTGATGATGCTGGACTGGAGTACATCCTGTCCCTGCATCCTTGAGTTGATTATTTTGTAAGGATAAGTTATACTTTAGTTGTGAGTGTGAGTCGCGGACGCTGCGCGCTGTGTGCGTCGTGCACAGCGTGGCAGCGCCTGCGCCGGCAAGCGGCAGTATTAGCGAGATCGCTTTGCATACGTGAGGGGGCGTACCTAGTCATTTTGTGAAATGTCAAATTGTCAGAACCGCGAACACGCGGCCGTTATAGGAACTCTTAAAACTCGCTGCTATATTTGTATAAAGTGAAGTAATCATTATATTATTATCATTATATATGTAATAATGTTAAACGATTCGTAGTGTACGTCAGTTTCGAAAGCTATCAGACGACGACCGTTTAGCTTGTATGTATTTTGTGTTACGTCAGCAGACGCATAGCGTTCATTAGATCTCGGCTAAATTGAGTTTAGTCGCACTTGTTGGTCGCTCTTAGAATACTTGTAATCATAATGTCTGCTGTTATATCGGGATCTTGTTTATTGCTAAGTTAACATATTTATGCTGATTGTCAAACTTAATCGTACCTACTTCAATCTAATTAACTCGGATAGCTTTTATATATCTGTAAATCGAGACGATACAGTGTCTTTAAAATTAAAACTTAGAGTTACATACAATGAAATTGATATGTTGATTATTTATTTTAGATGTTACTTGTGTACATATACGTACGTTGTACATACTTGGTCTACTTGTAAATATTTAGGTACTATTGGTATACAGCCACCGCGTCAAGGCTATTGATCCAGTATTAATAGGACATTGAACCATCTTGTTTGTTATATTATTTTCTTATTTGAAACTTATATTACTCGCTGTTTTACATTTAAAAATGCTAAACTTAGATTTGATTGTGCTTAACATGAAATATTACTATAAATAAATAACTATGTATAACGTTTAATAATTATGATTTTCATACGTGCGTACTTAGCGCACTTCTTCTCTTGTTCACGTGAATGTATTACTTCAACTGTGTATCATTTTATAATATAAATGATATACTTCGAGTCGATTCGTTTTAGTTGCGATATTGTATCATATTTTTTGCTGTCAGTGGCTCTAAACGTCGCGTTTCTGATAGATTCGAAATTGATATTAGTATTATCAGTGGATACCACCCGCGGAACGGGTTTGTTAAATGTTAATTAATTCTCGCCAAAATTGGCAAAGGTGAAAAATTGTAAGCACAAATTGTGCGTATTACTTTTAATCTTTTTGTTGTGTTAAATGTACGTCAATGTCGATTGTGTGGACAACCGTTCTTACCAAGGTAGTTCAGAGAAGGGCGTTTGATACGGTTAATAACTTATGTTTAAAACATTATGAATGTAGCGCCCTTTTCTGCATTTTTTATATGTTATATAATGACTTAGAACTTAGCATTTCTCTTCAGATATATATATTAATAAGTGACGCTGAGATCTTTTAAAATTTACATTTTTATACGGAGTCCTTCAAGGGTCTACTCTGGGCCATCGTTGAAAAATAATGTTTACAACAACTTCGTCATATGGACGTACATATAACATATCAAACTGTTATTGTCCGCCTTTACCCATAGGCTTGTTTGTAGACGTCGATACTTTATCGACACAAAATATGTATAATTTTGAGACATGTCTCTTTCTTACTGTAAGCAGCAAGTGAAATGCTTCGATTAAGACGTTAATGTAAATGTTGGTGAAATACAATTGATGTGATTTTGTACTTTTTGCATTTTTATTTAAGTACCCTTTTTACATGCATTTTTTTTATCACTCCAATGACATGTGTTATGAAGACAATATTATTATCAAGGCAATCAATATACTTACTAATAAGTTATTTTTAAACTTACTTAAATCAATTTTTAAAATAATATTTTGAAAGTAACTTACGTTGTAGCCAGGTACACTATCAGAGGCCGATTTGTTAATTTATTTATAATTCTGCAGCGCATTATGTGCTCGACTCACTTGAAATAAAATACATAAAAGATTAGCAGAGAGATTTGACAGCTAACTTAATTCGACAACAATATCAAGAATAGTTTTCTATTTGTCAACAGAAAGGAGCGGAGGGACTTCAGAGAGGATGCCGGAGCCGTTGTGTCTGACCAACAGATGAGAAACATTAATACACGTTACCCAGTCGATCGATATTTGGTTAGTATTTTGTCAGCTATAGGTGCTATTTCTTACCGAAATAAAGTAATAATAATAAAGATATAAGAAATAGAGATAGAAAGGTACTTGCATCAACTAGGTATTAAAAAACGCGTTTTTTGTATACTTATTTTAAATGACATATATTATTATATCTATTTACAATCAGTTTGCTGGTTTTATTGTTACACGTTTCAGCAGCGCCGTTCGGAAATGTATGTGGCGTGACTTTGAAACGCAAGTACTACCTCATACATTTACAAACGCGCGTCCTCCAACGGCGCTGCCGAAACGCGGAACGATAAAACCAGCTTTAGTAAAATGCATAGCTGTGATTGACTGGTTTCCCTAAAAATTCAAAAGGGAAGGCTAACAAATTATAATGTAGTCTACACACAATAGGTCTACAGATTATTCTGTTTATACTTCATTTAAGGTAAAATAATATATAAAAATAAAAATTAAAAAAATACTATTAAAATATAAAAGAGTAATTTATGTTATAATTAGAAACCAAAATCCAACATAAAAACAAAAAATGTCAATACAAGTTTATTTGATGATAATAAATATAACACGAAAGCCAATAAAAGGATATGTAGTATTTAGCACAAAACATTTAGTTAACACTTAGTCCTGCCCACGCCTTTATCAAAGTACAATGCTACATTCTATGACGCACATTAAGTGTTAACACGTCATTTTTAACTCCTCATACAACACAGATAGGCGTGGTTGTCCAACTTTTAACATTATTGTATTTTACCTTTTATATGATTTCAGGTCGAAAGCAGCAAAAAGTTCGAGATTGTTAATATTCTAGATGAAGAGTTATGGAAAACAGAGCCAGCATTAAAACCAGAAGATGAAATAATACTAAGAAAACTACATGAAATGCTGCAATCGACTGCGGACGACCTGAAGCTGCTTTCCGGAGAACTGTCAAAATTTCACGAAGCGGGTGTGAAAGTCAAAACCACGCCCACACCATTAGATGAAGAATTCAATGAGAAAGTTCATATTGAAGAAATTGTAAACGCCAAATTCCATGGGTACAAAATCATTGACAAATCAAATTCACGTGCGCCTGAGTACAAGTCGAAGGAAAACGTTGCAAACGATAGTATTTCTGCAGTAAATTCTCAAAAAGTTAAACTTAATAACACTTATGTGCAGGAAAAGCCTGCGCCTACACTTAAGAAGTCTGTCCTAAGAAACCAGTATAAAAAATTAGAGATAACACGCACTAAGGTAATACAAATTAATGGTAATCAAGATAGCACAAAGACTGAACAACTTAATAATGGTAAAATAGTTAATGTCCCAACAGTAGCTTACAACGAGTATTCTCACAAGTATACTGAACCTAAGCTTAGTACGCCAAGCAAAGTTTTAAAAGTACAACAAATGCCAAGTATAAATATAAGAGCCGAATTAAAAGAGCAGAAAGTATTACAATTAGATATTGTACCTAAAAATAAAGATTGTGTTCCATCTAATACGGTTACAAAGAACGTAGCAGTAATTGCAATACAACATGAGATACCAAAACCTTTACCTACTAAACCTACACCTATCGCTTTTACTACTGAATCTCATAAATTCATCAGCCATTCTCATTCAGGTAAACCTAAAGTAAGATTAATATCTAAACTATCAACATGCGAAAGCAGTTGCTCTACTTATAACGGCAGCTCCGATTCACATATTAAATTTAAATCTCAGAAACGAGTACTAAGATCTCCAAAAACTTCGGCCCGATCTGATCGTAAAAAATCTGACATTAAAAAACAATCAAACAAACGATCACATCTGAATCTAGATGAATGGCGAAACAAGCTGAATGTTGTTTATGGACCGACACGTCTTTCTAGTACACAAACTAATAAGCCTTCCAAATCAAAAAGTAAACTTAAAGTCTCACCTAAAAAAACAAATACACTTAATAATAAGCTAACTAGACCTAGTACACGCAACAATGCCGGGTATATACCATATTCGAAACTGACTATAGGAGGTGTGAGAGCCAGCGATATCGAAAAAGAAATAGCCGAAATTCCTAATAAAAGCAACCTACCGCTGAGTCCAATATTAGATAGGATCTTAAGTAGCCGAGAAAATTCTTTTAGCAAACACAGTCCCAGAAAAACCAAAACTTCGAATGGTCAAAAAATTCTTAGTACTTCTGATGAAAATTTATTACAAGAGGTGATCGATATAGAAAATACTGTAGGAAAGACGTTATCTAAAAACTTCAAAAGTATTAGTAGTGGTGCAAAATCACAAAAGGTTTCAAGTGAAACCGATGAAGCAAAAGATAATGAAAGCTATGACGATGACTTTGAGGATGAAAAATCTGATCATTCTGGGCAATCTGCGAACCAAAGAGTTTATAGCAGGCATACAAACGAAAGTAATAAAACAAGCGAAGAAGAAAATAACTTACCATCGGAGAGTGACGATCATAATAATAGTGAAAACGAAGTCAAGTGTGAACCCAGGACGTCGAACGCAAACAATCATAACTTAACATATACGAAAGCATCAAAACTCTCATTCAAAAATAAAATTGATATCTTTGAATTCGTTCATGAAGTTGATACGCAAGATTCTGCTACACAAAGTAATGGAAAACATAAGATAACACCAAATGAAACTCAAACAACGCCCAGAAGCGACATAAATGTACAACCAATACACAATGATCTCTGGCCATCTATTGATCCCAATGGACAAGTTGAGAAAATGTTTAAAGTAGAGAAAGAATTCATAAAACAGCTTATCGTGGAGGAATACGGAGACCTACTTGAAAAGAATGTTACTAAACCTTCTACGTCAAATGAAAGTGTCAATAAAAAGAATGTAGCGGCATCTCAAAAGAACACTCAAACATCTCCAGCACACGTGAAGCATGTTATGACGTCACCTACTCCAACTAAAACTAGGACTACGTCTCCTTTTACAGGCTTAACTGTGGACCACCATACAAGCCCCTTGATTTTTGTCACTAATGACGATGATATTAAAATTAATATTGAAGAAGAAGAAGATCTCGCAAGTTCTATAAATCTGTCTTCCCCTAGATTCAGTTTACGTTTACCAGGCACTTTTCGGGAAGTTATTTCGAATATGGCACACAGCTCGCGAAAAACCGACAAAATAAGTACTACGGAAGCTAGAAAAAAATCTACAGAAACAACGCAAAGTTCTAGAGAAGCTAGAAAAAGTACTATAGAAACTAAGCGAAGAAACACAGTAGTTAAAAAAATAATGAATGTTGATATTACATCAACGAGCACTAGTACCAGAGAGGCTGACTCCTCAGACATTAGTAGTTTAGGTGAAGTAAAACTTAGGAGAATACTTGGGAAAGCTTTGATATCATCTGATTCTGAGTCTGTTTCATCATTGTCGTCAAAATGTAGTTCTGATTTGCAATCAGGCATATTACCTTTGAGGAGTGAAGGTGAAATGAGTTTAGGTTTAAACAGAAAGTCCAATAAATATAATTGTAATAAAAGTGAGGGAGAAGCTAGTTTCGGTATGTTGTAATTATTTGTATGTAATTTTGGTCATAGATCATTTTTTGGTGCCTTAGCTTGTTGAGTTAATAGGAGTATGTGCGAGGATCAGTACTGATGAAACGAATTTAAAGGTTGTTTAGAATTATTGTTCTTTATAGAGGATGGCCATAAAGTTGACTATAAGCTTGAACTTTTACATTTGCTCAATTTAATATATATATTGAGCTTTTTATAGAATTCATGATTCTTGATACTAGATATATTAAAATTGGATTGTTGTATTGTATATACTTGTGTTAGTATATTGTTGGTATATAGATACATAGTTTATACTTCCAGTACTCGTCCTCAAGTAATTATTAATGTGTTCATTGTCACTATTTGTTGTTCACCTAAAGTACAAATCAGATAACACAATGATAGACTATAATTTTATTGTAAGTGTATCTGTATATAATATTTTAGTATATTTTATATGCCATTTGGTTATTTGTAATGAAATAGATATAAATACTTAAGGATATTTTTTGCATTATGACTGAATAAACAGTTGTTATAAATGTATAGTTTAATTTATTTTGCATCAACATATCAGTTGAGGCTAATTGATTGGTGATATCCACTCAAGTAAGTATCTACTCTACTGAAGACAGCTAATTCTTACCTAATTTAATTATGTTGCTAAGTTTGTGATCTCAGTAAACTATTAAGGTAGGCAGTGCCACAGTAATATTATCTAATTATACAGTATACCGACTTCATACAGATGGACGAAGCGCGAGCTATGCCTACGCGCCTTGATCTCGGTACAACAAGTCTATATAAAAAAAGTATATTTACAATCACAAAACTAAATGGAAACACAAAGTAGGCAAATGTAATTAAAATGCTGGAGGCGGGCAGCCCTATCGCATGTTTACGTACCGCGCGTCCGCGCGGCTGTAGGCATTTATTTTAAAAATACGGCCAAGTAACAATACTGTATAGATAATATTACTGTGGCAGTGCCCTTTTGTCTTTATGGAGTGCACGCCACTGATTGTATGTAAATATATTTAAACTGTTTATGGGTCTTTGTTGGAGGTGGCCTATCTCCAGCAGTGGACGTCTTTTAGCTGATATGATGATGTTACCTACCTAGGATTAACAAACTTTTCTATTGACATTTTATGGCGACAAAATTCGTTTCTGTTAGGTACTGAAATGAGAAACGGTCCTTAACTCCCTAGGTTTAATTTTACCTACTTTTATTAATTTAAAATGCGAACATATTACTTAGTGATAGAAAAACGTAATCAAACATTACACGGATATTTTATTAAAAATGAGATGTATTTACCTGAACTTTGAAGTGCCGACATTTGAGGTTTTTCGGTGAAATTTTAATTTGTCAAATGTTATCTTTAACCACAAGAATATGTACACAATTAATTAAAATACAATTTAAAAGTTTAAATGCAGCGCGCAACGAGAACGACACACGAGAAAAAGTTTTGACTTATGAACTTAACGTTCAAAAACAAAAATTTTTTTTTACAGTGTTTATTGTTAGTTACTTGATTAAGATAATGATAATAATATGTATGATAATGATAATGATAAAACTTTACATAATATATATTGGATCAAGCTCTAACAAAACAATTTCAACCACAGAGCTTAATAAATAATAGCCTTTCAACTCGTCCTTGTTCTGAGCCTTTCAAACTACAAAGTTTTAGAACGATTGCTTTTTGCTTTTGATGGTTTGATTGCAGTGTGACCATATGTGGCAGGATCCTGCTTTTTCAGCAGTTTTAGCCCTTTATTTTTCTCCCTGGCATATATGTTTGACGTTTTAGAAATCTGGCAGTATTTGGCAGTTTAAAGCAATATAAGCTGGCAGACTTGGCAGCACAGTTTATAAAAGTAGTTTGGTACAGTATCAACAAAAGAAATTAGAAAGAAATAAATTAGGGAGGAATTTTTAAATGCCAATGGCAACATTAGTTCGGAGATTTACCATATCATCTCTTATTGAATTTGTAGTTCATTCCATTCTAAACCTTAAAGTGCTGAACAAAATATTTATATTAATTGTATCTTTAGTTGTCAGATGTTTTTCTAATTAGTCGGATTAGAAAAACTTTCACAGACAAAATTTTCGTTCTTATTTCATGCGGTGTGAATGTTTACTATTCCTGATTTATCATGAAACATAAATATGAACAATTATATAGCCTAGAGTGGACTGTGGGAGCAGGATCCATCTCTTTCGTCCTGATTAGCAAAAGCAAAAGATGTTTCATTTTGTAAAACATTTAACACTAAGTTGATGCTTTAGTTGTCTAATATAATTATATGAACATGCAACCACTACCTATTAAGCATAAGAGGAACATGATCGGATACAGTGGGCAGTCATCGGTTAAAATACATTATTTAACAATATAACAGAAAAAATGTAAAAAGTATTAGTAAGTAGGTATTAAAATTTCTTTATAATTTTAGGTGCAAAAGTTTTGTAAAACGTCTTCGCTAGAAGATTACTAGAAAGGCTACCAGATTTTTAAAATTTTAAAATAGTAACGGCATTATTTCGGAATTTTGTGCTAAGAGTTGGCAGGATTAGTCGGTTTTCTTGCCTAGGTTGGGCAGGATCGCTAATTTAAAGTTGGTCACACTGTTTGATTGACGATTGTGACATTTGGTTTGGTGATTTCTTGTTCGTGCTGTACGAGCGCAGTAAATTATTTAAAGAGCACTAACTCATAATTAATTACTCCGTTACTCGTAATTCAACTCGCAGACAGAAAAGTACCTGCTGCAATTTGTACAATAAATAAATTGTGTGTTACTAGAAATAAAAGCGAAATTATATTCATTACGTTTCGTATTTTGGAAAAAAAATATGAAGTTGTTGTTAATATTATCTCTTTTGCTGGGTATAAGTTGTGGTAAAAGGTTTGAACATAATCCAGGGCCAGGATACGACTGCAGCCATTGCCAGCCGGAACAAGTGCATATTGCCTTTGGTGGTAAGTAAATCTTTAATAAGTAGGTAGGTACTCTAGGTACCTAGGCTAGGTAGGTACATAAAATTTGTCGGTCTTGTTGATTGTACATCCAGTAACCTCTGACCTTGTTGATATACAAAGGATAAACTAAATGACAGCTAAAGGCACTCTAATAAATTATTTAGAGACATGGTATATCGAATTTTTATATATATTTTTTTCGAATACCTACTTTTACACTTTTAACCACTCGTATGCTACAATATCAGACACAATAGAAATAACATTGTGTCTCGTCTGCATCTAAGCATACGGGTTAACTAATTATAATTTATTTTGAAACTGGATGGGCTTCTACTAAGTTTTAATAATAATTTGTTATTGCTTGATGTGATAATTTGTACTACAATGAATTAATGATGTTTAGTCTTCCTAAGTTCTTACCTGACAAGTCTTAGTTAGCCATGTTTTCTTAAGAATTTATTAATTTAAAAATGTTACTATAAATGTATTAACGGGTGATTTCCGTGTCATAGTCTCAGAAAATTTTTTGTACACCCAAACTCTAATCAAATAGGTACATAAGGATTATTCTGTGTAGGATTCAAAGCCGCATAACATTCACTCTCACTTCAACAACTGCACTACAGTTTTTTCTTATATCTTAACTTTATAACAGACATAAGACTGAGCCCTGTTATTATAGAAGCGGATGGTTCCGATTTCCACTTTCCATTAGATGAGCCCTTTTTTTTTTTTTACCACATTCACACAGCGCCATCTAGCCCCAAATTAAGCAATTATATTTGCTTGTGTTATGGGTACTAAACAACTGATAAACTACTTATATACATTTTTTTTTGTAAATAAATACATATTATAGATAAATTACACCCAGACACAGAACAAACAATCATGCTCATCACACAAAGGTTTGTCCTGGGTGGGAATCGAACCCACAACCTCCGGCTTAGCAGTCAGGGTCACTAACCACTAGACCAACAGGCCCGTCAGAACCTTAACTCCTTTGCTACTATAGACAATAGAAAAAACAACAACTATTTTAAAAAAAGGTTTTGAAGACCACAATGTTAATGCCTTCTAGTTATATTATAAACTAGCTTCCTGTGGTGCGGTTTCACCCGCGTCTTTGCTTACTGCTTGGTTCCCGTCGCCAGAAGCGTATTGTTACATAGCCTATAGCCTCCCTCAAGATCTGGGCTACCATACGCAAAAAGAGTTACTCAAATCCGACTGGTATATAAGCCAAGATTTTTTATTTTATTTTCATTTTTACTTATTCAGGAAAACTAACAATTGTATAACACCTCTTAAAACTTAACATTAAATCTAGAACATTTTAGGTAAACAACACCATTACTAACACCACATGATAATTTATATTAGACACAGGTTACATCTAATTAGGTTTAAAACAAAGAGACTTTGTATTTAATTATTACAAATTTTGAATATAAAAATTAAGTTAAATACTAACAAAGAATAATAGTAGTGCAACGAAAATAGAAAGGAAAAGGAGGCTAATTATTTTCAGAAGCAATGATAGTAGTATATAGTCCTTTCTTAAACTGATATAACGACAAACAGAATAGATCCAGTTTGGTAAATTCACTGTTGTAAGATCTCATTAACATTAAGAGGGGCATGTAAGATTGCACGAGATATGTTTCTAAACTAATACTGTGCCTCTAATGCACCCAAAATTTAAACAAGCAAGCATTTTTTTTTACTTTTTTTTTTTATGATGGCTCATGCACACATGTATGTTGGAAGACAAAGTAGGTGCAATAGTTTAAGTTACTTTGTGCACTTTGCAATAAAATATTACAACAAAAAATAACTTAACTAAAATACATTTGAATACCATATTGCTATTAACTCATATCTTGTTTATACATAAAATTATGTTAATGTGATAACAAAGTGGTGTGACAAATAATATACATCTACATATACATGTAATAAAATTGGAGTGTCTGTTTGTAATATTGAAATAACCGTTTTTTACTACATGTATATGAATATATATACGGTACATACACCAAAATAATTTTTTTTACAATTTTTGTCTGTCTGTCTGTTTGTTCCGGCAAATCTCTGAAATGGCTGGACCGATTTTAATGGGAATTTTATTGGCAGGTAGCTGATGTAATAAGGAGTAACTTAGGCTACGTTTATTTTAGTAAAATTCTTTTCTAAATAATATTAATATGCGATGTAACCGACATTTACTCTGGCGGAGCTGCGGGCAACAGCTAGTTATTAATAACACTATTGTTGATAATTATGTTTGGGTCAATTAATAGTTGATTCTCTTTGGGCTGGTCTATTATTTTGATTATCCATCCCAAAACCTAGAAACCTAGAATCTAAAGACAAGATAAAATAATGAAATAATTGTCTTTATTGATAGGCAGTGGTCGAGTTCCAACATTGCAGAAATGAGCAAAGGTTTTATATGCCATTAAGATATAATGCTTCCTTCAAATTTCATATCACATAGTATCACATACTAACATAGACTACGCTCTTTTTTTAATTCTCTTCGGTGGCAGACGAGCCAACAGACCACCTAATGGTAAGTGGCAACGGTCACTCATGGACAAAGCCGCTGCCTACTGTCATATTGATGCTCTCTTTAAACCTCATGAAGAAGGACATGTCATACTACTACTGCTATGCTCTGTTACTAACTCATTTCTAAACAACTTATGGACTGTTCATGTATGTGTGCATGTCTGAAATAAAGATATTTTATTTATTGTTGGATATTATAGTATCTGATAGTCTTCGTAACATTTGAATGACAACTAACATACCTACATTCTTTTAATATTGGCTAGTCCATCTTGAGTTCGAATTACAACCTTACCTCAGATTACAACAAAATAATAACAGAAGTGGAATCAGTATGGCACTGCTTGATTTGCCCTTTCTGTTTAACATACATTTGTTAAACATGTATTGTTTAATTAACAAAATACCTCCAAAATTTAATTGTTTTAGTGTTATTGCAATTGCAATTGCATGCTGATAATATACAAGGTTGGCTGATAGAAATCGCTGTCGACGATAAGGCCGACTCCGCATTTTACTTACCTACTGATAAATTTATATTATGTTTAAAAGGCCTTTTCATACACTTGCTCAAAGGGCTCAAGGTGGTTTGGCAATTTCAAACTTTATAATTATTTATATGAAAATTTGAATGTAGGTATAGTAATGTATTAAGATTTGATGCCAGAGATGTACATAGAATACTTTTAATGCCCAAAAATGGGTCTGGTTTCCGAGTTACATTAATTAAACACATACCATTTTCCGTGCGAGCAAAGCCACAGGGCGCAGCTAATATAAAATAAATATTGAGTTACTTCAACAGAATGGCTCCCAGTATCACTTTATCTGACCTGGTTATCGAACCCGAGACCTACCACTAAACCACACAGGCAGTCAAATTCTCGGTATTATTAGACCAGATTCTGGAATTGTGGTAGGTAAATGGCAACAAGTTAGCTCCCTGTGGGTTGTGGGTGGTACACATTAGAACACTACAGGGGTCGGGGAATAATTTTTAACAAAAAAAAGCCGACTTCAAACACAGAAAATTCCCTCGACTGTTTTTCGGCTCCATCATCAGATCGACTCCAGAACTTCATTAAATAATAGTGCCTTAAACTACTTAAAAAATTAACAAACGCACTAGTTACCTCTACGGTTTTCGAAGGCTCCTCTCGATTTCTCTGGGATGCTATCATCAGATATTGGTTTCCTTTTCATGGTACCACTCTTGGGATATGTCTTTTTCAACAAAAAAAGAATCGTGAAAATCGGTTTTTAAACGACGAAGTTATCCGCGAACACATGACAATATCCATACTAATATTATAAATGCGAAAGTAACTCTGTCTGTCTGTTACGCTTTCACGCCTAAACCACTGAACTAATTTTGATGAAATTTGGTACAGGGATAGAATAGACCTTGGAGAACAACATAGGCTATCTTTTATCTAAAAATGGCTTTAAGGGATGAAAGTTTGTATGAAAAATCATCAATGTTAACAGAGATATAACCGAGATTCACGCAGGCGGAGCTGAAGGCAACAGCTAGTATATATATGACCGTATATAAATGTTGAATGGAAAAACCTCCCCCTTTCTTGAAGTCGGTTAAAAAGGCGTTAAGCTATGTAGGTTTTATTATTTTTACTCTTACTCTTGTTTGTTTTCCATAATCCGCAGACAATATAAACGGGATCGTGGTAACATGGTCGACTTTCAACGCGACACACGATTCCCGCGTGCAGTACGGCGAAGGTATCATGGACAAGGAGGCCCAGGGTCACGCCAAGCTGTTCATAGACGGGGGGTGGCGAAGGAGACGCCAGTACATACACACGGTTACGCTGCCCAACCTCAAGTATAATACAAGATATGGTAAGTAGCATGATAAGGTTGGTATTGTGACTGGTAAGATAAAAAAAAATCACAATAATTTTTGTTTGATAATTAGATATTTCATTATTAACCTGATACAATCATAAACAAAGTAAGTTTTTCGACTTCGGCAACATTTTTTTTGTTATAATATATGTAAAAAATCAAGGTTAGTATTTGTCATTTAAAAATTGGAAAATAAAGCACAAAAAGAACTTCTTCTTCTTCTTCTTCGCGTGATAGGCGGCGATTACTGACCAATATACTACTAAACTTGTAGGATAGGCGAAATATGCCATTACTCAATAACACAATGATTAAAAATACTATTGTATTGTCATACAAGTCAATTGAATGTTTTGTTTCTATGATTTCTATATTTACGTAATAAAATGTTTTAGAATTTTTTTTCAAGTAGATTAATAATTATATTAGTTAATAGAAAACGAATATTTTGCTGTTAGTAAACACAGTTCTAAGTTAAGCTCGCTTTTGTACATAAATTATATTTATATCTTTTTTAATGTATCTTTCTGTGTGAAATAAATAAAATAAAAATTAACACAACCAGAAAGGCAATGTGTTGACAAAGGGCACAATATCAAGTACCCGTAACCGAGCGACGTGTGGGTATGAAAAGATTAATGAATGTTGAAAAGGCAAAGGAGGTTTTTTGGATCGTAGCAAATGGCGTTCTATAGTCTCTGCTTACCCTGTTAAAGGGAGACAGGCGTAAAGTTATTTTTTTAATTAAATGTCTGTCTCTGTTTATCCAGTGTACCACGCTGGCTCCGTGTACGGTTGGTCGGAGCTATTCTCGTTTAAGACTCCTCCGAAAGGCGAGAACTGGCCGGTCCGCGCCGCCATATACGGCGATATGGGCAACAAGAATGCGCACGTGAGTGACAAATACGTAATACCTAGATCTCATAAGTAAGCAAAGTCGCTGATTTGCCGACTGCCGAAGTCAAGGAGGGTAATGTTTTTCGAGCGTACGTAGGTATGTCTATTTCTTTGGCACGCTCTACAGTCTGAATGCCTTAATGGATTCTAAGTTTTAACGTAATATGAGGCGTCATTAGATTCGTATTGATTGTGGAAGTGGCATACGAGTTGGTATATAATTTTGCAATGTAGCGTCAACAAGAAAAATAGCATTTTCTTTTCTGTTTTCAGTTTGTTTTCGTTAGGCAAGCTTTTTGTTTTTGAATAATACATTTTGCTTGTTTCTGTTACCGTTGTATATTAATGATGTAGTGATTGTCGCCTACAATTTCCTGTTGTTCATGATAACCCATGTTCCGCCAGATTATCCTTCTGACACAACTGTAAATATTTGCATTACAAACACACAATTATTATTTTTTTATAAGACTGGTGGCAAACAAGCATACGGACCACCTGATGGTAAGTGGTAACCGTAACCTGTAGAGATGGCTGTGTTTTCCAAGCATTACGAAAGTAGTAATGCTTAGAAAACAACCCAATCGTTGCCGACCACGGAGAAGGGGATGAGGAAGGAAAAGGGAAAAGGATCAGGACTGATAGGGTATTTGGGCTGCCGGCGCTCTCACTCACCAAGCGAAACACATTAGCAAGAAAACTTTTGTAACATTGTATTGTAGTATTGCTATTACATATCTAATTAAATACGCATATTGTAATAATACGGGGTCCATGCGTGCACGCACTCTCATCTTATTATTATTACACAACAACACATATATATCTATTCAATAGAATATCATATTATATAATATATACATTCTTTATTAGTCATACTATATATATTTTGAACTTAATCAATGGATAACCTTGTAATAACGGTGTTTTATCAAAATTGTAGGGGATTAAGAACCAAGTTGCATACCTTGTATATAAATATATTATTACATGACTACGATATTATCATACTGACTGCGACGTGGTTACACGGTGCCATCTGTGATGGGAAACTTAAAAAACAACATATCCCTGTCAAAAAGAACAAAAATTCAAAATATCCTCTATGGTTTACGCCGGCTTTAATACATTTATTTAAAAACAAAAGTAGTGCTTGGAATAAATGGAAGAATTATAGTAACAAATCGAATTATGAAATTTTTAGTGTATACAGGAGTAGGTTTAAGATACTGGCACATGAATGCTACAAAAAATATATGGCGTCAGTAGAGGATAGCATATGTAATAATATTAATTATTTTTGGACATATATTAATAATCAGAAGGTAAACGCAGGTATACCTATTCAACCCCCCAACGGGGTTCTCGCCTTGTCGCGGCGGGGGGGCTTAGTAGCCGTGGTTACCAAGGACCACGGTGAACCAAGAGGAACCCCAAGGAGGCGCCGCTCCTCTGGGCTTTGCCGGTAAGCCCACGATGGAGCGGCTCTGGTGGGTTGCGGAGCTGTTTGGGCGGCACCGCAACTGGGTCGGGCTGCAGTGTTGCTTCGGCGACACTGCGGCTGAGGAGTGGCGGGGCCGCGGCGGGAGAGGAGTGCCGGTATAACGGTGCGCCGCTCTCCCTATCTTCCGCGGCCTCGGCGGGGCCGCAACCGCCAGATTGCGGACGCGGTGGGGCCGCAGGGGAAGAGGAGTGTCGGTATTGCGATGCGCCGTTCTCCCTATCCTCTGCGGCCGAGTTGGCCTGCGGGCGGCGATCGGGCAGTCGCCGCCCGAACAGCACGGGCCTGAGACGGCAGTGCGCGTGTTCCGCACGCGCCTCTCGAAGGAGGGGGGGGCTAGGCCCCTAAATCGGACGGGGCCCGCTCGCGGTAAGCGGGCCATGGCCCGTCGGGGTCGCGGATGAATGCGCAAGCGACTCCCGTGACCCCGACACTCTGGCCGTCTGGAGGAACACCGTGGGTTTTAGTCGGTATGCTGGCCGCGCTTTGAGTGCGGTCGGAGAGTCCGAAATAACCCCCGCCTTGCCCGGGCGGGTGCGTATGCGTAATGCATTTTCCACGTATAAAAAAAAAATAAAAAAAATAAAAAAAAGGTATACCTATTCATGTATCGTATAAAGATAAGTCTGCTGACGACCCCGTCGAAGTTTGTAATTTGTTCTCGTCTTCTTTTCATTCGTTCTTTGAACCATCTGGTGTCGATGTTGATTTTGATGAGTCGAGTATACCCGACACAAACACTACGTCTGAAGTTAATCTGCAAAGCATACACGTTACCAAAGAAGAAGTACGAAAAGCACTTCAGATGCTAGATGTCAGTAAGGGGTCAGGCGTAGACGGCATTCCTCCTTTATTTTTTAAGCATACTGCTGAATTAGTTTGTCAGCCACTACAGTACTTGTATAATCGTTAGGAGGGAGTCTTTCCTACAATCTGGAAAACCGCTCGCATAGTACCTGTGCATAAAGGTGGATCTGTGAACGATGTGGAGAACTACCGACCCATCTCGATACTGCCCGCTCTTTCAAAGCTTTTTGAAAAACTAGTACACAACATAATATATCCAACGTTACACAATGTTATTATTGAACAGCAACAAGGGTTTGTACAGCGACGCTCAACTACTACAAACCTAGTTAGTTACACTACTTACCTTTTCGAGAGTTTAGACGCAAACAAACAAACAGACAGTATTTATACTGATTTTCAGAAAGCTTTTGACAGAGTAGACCACAAATTACTTTTAGAAAAACTTGCATTCAACGGCATTCGGGGTAATCTTTGGAGGTGGTTTAAGTCTTATATCTCTAATAGAACACAGAAGGTGGTAATTAATGGACATGAGTCTGATTATGTTTCTATCACTTCTGGAATTCCGCAGGGATCCATAATGGGACCTCTGCTATTTATCATCTTCATTAACGAAATACACCACTGTTTCAATTACTGCAATTACCTGTTGTACGCGGATGACTTAAAAAATGTTCATACTATTGAAAACGATGAAGATGACTACAAATTTCAGGATGATTTAAATAGATTTTCAGACTATTGTGTTAAGAATAAATTACGCCTTAGTATTAGTAAATGTAAATCTATTACTTTCACAAAAAAACAAAACGTAAGTCGTTACCAGTATATACTATGTGGCGAGCGTCTTGAATCTGTAGTCTATTAGAGATCTCGGTGTCATATTCGATACCAAGTTGCACCTTGACATTTACATTGACAACATAATAGCTAAGGCCTTCAAGCTGTATGGGTTTGTTATGCGATCTGGTTCAAAATTTACCCGACCAACCACTTTTTTGCACATGTATAAATCTCTTATTCGATCCCAATTAGAGTATGCTGTGCCCGTATGGAACCCCTTTTACAACAAGTATATAAATGCATTGGAATCTGTACAAAAACGCTTTTTACGCAGTATGCACTATAAATGTTATCACAATCTTCTCGAATATGACGTACTTTTAGATAGATACAACCTGTCAACACTTGAGTCAAGACGACTACAACTCGGAAATGTTTCTATACGATATTTGTCACAATAAATATGATTGTGTGTCTCTTCATAATAGGTTATGCTACAGAGTTCCTCTTAGAACACATTGTCGGAATGCCTGTCAACTTTTTAATACCTCTGTTTGTCGTACTAATGCTGGTAAACGTTCGCCATTAAATAGATTAGTTGACTTGTATAATAAGAATTTCAACACGATAGATATACTTGTAACACGTATTGGCATTTTCAAAAAAATTATAAAAAGCTCAAAGCTGACGCCTGTAATGTTGTAGCTCACTAGTTTTTCTTCTTTATTCACATTTGTATAATCTCACTGTTAACATTATTTTATTATTTTAACTTTATTATTATTGAAACACTTTTTTGTATACATTATTATTATTATTAATTTTCTTTTATAAACTACTCTCAACCTCTTTGTCAAGCCTTTCCCCAAACTAGCTTAACAATAATCACACTATCTGATGGCAAGCAGTCAATGGTATCCAGAAATATTAGACATCATCTCAATAGCCTTCGTAGAAAACTTTCGGCGCCCCGTCTATGGCAGCAGTTTTGAATGCTTTGAATGTCACGCCCAGCTTGTTAGACTTGAAACTAAATTTGAAAGGAAAACATATTTATAGTAAACTAGCTGTTGCCCGCAGCTCCGCCCGCGTGTATGTCGGTTATATCACACATGAACAAATCTCTGTTTATTCTAAAATAAACGTGGCCTAAGTTACGCCCTATTAATTTTCTTTTTTTTTTGTACCATTAAAAACAAGGACAGAGACAAAATAAGATTTAATAGATTGCTTTGAGGTGCTGGTAGGCCCTTGTAAGTCTATAATATCTGGTCTTCCAGTCCCTATCATACCTACAAGACGAGGCCCAGCGCGATAGGTTTGACGTGATCCTGCACGTGGGAGACTTCGCATACGACATGGATACAGACAACGCGCTGGTGGGCGACGAGTTCATGCGACAGATACAGCCGCTCGCCGCCGCCGTGCCTTACATGACGTGTCCCGGGAACCATGAGGAGAAGTAGTCAGTATACCTTACCACTCCATAGTTTATATATATATTTTTTTTATATTAGCTTGCCAAAGTGACTTCACTCCGCCTGATGGAAAGCAGTCAGTGGAATCCAGAAGTAGTGGCCACCATACCCAAAGCCATCGTCTTAAACTGCTGGTATTGTGGCCTCCAATATGGCGGCTGGGAAAAAGGTTAGGGGAAGGAAATAAGGGAAGTGAGGAAAGAGGAAAGGGGGAAGTTAAGATTAAGTTAAGATATTTAAGGTTTTATGCTAATTCTAAGCTTGTTATCTGTAATCTATACTCTATACTATTATATACAGCGAAAGAGTTTGTTTGTTTGTTTGTTTGTTTGAACGTGCTAATCTCTGGAACTACCAGCCGGATTTCAATAATTCTTATTTACGTATGATAGCCCAGTTTTTGAGAAAGGTTTTACGCTATGTAAAATCACGCTACTGACGACAGGAGCAGAGCATTAAGCAAAGACGCGGGTGAAACCGCGCCGCGGAAAGCTAGTCTTTTGTATGTCGCCTCTGGGCAGTAAACAAATATTTTTTTTTCTTTTCTTTTCTTTTTTATTATAGTACTCGGCAAACAACTTGAACAATTGCGGCTTCAGTTGGCGCATGTGCAATTCTGAGCCAAATAATCGGCATTCTAGTAATGATTCGGCTAATTTTAATTCACGGCATGCAAGTGTCATATTTTGGTAATATATCAATTGCTGAGCGCCTAGACAAGGTGCATAAATGCTAATAGAATAGATTAAAAAATGTATGAGATTGACATAAGCTAACGACAATGTTGGCGTTAGCTTATGTCAGTCGCATACATTTTTAATCTATTGTATTCTATTAGCATTTAGACTGGTCTCATCATGCCTACCGAATATCTATCGCTGGATTGGAAAAATTTACGATTTTTCCGGCTGCATTAACAGTTTAAAGCACTTCTTCTTGATTTTTCTATAATCTCCTCTCTTACACACTACTGTAATGTAGTGGCGAAGAGTGACGTTTTGTAAGAGGGAAGCCGGCGCAAAATTTGTTTACCTTGAAGCACGACGTATGGTCTATTTCTACACTTTAATAGATAAATAGTCTTTGTGATTTATCTCAAAGGGAAGCCGGTAGGAATCGGGTTATATGGACTCTTCGCCACTGCTGTAATGTATTATTTTCCCAATATTGCAGTAACTTCAGCAACTACGCCCACCGGTTCACGATGCCGGGTCAGGCTCCCAGCCTATTCTACAGCTTTGACCTCGGCCCCGTGCACTTTGTCTCCATTTCTACTGAGGTGTACTACTTCACTAAGTACGGGCTTAAACTCATCACCAACCAATACGAGTGGCTTCAAGAAGACCTGGCTAAGGCGAACTTGCCGGAGAATAGGTAAGGACTTAAGTAATAAATAGGTAGACTATGTTACCTTGTTAATAAGCTTTGTGTCTCAATATGTAGGTATATGCCAAAAATGTGGTCTACCATTCTACGGTTCAGCTTCATTTGAATGTCATGAAACAAGAATGTAGATTTCACTCACACTCAGTTAGAAAAGTCAACCTTATCTTGTATGTGCCTGCGTCACTTTGCATGCTACTTGAAATTGTAACTCACTAAAATTGTAATAACCTGGCGATTAAAAAGAGTGGCCTGAGTTTCTTGCCAGTTCTTCTCATGGCTCTACTTCGTCAGCGAACTGGCTGTAGGTTAATTGGCTGACATTTTGTAACTTTAACGTTCATAAGTGTTAATTTAATTAACCTAGTGAATAAATGATTTTGACTTTGACTTTGCGTGGGTGTCTAAGGTACTACTGGGCAACGTTTTACCGTGGTCACAAATTTAAATAATTTTCACCAATAAACGTCATATAGCTAGTTTTCGATCCGCAGGAGCAAACAATCTTGGATCACAATATTTGGTCACAGACCGATGTACTGTAGCGCATGTAACCGTATATCTCGTTATCCCGGACGTACTCGTACCAGTAAGTATATACTAGCAATTACCAGTATGTAGCTAGTACTTGTTGTAGGTCCAAACGTCCCTGGATTGTGCTGTTTGGCCACAGACCGATGTATTGCAGCGATTCTAATGATATAGACTGCAGTGTGGAATATACTAGAGTTGGGCTATTCGGATTGTATGGTAAGTCCACATTTGGGAATTTCTGACTATTTTTAAGTCCTATGTTTTGCAATATCACATTACTTAAATTGATCACTCACATCACTTTTATATTAGACCTGATATGACTCGTTTTGTTTAATTTTAAATAATTAATGGGCTGGCGCAACATGGGTATTATTATATCTATGCTTATATCTTCGGGAAAAAGTCGAGAAGTTAAGTGAATGTGCAAGAAATATGCTTTTTCATATTCTATTTCGCCTCCGTAAGAAAATTTATAGGTACATTATATTAAGAATAGCTAGCTTACCGTGGCGCGGTTTCACCCTCGTTTTTGCTTACTGCTCTGCTGCCGTCGCCAGGAGCGAGATGCTACATAGCCTATAACATTCCTCAAGAACTAAGCTATCATAAGAATCAAAGAATTTTTGAAATTCGACTGGTAGTTCTAGAGATTAGCGCGTTCAAACAAACAAACAAACTTTTCCACTTTATATAATAGTATAGATTATTATGATATTGCTAGGTTTGGAGCCACTTTTGAAACAGTACGGTGTGGACCTGGTGATCTGGGCACACGAACACTCATATGAGAGGACCTGGCCGCTCTATGACAACAAGGTCTACAACGGATCATATGAATATCCATATATCAATCCTAGGTAAGTTACAATCCCACAATTTTCCTATTATATATTATATTTATTTATTATATTTTCTTTCTGTATAACGCTAAAGAACTTAACAATAATAAATATAGAAATAAAGAACACGTAACACTTGTTAATTTTAATAATCAGATATTGAAATAAATAAAATTGTTTAGCAAAGTCTCACGTGACAATCGGCATAGCGTACTGTGCCAAGTACGAGTCGTACTTTAACCGCTAACCAAGAAATACTGTCAATGTTTGCGTATACTAAAGTGCACCAAACTTTGCCTTATCTAATAATGTATGTAATGGTTCTTTCTATCTTATTTAAAAAATATTACAAATCTATTTACCGATTAATCTTTTGCATTGTCATGCAGACTGATATACTCACCCAGTTTCTGAAAGGCTGATCAACGCAAAATTAAATAATCACCTGTTCTCTCATTTGAAGTACCAATTGGGGTTGCTAAAAGCATAGATAATTAGTTTAATTTGATTTAATTATTAACTAATTAAATTTTCCATTTTTTGGCATGCTTTTAGGTACTGCACATGAAATTTAAAAGTTAATTAGTTAATTTTTCATTGATCAGCCTTTCAGAAACGGGGTAAGAAAATGATCATGTTTGTTAAATAAATATCTTTAGCGATAAAAATGTGTGCATGTTTTTAATATTTTGCTTCGCATTATCTAATACTAACATTTTAATCTAAAACTACACGAAAATATTTTTAATAACGTTGTAATATTCGTTTTATACCCTACAAAATAAAAAACTATTATGTTGGGTTACAATCTCGCAAATGGTACAGTACCATACTATATATAGTACGGTACCGTACCACAGTATTATACCGTACCGTACCAAATCCGGATATCAGCTCGTACTTTTGGAGTAACGACATGTGTACAATTGTACATGTCTATTATGTTTATAATATTTTTATAAACACCTTGTTTGCGATATACGTATTTATATATATACTTGTTATGGTGAAGTTCTAAGTTTTTTACCAATCAAAATTCATAAGGTAAATATATTTAACTTTATTTATTATATTTATACATTTATATTTTATTATTATTTTCCACTGATTTGGAACACTACAGTTGTATATAGGTATTGCAAAGTATCAAAAACTGATTCTCTAAATCTTTTTACTCTTAATCTTCTAATATTTACCTACCGATTCAATATTATATGGCCTATTAGCTTCACGCAGCGGGGTTTCACCCACGTCCTTTGGTTAGCTCTGCTCCTGTCGCCAGTAGCGTAATGTTACATAGCCTATAAACTTCCTCAAACTGGGCTATCATACGCAATAAGAATTATTCAATGGCGACTGGTAGTTCTAGAAATTAGCGCGTTCAAACAAACAAACAAAGTTTTCCGCTTTTTATAGTAATAATAGATATGCCTTACCAGTCACGCGATTTCGTTATTACACTTTTCTAACCTCTTATCGCACTCGCTTCGTACTTCGATTTCAGTATGTAGCTCAATTCTCATCTTCATCATACCCACTATGAAACAGGCCTCTGAAGTTTGTCACACTTAGCATAATTGGTGGGTGGGCAAAAGACCGCAAAGTGGACATTGCCCGTTGCTTAAAGTTCTCTAAGTGGTCTACATTAGTATAGTATTTTTTTAAACGCACTGGGGAACACGGTCAGTGTTTTAAATTTAACAGATATAAAATAAAATTTAACCCACACAAAAGCAATATTTTTTGTCCGTTCATTTCTGCTACGTACAATAAACTTACTGAATCATGACCCAATTTGCTGATATTTCGCTTAAAATTGTCAAACTTTTAAGATCTATCGTGTATAATGTACTTAGAACGTTTTAAATACTAACATAACAACAGTAAAATATCAGTGTCTAATAAAGCGATAACAAGCTCGTTGCCAAAGAAATCTGTCTTCGAGTGAATTTCGAGCTACTTGCATTTAGATGGATTGACAAAATGAGCTTATGCTGGGTCATGATTCAGTTGGTTCGATAGTACTTGTAAGCTGTGGAACGAATTATTTGATGCTGTATGTCGTAGCGGCTTTATTACGCCCCTAACACTGCAGAAATCTCTTAAGTGACAGTTATCACTTGGTTATTGGCGTGTCTGCCACTGTAAGTAATAAAAACACACACAAAAGTGTCTCGAGTGTAAATCCAACTGCACGTGTGGGTAGTGACTCACTACCATCTCAGTAAACTCTTTTGCAAATGCATGATTAGATCATCGTTTAGTGCATGTTATAATTATTTTATTAATATTAACAGTATAGTAATTATTGCAATATTTATTATTACAGGGCTCCTGTACATATCGTGACTGGGTCGGCTGGCTGTCAGGAGAAAACAGACCCTTTCACAAGTAAGTTTATAATTTAACAGGCATTTCTATCAGTTTTCAACTAAAACGTAAAAAACCATCGTGCTTGCCGCCTGGTGGTGTAGGCACCCGTCTTATGCCAGGTGTTGAATTCAAAATCTGGCTAGAATTTTTTTTTCAGTCATAATATGTTCAATTAAACTAACTTAATACTCACATCAACAGATTACTCAGTAAAATGTCATCTAATAAAATGATAACAAGCTCTTTGCCAAGGAAATTGGTCTTCAGGCGAATTTCGACCTTACTTGCATTTAGATAGCCAAATGAGCTTAGATGAGTCATGATTCACTTCTTAAGTTTACCTAAGACATTACAAACTGTGAAGGAAAACATCGTGGGCTTAAAGTAAATATAAAATTCTGTTGCCTTTACTGTAAGAGATTTTCTTTTTTTTTACTAGCCTGTTTACTGTCCCACTGCAGGGCAAAGGTCTCTTTCCATATAGAGAAGGTATGAGCATTAATCACCACGCTTGCTCAAGGCGGATTGGCAATTTCAGACTTTTTAAGTCCAGGTTTCCTCACGATGTTTTCCTTCACCGTTAGTCAGAAATGTTCAAGATAAACTTAGAAAGTACATATGATTTGAAAAATCACATTGGTACTTGCTCGGTTTCAAACCTCGTGTTTACGAAGCGGGTTCCTTGTCCACTGGGCCATTTCGACTTCATTCTTTTACTTATTTCATTTTGGTTATGTACGTTAAAAATTACAAAATGTCTTAAATTTATATATATGTCTAAAACATACATTATCTTATGTTTTAGAAGACCCACCCGAATGGTCAGCGTTCAGAAGCAGTGATTACGGATACTCGCGAATGTTAGCGCCGAACAAAACACACCTCTACATGGAACAAGTAAGCTAATAACAATAAATCATTAATGTTATACACACAAAATAATTAATTATTACAAAATACGTACTGTCCAAACCAATTTGTTTCTTATGCAGCTTTATAAAAGTCTATTTTACTCTGCACTTGTAAATCATTTAAACATTGATAAATTCCCTAATTTATGAAAGTTAAAACTCATTTATTAATTTAATAATATAAATTACTAGCTTCCCGCGTCGCTGTTTTACCCGCGCCTTTGCTTACTGTTCTGCTCCCGTCGCCAGTAGCGTGATATTACATAGCCTATACACTTCTTCAAGAACTGGGCATAGGCAAAAATAATTATTCAAATCAGACTGGTAGTTTCAAAGATTAGCGCGTTCAAACAAACAAACACTTCCGCTTTATCTATATATATAAAAATTAATCGCTAAATGTGTTGCTAAGCGCAAATCTCGAGAGCAGCTGAACCGATTTCGCTAATTAATTTTTCATAATATTCCTTGAAGTACGAGAATGGTTCTCGCAAAAAAAAAACGGAAAAAAACTTTTCTATATCCCCATATAAAAGTATCTTTATTTATCCCAAAATGTTAAAAAAAATATCCACCCGTGCGAAGCCAGGGCGGACCGCTAGTATAATAATATAGATATTGCATACATACTTCTAATAATAGTGACAAAATAAATAAAAAAGTACCTACTACTGAATTAAAAAGACTAAACGATTGTTTCAGGTGGATGTAGATCTACGCGGGAAAGTGATCGACTCGTTCTGGATAGTTAAAAACGAACACAAACCATACAATATTTAAATTTAAACTTATTGAAAGCTGAGTTATATTTTATAATAGCTGAGTTATATTTCATAACAGCTAAGTTATATTTCTTAATAGCTGAGTTATACTTCATAATAGCTGAGTTATATTTTATAAACGTGAAACCAGTAAACCTTAGCCATAGTTAACGTGATTTAAAAAGACTGTTATATCTCAATACAAAAAAAAATAATGAAAAACCAAATACCAGTTATACTAAAATGAAAATATAGATACGTAATAAGTAATAAAAATATAATAAGCATTATAATTAGGGCTGTGGTACTTCGAATAAAATCAATTGGGTCTTTTTTTTCTTAATATCCAGTACATTGACGAAGTTTATAGAATATTGTAAAAATAATAATAGCACAGTAATAAAATTATGCTATATTCCTAATGTTATTTAAATGGAAATGTATCTAACAGGGGCCCTACCAGAATCTCATAAAGCAATTTATAACCTTACTTTGTCTCTATCCTTGTTTTTAACGATACAAAAGAAAAAGACAAAACCCAAAGTAATACTAAAATAATACTGCTGAGGGTTTACGCGTCAGTGACAACGTCGCAACTAGTTTTCAATTTTTGTCTTTTAATCGGAGCTAAATTTTAAGAATATGTTCTGTTAACGCTAGAATAAGGTAAAAACTGTATAAAAGTAAGAAATCATTATGCTTGCAGTTGTTTTACTATGAAAATAACGCAACTTAAGTTTCAAATGTATTATTTGCATATAAAAAGAACTGAAAACGCAATGATTTTTTACTTTTTTTACAGTTTTCACCTAATTCTAGCATGTTAACAGAGCATATTCTTTAAACTTTTGTTCCGATTACATGATAATAAATGTAAACCACAAAATATCACACTAAATTGCGACCTAAAAGGTGGTGGTAGGTCCTCAGATCTGTAAAATATATTATAAATAAATACACTATCAATCAATTTGAAGTTGTTATTACTTACTTAAGTTCAACCTATACTTTTATTTAAACTATAATCGTGTGTGTTCGATGTCAAGAAAAAGCTTTAGAAAAATTAAACTTATGTAAATATTTTAAAGGCGTTTTTCCTTTCTATATCATTATTTATCTATTATCACATCTCTGTTTGTCAAGTTTATACAACCTAGATAGCAAACAAACCTATCTGATTCTGATATAGCTATTCTACAAACATGGCATAATATTATTAAACTAACTTCCCGCGGCGCGGTTTCACCCGCGTCTTTGGTTACTGCTCTGCTCCTGTCGCCAGTAGCGTAATGTTACATAGCCTATAACCTTCCTCAAGAACTCTATCATACGCAAAAAAACAAACGAACAAACTCTTCTGCCTTATATAATAGTATAGATTAATAATAATAATTATGAGAATTATATTTAGAGGAATTTTGCAAAAGCTATGTTATAGAAGTATAATAATGACAGTACAATTCGAGTACTAATATAAGAACTTAGAGTGTTGTGTCCCTATGTATGCTTAGATCTTTAAAACTACGCGACGGATTTTGATGCGGTTTTTTTTTTAATAGATGGAGTGATTCAAGAGGAAGGTTTATATGTATAATACGTGCAAAATATAGTAGAGAAACACTGGTAATTTTAGAAGTTTCTAATGTAATGCAGGGACATAGCGGTTGCAGCGGTATATACCGGCTGGGAGCCGCCGGCCTCTAAAGAAAACATGTTTGTATTGTCTAATAACAAAAAAGCTGTGAACGTTGTTTAAAAAGACATTCTGTAGTATATTTAGTATCAGCAAAATACCTGTGCGAAGCCAGGGCGCGTCGCTAGTATTTAATAATAATATGTGTTTTTTATTCAAAAAAATATGCATCTATTTTATTTATGTATTTGTCGCTTCAGTGCTCCGGTTCACGTAGTGACGGGCTCAGCTGGCTGTCAAGAGGGCAGAGATCACTTCTTGAGTAAGTCATTTATAATCTGTATACAGAAGCACAAAAAAAAAACATTTCCTCTTGCTGGTGCACCCTTATTATCGTTCAAACGTATTTTGGTTTTTGATGCCATTTTGATCGTTATTCAAACGACAATAAGGATCAAAATGGCATCAAAATACGTAAAAAAACACAGCGACTTTTGCAGGCGCAACGACGATATAAAAACGGTCGAGTTTCGGCCATTGAGCGACCACTACACATTACAATATAATAGTGCTATATTCCTATGTTGATTAAAATTGAAATGAATCTAACAGGGGCCCTACCATAACCTCTTATAGCAGTCTTAATATAACCTTACTTTGTTTCTATCCTTGTTTTTAATGATACAAAAGAAAGAGACAAATCACAATACCAAAATAATACTGTTATATGAGCGTTTACGCGTCATGAGTGGCAAGGTCGCAATTAAGTGACATATTTTGTGATTTTTATTTTGAACATTTAATCTTACCTATATATTTAAAATATGTTTTGCTAACATTTTAGAATTAGGTGAAATTTGTATAAAAAGTAAGTAACCGTTCTTACAGTTATTTTACTATGAAAATAACGCAACTTAAGTTTCAAATGTATTATAAATAGAACTATAAACGCAATGATTTCTACAGCTTTCACCTAATTCTAGCATGTTAGCTAAACATATTTTTAAAATATAGCTAATATTGAATACCACGAAATATTACACTAAATTGCGACGCAAAATTTAATTATTTTCTCTAATATGTCAAAGCAAAGGTCAATTGCTTAATACAATAAATACAGTAAGTAACGATTTTATTTTTAAAGATAAAGTTGTTTAGTACCCGTAACACAAGCAAATATAATTGCTTAATTTGGGGCTAGATGGCGCTGTGTGAATGTGGTAGAATATTATTATTATTATTATTATTATTATTATTATTATTATATATATATATATATATTAAAATTGTTATAAAATTGCATTTTCAGACGATGAACCAAAGTGGTCAGCATTTAGATCTCAAGATTTTGGCTACACGAAGTTCAAAGCATACAATAAAACTCATATATATATGGAACAAGTAAGTTATCTACTCAAACCTTATAACTATTTGCCCGACTGCAGAAGTCAAGGAGGGTAATGTTTTTCGAGCGTATGTATGTATGTATGTATGTGTGTTTGGCACGCTCTACAGCATAAATGGCTTGATTTAACATATGAGGTGTTATTAGATTAGTATTGATTGTGCGCTTCCCCTACACCATTCTCAGCCGCCATAGTGGAGGCAACCATACCAGCAGCACCACTTCTGGATTCCACTGACTGCTTACCATCAGGCTTTACTTTAGAAGGCCAACATAAAAAACCTGTTTTATATCCATTATAATGACATATTTACTATCGCGATACTTTAATAAAACAACAATTTTACTTTTGTCAAGTTCTAAATTTTTAAGTAATAACGACTAACATATTTAAATTGCCGCATTACAGGTATCGGTGGATCTTCACGGTAAAGTGATAGACTCATTCTGGTTAGTTAAAAATAACGCAGTAACCAACTTTGCTGCAGTTTAAAACTATTACAATGGCACCGATATTTAATTGTACACACATGATTGAACTTTAAGGTATTAGACAAATGGTTGATAATAGCATGACCATATGATTTAACTCTAGTTTATAATTTTAAGTAGAACAATTATAGACGTATTAGTTTTTTAGTTTTTGGAGTAAATACTAGAGGTGCTCTTCATGTCCTTAGAGAAATGTAAAATTCAAAATTTAGTAAAAATGAGAATACAGGGCTAAAATTGAATTAAAGCTAATTAGTGACCTCACGATTTAACGGCGCTTAATTATTTAGCGAAGTTTAATCTCATTAATTCACAAATACTGTTACTTAGTGCACTTAGGTTACTGCAATATATCGAGAACAGCTTTATTCATAGTCTACAGTCATCATTTACCATTAGTCAAGTCGTACCTATGCTTGTGTTATAGATAAATACGGTGTAAACATTCGTCCCACCAATGGCTGTCCCACCGTATTAAAATTATTATACAAAAAGGCTACAGTAACTTCTCAAAATTATTAGTGTGAAAGAATGATATACTCGTAGTATGTACGGTAGTAGATCCACGCTGATTTCAGCATGAATGGGCCGGATCGTCCGGGGAAGTACTACCCTCTCATAGAAGATCGACTTAAGAGTGGTAGTATCCGTACTACAGCGTTTCGTTCGGTGAGTGAGAGCGCCGGAGGCCTAATTTCCCCCCTTTCCTCTTTCCTCACGTCCCTCATTCCCTTCCCCTAACCCCATTCCCAACCGCCATAGTGGAGGCCACCATACCAGCAGTTTAAGACGATGGCTTTTGGTATAGTTGCCGCCACTTCTGGATTCCACTGACTGCTTACCATCAGGCGGGGTGGAGTCACTTTGGTAGGCTATAATATAAAAAAAAAAAAAATTAAGTAGTAAGAAATGTAAATTTATGACTAAACTTACGAAATGAAAATAGAATAATGTATACTAAAACAGTCTTAGTAATACTCAATATAAACATATCTGGGCTAATCAAAACGTATGAAAGTTCCTAATTATTCATAACTAAATTAATAAAGAATATTTGATTATAAGCACTAGTAGCCCACCTGTCTTTGTCTAGACACTTTATTATAATATATGTAGGCGCTTATTGGACTAACTTTTAATTAAAATGTGATATATTGTTATTACCTAAGATTTCCACCGGTTGTGTTATTATTATCATTAAATAAAACTACTATCATAATATATATAGTTTTTATAACTTATTATTATCTAATAAGTAACCTATTAAATTAAATCTTGGTTATAATCTAGGTCCAGTTCTGTAATTTTAAACCTGCGTCACATGGTAACAGTCACAGTCAGTGCTTTAGTACTTGTTCTGTGGTAACAGTCTCGACACTGACATTTATTCGTTTCATTCTGTAATGAATTTTCATTATTCAATAGAATTTCCTTTAGGAACACATTACACGACAGTGTTTTATACATTTTCGCAGCAAATTTAACTTGTTTCTTAAATCTTAAGACATCATTCGTTCTAAATCTTCGTGCGATGTTGACGTTATGTTCGATTATGTCCTGGACACACATATCGGTATCTAACGAAAGGACCGCAAATTTACCCGTTGATAAAAAACTTTTATATAAAGAAAATTCCTTTGGAATGTTATCAACATTTCCAAGATCACTCTTGGCTACCGGCCTTCCTACAAACTCTGACGTACAATAATTTGTAAAGTCAAAATCGCTGTAGTACTTAAAGAACACGCCTAACAAATCGTATAAGCTGGCATCATTGTGTACACTGTAAGATTTCTCTTCAAACCTGTTGTTCCATTTGTGAAGTGAACTTTTCGGTTTGCTCTGCAACTGTTGCATCGAAGGGCTCATGTTCTTCTGTTGTAAGTAGAATATAACCATTAAATACAACGCGTAGTTTGGTAACAGACCTTTTCCGGTTAAGTGGTGTACTTTGCTCCAGAGTTTGATGATGGCGGTTAGTGGGACGAAGCGTTTGTCTAAATTCAGATAATACGATACAACTTTTGTGCTAACCACGCCTGTGTTACCTCTGAATGATAAATCAAGATCTCGTTGTATTACCTTATCGTAGAAAGACATCATAGGTACTACAATGTCGAGGTGTAGTCTAATGTTGGTGTACCTCTCCGGCTGCTTGTACAATACTTGAGCGGTCTCTTTGACGATGTATGCGTCTGCGGTTTCGTTGTAGTACGGTATTCGTAGGTAGAAGTCTATGTCGCTGGTTTTAGTACCCAGTCCGTTAAATAATGACCCGTAAGGGAATAGATCGGCACCTGTGAATGTAGTTTGATATTGTTAAATGAGTTTATAAGCTAAAGTAGGTAGGTATATTTAAAATCTAAATAAAGCAAACAGATTACCTACAGCTAGCTCTATTTAATTATCGTTTACCGTTAAAGATTGGAGCGCTACGAAGTCTACGAGGCGCGTGAATGTCGGTTATCGCATTTTCTCTCATCTTTTAACCCTATTTCAACCTCTTAAAGTCATTTTTTCGCTATAAAAGATAGCCTATGTAGTGGCCCAAGGTCTATACTACCTCTATACTAAATTTCATGAAGTTCGGTTCAGTGGTTTAAGCGTGAAAGCGTAACAGACAGAGTTACTTTCGCATTTTTAAGTATGTTTTTTTTTATCTACGAGTACATTTATTTAGGGAAAAATTATAAGTAGAATCACGAATGAAGGGTCGTAATTACCGTAATTAGACGACAGTTTTCTAGCAGTTTCTTAAGTTGGTTTACAGAGAACAGTTTGCATTAGTCCTACGTCTAGCATATTCGGTTTTAGTTCATTAAGTAGTGACTTTCTCTCTCTTCTGTTCCGGACAAAATGCATCAGCAAATGTTGTACGTCGTCGATCTGATTGCACTCAACACAATTCAGAGAATTCGCTTTTTTCATGAGATAAGTAAACTTTGCTGATGGATAATGTCCGGAGCGAAGTCTTAAGTCTAGATTGACATAATTTCTTCTTAGCTTACTGTCATCGAACCGCGGTGTGTGATGGGGCTGACTTTGTATGGTTCTATACCATATACCTTTATGTTGAGACACACGTTGGTTTAAATTCAGGTATGAACTCCTAGTAATCAGGTAAATAATTAAAATTTGTACCATTCATTACAGCTAGTTTGGTTATACGGTCTGCCTTCTTATTACCGTGTAGTCCAGTGCGAGCTGGAATCCATTGCAACTTAAATTGTATATTATTACTGTTTAACATAATAATATGTTTTATGATGTCATATGCTATCGACGCACCTCTGCTGGAGCCATAACTATGGATTAATAACGTTTTAAAAACTGTAAAAATGTTGATTAAAACTCTTCGCTGCCTGATGATGACAAACATTTTGGGCATTTTGGTATAAATTGAACCTAAAGAAATAGTAGTGTTTGCTTACATATTTTTCCTTTTACACATATATTATTACTGTGTTTTAGTTATTATTTAAGTATTTATTGTCAAATGTAAATGTGTGGCATAAATAAATGGTTTACCCACTTTATGTACCAACTATTTCACGAAGCTGGCTACTCTGGTTGCGGTGTCAGCTGCGGTCAGGACTCAGGACCTCATTATTGCTAGACCAAAATAATTACCTTTCCACCTAGCCCGCAGTGTCTCCTGTAGCTCGTCGAAATGCAGCGTCATTTGGTGCACCTCTGCAGCGGTCAGCATCTCTATAGAGAGCAAGTGTTGCGCCTGCGCGTCGAAGTGTTCGCGCACACACGACGTGTCGAGCGCTCGACCCTCCCGCCATAACAGCTGTAGTATTACTGAATATAGAAGAAATCGTGTTGCAAATGTATGGCTCATCTTGACACAGCCACCATCGCGGCCTGAAAATCTCTTTATATGATGAATTAGTCAGTAATTAGTCGAAATTGGTCGCAAAATACCAGAATTTGTCGGTCCACCGTTAGTTACTTTCGAGATACAGAGGTGGCTGTGCCAACCTGAGCGCACAGTTCGGCACAGCCACCAATACCCCCTTATAACTTTTGAACAGTAGACCGACCAATTCTGGTATTTTACGACCAATTTCGACTGATTACCGACTAATTCATTATGTAGTTAGATTTTCAGTTCGCGATGGTGGCTGTGCCAAGATGGTCCTTGTTGCAAATGGCTTAAATGACGAGGTAAGTGGTAGTAATATAGTATCAAGTCTCGGCAAAAAGTAGGTTTAGATCTGCCTCACTATAGGTGTACTTATTTGCACAACGGCGCAACCACGCGACCAGACTGAACCGAATCGGCAACTTAGCTCATCATTATATCAGCCGAAATACTACTGCAAAGGCCCTTCCTCTCTCCCGTCACTACAGTCACTTATCAGCTGTCGGATCTCAGGGATCCTCTCGAAAACTTTTAATAATACCTACGCCAATAGTGATTTATTGATTGATCCAAAACATATTGGTAGGTTATGGGTGTGCCGATTCATTAGGTATCTTTCGCGGCATTTTTAAACATTTTCGAGACGGCTAACAGTCTGATATTTTACGATTGTGTATTGAATCTCATTTCTCATTTATTTAGATTCGATTTCAAAATCAGGCAAGTGTCTTTCATGAATTTTATGTAAGTACGAAAGACGTAGGTTTAGCCACTTTGACCATCGACTGTAGGACGTAATTATTAGCTAGAATTAAATAGTAGAATATAAATCCATTTTAGTTATAAATACTTCACTACTGGTTGTATTCTCTTGTTTTTTCATAACTATCAAGCTTGGCAATAAGGACAACCTCGCCCTCATGCCCAACACTATGACTTCTGTAAGCCAGGATTAACAGTGATAACCAATACGAAACACCGAGCTTTGACATTTGGGAGTCCCGGCGACTGCTAAACCTACTGTTAATGGAGGAGTTGGAAATATCTACTTCCCCCCCATTGCACAGCTGGAGACAATTTTAATCTGTATAGGATTGTGACCTATTAAAAGAGAGCACCACGAACAAGAAATATTAAGAGACCTATGTGAGCTATATCTGATTCCATTATTATGTATGGCAGAAACACTTAAACGCACGGAACTGCACCCTAGTTGACACAAGATCCTCATAATAAACTGCACCTGTTTTACCTTGTAGACTATTTAACATTATGACGCGGTCTTTATGTCAAAGACTACATTTCCAAAGAATGTGATAAGCATACTGTTCTTGATTGGAACACTGACAACTCGGAGAATCAACTAAGTTAAACGTCAACATGTTATCATAACCCGTAAGGAATTGGGCGACACAGTGATCTACCTCACACACACATACACTAAAGCAAGACACTAACACAATAAAATTGCTATTAACTTTAGATTAAGTTAATGGTCTTAAATGTATAATAAATTCTGAGTCGTGGTTGTATTAATGCAACAAAAACATACTTAATTGATACATTATTTGATAACAAAGCAGACGTAGTAATATGTGATTTTTGATTGTTGAATAATTAATAATAGGTCTCGTAGTAAATAGATCAACGACAGAGGGCGGTTCTTTCGCCTGAATAACCGTCTTCCCAAGTTCGCTACTGCAAAAAGTAGTGTTATTATTTTTACCAGAATACAATATAATAACTAACTATAAACTTTTTATAAAAATTACTATTACGACGACTAACTGGTTTTCTTTTAACCAAAAGACTACTCAAACATACTTAACTTCGTATATTAAAAAGCACATCATGTTATTTCAGTTTATAATTATAGATTTACAAAGTACAGCCATATTAAAATTTATCATAAGTCGTGTTCTCAGCACGTTGCTCAGTCATATTAAAATTATCGCTTATCTTAAGTTGTGATCTCAATACTTTGTTCAGTTGATGTCTATGACTCGTGTATTCAGATAAAATAACTCTTAAAAATAAATCTTTGGGAAAAACATCGAACACTTTCGCGGCAAACTTGACGTGCGATATAAAATGATCAGCTTTATCCTCAGCAACATTGGCTGTATTCCTGCGTTGTTCTATAACGTCTTGCACGCACATCTTTTTTCTAAAATCCATAGGTTTACTGTTAGGTAGTGTCATGTAACTCTTGTACAAATACAATTCATCCGGTAAACTTTCAATGTCGTTAAATAATCTCTTGTGAATAGGACGCCCAACAAGAGGTGACACAACGTACTCGTCGAAATTAAACTCGCTGTAGTATTTAAAAAAGCCTCCTAGCAGTTGATAAAGGCTTAGCGTATTCATAGACATGTATGGTATTCTTTTAAAGCTGGTCTCCCAGATGTTAGCAGGACATCTCACTAAATGTGTTTGCAATAGTTTAAAGGGAGGCGCGATGTTTTGTTGTTGCAAATAGAAAATGATCAGCAAATTTAAAGTATTGCTGGAGAGGGTCTTTGTACTTTTTAACCGATGAACTTTGGACCACAGTTTTAAGATAGCCGCTAGAGACAGAAAATTCTCATCTAAGCTGAAGTAGTAGCCCATCATTCGACTGTTCTCTCGCGGGATATTATTTATGAAATTAACGTCGCAATTTCTTTTTGTGGGTATGTAAGTAAATTTCAGTAGTGGCATCCTCTTGTCTTTGTGAACTTTAGCTCGTATGTGGTCGTAGAGTTGTGGCTGTTGTTTTAGCAAGTGTGCAGCTTCCAGGATGAGGTGTCTGTCATGCGTGAGATCATGCAGCGGTACTGTAGCCATGCAGTCGGCGTCGCTCGACTTAAAAGCTAATCCTGTTACGAACGAACCCAGCGGAAATACTTGACTACCTGAGAATTAATAAACAAACTTGATAATATAATGATAAATAAGAACGGCTATAGGTATACCTACGTATAGATAGGTACAATATAATATAGTGTATACCTGGCCATCTAGTCTGTAGTGTGCTCTGCAGGTCTTGGAACACAGTAGAGAGATTTGCAATCTCAGCTTGCGTCAGCTGCTCGTTCGTTAGTAATTGTCGCACCTGGGAGTCGAAGTCGCCATCCAAACAGTGCGTTGTAGCCTCACAGCTCCTTAACACTATTATAAGCACTAGAAAAACATTATATAATTATGTACTAATGTAACCAATAAACTGAGGTACCATCAATTTAAAAAGGCCTTAATTCTGGCTCGCGCACCCAGTCTTTGACACAAAGGCATAGGTAATTTGTACATTATTGGAATTGAGTTCCAGCAAGTGAAAGATGCACTACTACTTAGTAGTTTTTTTACGAAATTTAAAGGAAAAAGTAATCAATCTGATACTTATCAGATTGATTACTTTTTCCTTTAAATTTCGTACAAAACCAATAGAGACAGAAAGTACGTAGATACTTACTATCTCTCTAAGGTGACTTAATAATAAGAACTCACCTGCTGTTAACAAATAATGTGCACCTTGTACACCCATTACCGTACTGCATCCTACTTCAACAAGACAATGCTGACCACAGAATCGATCTATTTAGCAGAAAACCAATATAAATAATGCTACGGTCTTCTCTCTTGGCTGGCTTTTATCAACTGGCCGTAGGATCTACAATGCATCCACTTTTCCTATAGTTCGGTGGAAAAAACCTCATAAAAACGTTAGTAATTACTATTACTGGCCAATGATGTAGACGGAAGAGAGGTATCTAAGTACCTACACTATCTACTACTTATTAGATTTATAAACTAACATACTTAACTTTGTTTTTTTTTATTAAACAAATAAAATGTTATAAATGAAATTACTTATAGAAAATTATACAAATGTGTAACTTTTACTGCTGGCTCTTGTCGCTGAAACTCATGCAATTTTCACCACTTCCCTCTGTGCCATCTCCTTAACCTTATGGCATTGCTGCTCACGGTATATAATTTACAATAACAGTTTAATTAAAGAAATAAATAATCTTCGTATTAAATAAATTGATAATAAATAATAATAAATGATTAATAAATAATTCGTCTTAGAACTGCCGTTTGCACAACACGTCTATATTACAATCGCGCAGATAAACGATACTACCCACAATGTCTACGAAATGTGATAAATGTGAGAAATCAATTACAAAATCAACACCAGGTGTGGAATGCAGCAAATGTGAGAGCATCGTACACCTATCCAACAAATGTACAGGACTCAGCACCAAGCAAATAGCTGCCTTAAAGGCCGCTCCTAGTCTAGAATGGACATGTTTACAATGCCAGAATGACTCACCTAAACGAAAATCATCTGTAATTATTCCCGACGACAATGAGTCTGAAGAGGACAATGATGGGAACGTACAAATAAATGCGAAGAAACTTTTAAGCAATCTATAAATGACTCATTGCAATTTCACAGCGCTAAAATGGATGAAGTTATTGAATGTTTTGATCAATTTAAAAAAACTATTAAATCTCTCGAACGCAAAAATATCGAGCTTACCAATGCAAATAAGAACCTAGAAATCCGAGTAGGAGCGATGGAGCAGCGCTTACATGAACTGGAGCAGGAAAAATTAAGTAAATACACTGAAATAACTAACATAGTAACCGAAAACCATGATGATACAAAAAAAGTTGTAGAAAATATTGCGAGTAAACTACAACTGCCTCAAGAGGAAATAAAGAGTGCAAGAAGAATTGAGAAGAGAATAGGACAGCAGCCAAGAATACTAGTTGAATTAAAAGGTGAAGAAATACAAGAAAGCTGGTTATCGGCTGCTAAAAAGACAAAAATTGTGGTAGCGGAGGTAAACCAAGCACAAAAAGCAAATAACAACACTGTGTATATAAGAGAAGCTATGACCAAATCTAACAAACAGTTATTTTGGAATGTGAAACAAGAGTTAAAAAACAAGCTGCAGTTTAAATATGTCTGGTTCAAGAGAGGATTAATCCGAGCTCGTAAGGACGACTACGAAAAAGTCTACGCAATACGAAATATCCAGGATCTACAATCTATCGTAGACAACGCTTCATCGCTTAATAAGTAACCCACGTTCTTTTATAATATATAATAATGTCCCGCTATACACTTTTATCTATTATTAATGATTCCTAACACTTTATTTTTAGATGATATAAATGAACTGACCAATTGCCTTAACATAAATGATTTCCTATCTCAAATACCTACATGTAATCTTAATCTATTATGTATACACATTAACATAAGGTCAATAATTAAGAATTTCTCAGCTTTTGAACACTGTCTAATAACGTCAAATAAATGCATAGATTGTTGTGTTTTGACAGAAGTTAATATTACTGACAATGTAAGCTGAGGCCCTAGACAAGTGTCAAAGATTTCTATTCTATTCATAGAATAGATTAAAAAATGTATGGAATTGACATAAGCTAACGCCAAAGCTTATGTCAATCCTATAGATTTGATATCTATTCTATGAATAGAATAGAAATCTTTGACACTTGTCTAGGGCCTCTGTTTGTTTAACCTACATGGCTACCAAATGTTTCCTGTTTTACGTAAATCTCGAAAGGGTGGAGGTATAATTATATATGTAAATAATAAGCATAAGGGTCATATTAAAAATATTACTAATCAATATTTCGAGGGTATCTTATGCTCAATAACAACACAGTTTAACTATTCTGCCAATATATGTGCAATATATCGTCCTCCGAACAGTAGTAAACGCCAGTTTATTAACGAATTGTCAATAACACTTAAATCTTTAACTAAACACAAAGATTTATATCTGTTAGGAGATATGAATTTAGATTTAAAACAGGATAACCCTATAAAACATCAATACATTAACACACTGCATAATAAGGGCCTTGTGTGTGGAATTACCGAGCACACTAGAATCGAATTGTCTAACGGAAAACTAAGTAAAACTTGTATTGACCACATATACGGTCGATCCCGCTCACAAGACATATACACAGCGGCTATCGGTACCACACTGGCCGATCATCGTGCAATAATTCTAGCTTGCACTGGTCCGCTTATACAGGTTGCTCCGAAATACAAAACATGTTTAAATAATAATATTGTTTCTGAACTTTTAGACTAAGTCGATTGGGAAAATTCATGTATAAATATTGACTGTCTAACCATTATTAATGAATTTCTACAAACTAAATTCAATGACTGCTATGCAAAGGCGAAATACACTGTTAAAATAAACAATAACTTGTCATTTTTAAAATGGATAAATGATGATAATAACCTAATATTAAAACGAGACTATAATAAACATAGAAATTATATAAATAAACTCATACAAAAACATAAAAATAAATTCGTAAAAACAAATATAATACAGAATAAACAAAATCCGAAGCAATTGTGGCACATTTTAAATGAATGAACAGGCGGAACCAGAACGTCAGTAGATAATATTATTGTAAACTCTTTCGGTGATCAGGGTGTTAATGATTTAGATATAGCAAATAACTTTGCTACAACTTTTAAAAATACTGTGAAATCTATAGTACCTAATTGCACTAGGCCATTATTAAATAAATCTAATTACACTAATACGGCTAATATCACAATGCGATTTAGACCAGCTACGGCAAAAAATGTTGAAAGTATCATAAAAACTATGAACACAAATAAATCCCCCGGTATAGATAGTATTAGAGCTATCGACGTCAAAAGACTATGTACAAAAATATCCACGATTATAGCAAACTTAATAAGTATAAAAATATAAATAGACTGGTATTGTTAGACCTATACATAAAAAGGGTAGTCGTACAGACTACGAAAATTATCGACCAATTACTATACTGCCAATCATTGATAAGATAGCTGAAAAATACATATGTAAAGAAATTCATTACTTTTATAAAACAAATAATATACTAAATAATAAACAATTCGGCTTTCAACAACACAAAAATACTACCCAATTACTTACGAAGTTCACAGACAACATATATGAACAATTAGACAAAAAACAGCACGTGATGGTCGTCTTTGTGGACTACAGCAAGGCGTTTGACACTTTGAAACATAATTTTCTACTAGAGAGAAGATAGTGGTATCAGAGGCAACGTTCTAAAACGGTGTAGCAATTATCTCAAGGACAGAAAATATGTAGTTAAAGTAAATAACACCTATAGTGAACCTGTTGACGTAACAGATGGTACGGCGCAAGGCTCTGTATTAGGACCACTGCACTACCTTACTTATGTAAATAGTTTATCTAATCTAATGACAGAGTGTGACATATACCAATTTGCTGATGATACATGTTTATTAGCCTGCGGTGATACTCCTGAGGCTGCCATCGATAAACTCCAAATAGACTTTAACAAGCTACTTTCATGGTCGCATGACGCTGGATTAGTATTTAACGTAAGTAAAACTAAACTTATGTACATCAGTACTAGTCAAAACCGAATTCCATATCAACCTGAGTTAAAAGCACACAACCACGATTGTCTCCACAAATATATAAACTACAATACACCTTTTACTTGCGTCTGTGAATCTGTTGACGTAGTAAATAAGCACGTCTATTTGGGGTTAGTCATTGATGACAGGCTTAATTGGAAGGATCATATAAATAGTGTTTGTGACAAGCTAAGAGCCATACTATCTAAATTTTCCATTATTAAAAGGAAAATTCCTTACCAAACACTACTAATGCTATATAAATCACTGGCGGAATCTATAATCGGATATGGGCTTTCTAGTTAAGGTAGAACATATAAAACACATTTAGGCAAAATATATTCTCTACAATTACGTATTCTCAAAGAAATAGTACCAAATAATATTATGAAAAATCTTAACGGTGACAACCGAAAAATATTTCAATTATGCAAAATCATACCAATACACGAAAAGGTGAAGCTTACACTTTTGAACGAAGAATACTTTAATGATAGCCTAAAAATTATTAAACATATTCATGATAATAGAATTAATACACGTAGTATTAAAAATGAAGAATTAGAATTACCCAAATTCATCAATTTATATGGAAAACGTAAGTTATTTTATATTATACCTAGTCTAATTAATAATCTACCTATTCCTATAAAAAAAGGTTTAAATATCAAAAATATAAAATATAAAATAAAAGAGTACTTTGTTCAGAACCTAACATAACATAACATAACATACTTTGATGTACACAATATATAAGTATTTTACATATCTAAGTTTATATCATATTGGTATAATGTGTGTATATATGGGTTACTGTAAGTTTTGTTATGTATTAATAAAGATAGTGTTATCATCATCATCACATCAGCCGAAGGACGTCCACTGCTGGACATGGGCCTTCACCAATTTTAATTATTAATATTTATATGAATAAACCTAACCTAAAAGACAATTACACAATTTTCTCGCAGGAAAATGTTACTATTCTTTAAACGAATTTTTACAAGATGTTTAAAAATCTTCTCTTAGTTGTCTATTTTTTACTATTAATAATTTAGATTTCAATGTTTGTTATATTTTTATTTTTATATTACTTACCTTCATATACAAATGAAGAATATATTTAAGTGAATAGTTTTGTTATTTTTAATTTTAATAAGATACCTACCAATGTATAAGTATTTCTATTTTAAAGTGAATTTTTGCACACCCTCTGGGTAAGATATGGCTTAAAGGTAATATTGTATCTCAACATCTACATTATTGTATACCCATATTTATGCAAATAAAAATATTTGATTTGATTTGATTTGATTTAAAAAAAACATATATATATTTTGTACAACATCCTATAAAAGAACTGTTTTAAAAACGTCAACAAGGACGCACTTACGTGCACTGCCATATGTTAGAGTGAGGCAAACAACTTTGTTGCTTTTGCATAATATAGAATTAATGTTTTAGGATTACCCACATAAGTAACATGTAAAAAAATATGTTTTTTTTTTCTGTTTAGATTGTAATATGTAAGTATAATTATAGACGACTCTGGTGCATTTTAAAATTCTAATGAGTTTGTAAGCACCTAAACTATGTACCCTACTGTTTAATTTTTATGATAAATAAATAAAATAAAATAAAAAGCTTGTTGCCTGTACCGTCCCACTGCAGTGCAAAAGCCTATTCTCATATAGAAAAGGTATGAGCATTAATCACCACGCTTGCTCAAGGCGGATTGGCAATTTCAGGCTTTTAAAGTCCAGGTTTCCTTACGATTTTTTCCTTCACCGTCAGTCAGAAATGTCCAAGATAAACTTAGAAAATATTTATGACTAGCTGTTGCCCGCAGCTCCGCCCGCGTAAATGTCGGTTACATCGCATATTATTAATAATTATAAAATATTTTTTTTTAAAATAAACAGACCCTAAGTTACTCCTTATTACATCAGCTACCTGCCAATAAAAGTTCCGTCAAAATCGGTCCAGCCATTTCAGAGATTAGCCGGAACAAACAGACAGACGGACAAAAATTGAAAAAAAAAATATTTTGGTGTATGTACCGTATATATTTTCATATACATGTAGTAAAAAACGGTTATTTCAATATTACAAACACTCCAATTTTATTATATGTATAGATTTAAAAAATTACATTGGTACTTGGCCGGATTCAAACCCATTACCTCGTGTTTACGAAGCGGGTGCCTTATCCATTAGGCCAGTTTGACTTACATACTATACATATCTACTATTACCACGGCAATATTTAGATAGTATTACCTTGCTATTACCTATTATATACGGAGGGAAAGTACAGTAAATATTGAAGATAGAATATTTTACTGAAAGAAGACATCATTTCATTTTTAGTAATAAGTAGAACTGCATTTAAAGATTTTTCAAAATAGCCTGCCTCAACCGGTAATCGAACCTGTCAAATGTGAAAAAGAAATCATCATGTATTTTATGAAAACAGTCGAAAGGGTTAATCAGGCTTGTTTTTTCCTAAGTAAGATAGTATTTTAAATGAAAGGAAGATGGTCTAGAGATAGTTTTAATTTTTAGAAGAAAATATTCCACAGTTGATGAATTTCCATCACAAATTTAATAATTTATTTACCGCCGCGTCGCGTCGTCAGAAAACTGAACAGCGCTCCCATTGTTTATTTTAGTAACTAAATCATCATAGATCGGTCAAAGGTGGTCCCTCAATCGTGGCTGACAGGCATCCATATCTCAAAACCTTGTTTAAATTAACAACTGCTACTAATGACTACACTTAGTAAAAGATTTGTTACACTACTTTATTAAATATCAGCTTTGCCGGTTCACTATATAAAAAGAACTAGCATGGAATTTGGCAATTTCGTAAGGCTCTAGCGTTAGTAAAAGTATTTAAATAGTTGTAAACTCAATCTCTAGTTTGTAAAAGAGGCTCTTTAAAAGTTACAACAGGTGAAAGGTGGTCCCGCAGTCGAAACGCTTCCCATATGAAACGATCAATGTACGTAGCATTCGGAAGTCAAATAGCCCATTGCTACTGCCTATCTTTTAGTAATTGTTTTTTTACTAACAATTACTTTACTAAGCAATATCAAAAAAACTTACAAGTTTTGTTTTAAACAACAATCAAATTCCTGCTAAGAAATCTAGCATCGGGGTGACGACACACATTTTTTTAGGATAAATAATAATTAATAACGAATGACCGTTTGCTTGTATAAATTTTAACCATATTTTATTTTACTCAGCTTAAAATTCAGATGTGATCCCTCAATTGGAACGTACACAATGATGATAGGTATCAGCCGAAAGACATTCACCGCCGGACAAAAGTGCCGTGCTAGTGCACGGCACGGCATCGCACCGCGCCGCGGCACCGCACCGTTCCACGGCGACGACGTCGTGCCGTGGTGATGTGGACAGCCCATAAGCCTTCCCCAATTTAAGCCTTAGAAAACTACATTATCACTGAGTAAAAGAGGCTATATTTTATCCTCGTACTCCCACGGGAACGTGAACTACGTGGGTGATACCGCGTGACGTTCGCTAGTGACCAATAAACTTTCTGTTTGGCGATGGTCATTGATGAAACAATGTTGTTGATACCATGAATTTCGTTTATTTCCTTATGTTTTTGTAACATAGGAATTTACTTTTTCGACGTGTTTTTGTTACATTTAATTAGTCACGGTAGCTTACCGCCGTCTATCCTTAGTGTTTTTGTACAAAACATTTTTTTAGTTGTCACGTAGGTCACGGTCGTGCTGCAGTGAATCTCATCACAACATAAATTGTTAATTGTTATAGCTATAGACACAGATAACATTGCTTTGGGTAATAAAAAAAAGAAATTAAATTATAACAACACACACATATTAATGTAATTACTTATAAATAGGGGATAAAAAGGGTCCAAATCCAAACCCTACTACCCCATCGCTGAGACAGGGCGGCATGAATGACAGTGTAAACGTGGCTCGACAACGTTGACTCGGTGCTGGATGTTCCAGGAAGCCACAAACATATGACAATTTTGACAGCTTTTCTAGCCAACGTGTCACTCGATATTGCCCTATCGTACGCAGTTTTAATACTTAACTATCACCCAAATTCCTAAAATTCACTGTATGGGTCACCCAAAGCCAATAGTTTTCTACGTACTTAATATTAAGTACAAAAACGTAACATACCTGACCATTTTATTTGCAGAGATTCTTGCAAATCTTGAAAAACAGAAGATAGCTTAGCTGTCTCTTCTGTAGTCAGCATCTCTCCCGCGAGGAGCTGCTGTAGCTGGGTATCGAAGAGACCTGCGAAGAGCGCGCACGCGGCTACTCCACTGATACACAGTAGCGTCAGCACACACACTTTTAACCCTTGAAGAAAGACGGCTTCCTCAGACATCTGGTGTTGTACCATCGTGTGATGTCAAGCTCTCTTAGAACTGTTTAAGAGCCAATTTACAAAATTTAAATGTTCGTATTTAAGTAAAAGACGGTAGTGTTGTGTATGTGTGCGTAACTATGTGCAGAGCCCATGGAAGTAATATAGTTTAGTAATATTATTACGTGCATCGTAGAGCCAGTGTCCAGATGGATCAAACAATCTTGAGCCGGATAAAGCGTAGTCTATCTTGATAGAATATTTTATGAATATTATATCAAATTATTTAATTTTACTGGGCAAAGTATAAATTAATAGGTTTAATTTAAACGTGCTTATACTTCTATATAAAATTATTGAAAATTACAATAAAAAGTGGTTGTCTACGTATAGATGCGCCGACTTTACACAGTAGTAGATCCACGCTGGTTTCAGCATAAATGGGCTGGATTGAGCGAGGAAGTACTACCCTCTCAGTTATATGATCAAGAGTAATAATAGTAGCCGTACTATTGCGCTTCGTTCGGTGAGATTAGACAACATGCAATAAGTATTTTTATTTTTATTTTCCCATTTAGAATAAACCATAAATATGTTAAACAATTAAAACATTGTAATTTATCGGCAAAAAATCCGTTTAAATTGCCAAAACGGACCTATGGTTCCGACGACGTCATTCCTGTCTCTCACTGGTCACTTACGAGATATTTTTTTTTTAATATAAAATAGACTATCCATCAACATCAAGTGATCATAACAATACCACTAATATTCGGAAAAAAAAGGCGTGTTGACTCATGTTTTGCGCCAATGTGTCCATCTACTTCAACAAAGTTTCCGAAAAACCTTCTGACCCGTAAGATTCTCTTATTGAGTTGAAATAACTGCTATGTGTAGAAACCGCTGAATAAAATACAAAGTTCAACAACAATAATTTATACATATCTACCGTAGTAATTTAGTCCCTTTCATTTCTACACTTGAAAACTCTGCACTTTGGACAAAAAAAGTTACTGTCATGACAACACTAACTCTTGGTAAATTCCTGGAATCTGCTATGATAAACCCAACTTCCATTTTTATTAAAAAAAACGCAATTAGTATTCACTAATATTCACTTTTATAACCTTCCTCTAATAAGTTGTCTTTACAGGAGTGACGTCACTAAACGCCGATTGTAGTTTTGAAATACTTTTTGTTAGTAATTTTTAATTCGTAATAATTGTTAAAAATAAACATTATGTAAAATAAAAACGTTGCAGTTGCCTTTCTTTTATATATTTTTTAACATTTAATCATATTTTTTTCCTAAATAATGTTACGTGTCAGGATGGGGTTCGATGTAAAATGCCAGTTACGCGATGATACGTTTATTCAAAACTCACACAATACACTAACAGCACCAAAATAAAGCAATAAATACATAATTATACTGCACTATAACGTTTCGTAGATCGCTCTTCGTAAACTTCCGTATACTTAACTTAGCTTAACTTAGATGTTCGCTCGAGATCGCTGTATTCACAACTGAACGAAGTGCCGACGGTCGATTCCTTTTTATAGTCATTCAATAGATTTCTAGAACCTTCCTGTTATTACCACAAAGTTGCCGACAATTCTCGATAACAAAACAATGCATGTAGGTACTTAGCTGCGACGCGTAGGTATGCTTACCGCCGATGAGCTATTGTTATACGTGTAGGTAGGTACTTGCGAACGTTCTAGCGTAGGTAATCGTCGTAACAATATTATATATGCATCTTAGCTATTCCCCCTTTCCTTTTTCTATATGTACTATAAGAATATGGTAAATTAGGCGCTCAAAAACTTAGAATTTCGCATAGTAACGTGAGATGGCTCATAATAACAAATTAGCATTAATCTTAGCTTCCAGTGTTACATAAAAATATTGTAGGTAAGTATTTAGATTAAACCTTATACCTATTACCTATAGATTTTATCACGTTTTTTATTATCTGTGTGCCCCGCCCGGGACTTTTTCTTAAAAATATTGAGGACGAGCTTAGAGCATTAAACCAACAGGAGTGGACACGCGCTCTATTTCCCTTGCGCAAAAGTCTGCCACTTTCGGCGGGGGACGGGGTAACGCGAGCAACGCACACTAATTACAATGTTAACTACTAATGCATTTTTAAATCGCGTCGTTATACACGCACACAATAAAATTATTACACACTAGCTTAAACTAAACACACACAATCACATTCACACACAGGGACATCTATCAGTTTACGCTTCCTTAGCGTAAAACAGTTAGAGCTTGACTCTGTCGATATTTAGTATCGATGTTTAGGATTTCATATAAGTACGCGAAAGATTTAATTATTTTCATGATTATTATGTTTGCTTATTAAAATGAGCATTATCTTATATTATATAGAACAGTTTTAGGTAATAATAATCTATTATAATTTTAAGGACTCACTTTGAAATAGATGAAAGTAAAGTAAATAGTTCATAAACATGAATTAACTAGAAGTAATTCTGTTAATTCATGTTTATGTCAATATTACAGGAAGAATAAAACAGTGTTTCCAACTAGCACACTTTTTTGTAATTATTATCAAAAAACCCCGTCATACGGTCGGGCTAAATTTATTTGTTAAACATTGTTCGACAAACAAATCTGGTTATGCGGTCGGGCTCTCCTACTATGTTTACTAATGTTTATTCAATACTTCCGATCCCTGATAGTACGGAACCCTCGGCGCGCGAGTCCTACTGGCATTTAGCCGTTTTTTTTTTGAAGTTATACTTTTTTTGGCGCGATTGGGAAAAATGATGAGAGTGAATTTTTACGATGCGCGCGCACACCGACAGAAAAAAGCAACACCCTGAAGTTAGTTGCGAACCTTTTACACACTGAAGTTAGTTGCGGATCTTTGTGTGTCGTATCAGTACAAATAATCTGTGTGAATAAATAAAAAATATATTGCCGTTTATATCAATTCAAATATTTATGTATGTATGCGTTGTATTATTATTTGGTATTTTTGGATTGTTATGCCAAAGAAGTATAACTTCTTACGTGCGTACATGGGTACCCACTCTTTTTTTTTATTTTACTACTGCGCACAAGGATGTATATTCAATAACCACCACCTGTTGAAATTTGTTCTAGTGTGAATTAAAGATTGTAATTAATTATTACGTGTCAATTTTACGTGTATTATTCCTAAGTATGTATGTATATTCAAACCAAATAATACTTTGAATTAATTGTTTGTTGCTATTAAATTTCGTTCCAACTAAGCAGAGCTTGTAATTGGAGGATTTTGTTCAGATTACATAGTAACAAGACACTGACATGAGAATGTATGAGTAGATTTTTATTAGAGAGATATTTTATCTGATCAGATAACAAAAAAACAACAGAATATATTTCAGAAAGTCTTTATTTAAGTAGGTATAATAAAATACTGAAAAACTGTGCAATTTAAATTAACCTTATAAATCTAGTTTAACTAATCCTAGGTAATGCAATAATAGGAGGTAGCGCACAGCGAGTTTACTTGCTAAGAACTGAGCTCTCCGCCGCTTGGGGGTAGGGAGGAGGTAGCAGTGCTGGCAGCACAGAAGGCTTTGTCTTTTATGCTGTTAGTCAGATACTTGTACGCTTAGGAACCCACTTATATGGTTCCTACAATATTGGACCCAAGCGACTCGAGGCGCTGCTTCTTTTAAAAATCTAAAACAAACAAAAAATAATAATTTAATACTGGAAAACCAATATCGATATTTGTGATTAAACTGTCTCATCTCTAATTATGTTAAAGTGTGACCAGTTTCTTAAAAATAAATACGCTTATTTTTGTAAGAAATGAGCAATTATCTTTCGGAATAAAGTGCACTAATCTTGTATATTTGGATTTATAATCTCATTTTACTTGTTCATTTAATATTATTTTGTGCATTACTTGGTAAAAAAAACATTGGTTTTAATTAAAAATAAATAAATATGGGAACGGTGACACAATAATGTACATCCAAAATGAAACTTATTAGATATGTCAACAAGGCGAGATATAAAAAAGGAAAGGTTAGTTTTTATGTTAATTCAACTTAAAATATTACCCCAGATTGGAGTATTGATGATAAGCCTGGCAACACTTGTTGATTAGCATTTTATTTGGTTAAATTGCTAATTTAATGCCTTATTTAATAATATTAGAACAAAATAATACTTACAGGTGGAATGTAATATTATCCTTTTGTAGACTTGATGTCGCTGAACGCTTTTTACACCAAAATACACTGCAATTCGGCATTTCTATTGAGACGCTATTACGCATGCACTGATATGTGACTTATGATGCGGAACGCGCGTCAACTAGGTATGACCGGTGGGCTGGTACCTTTGGCAGAGGGGTACGCCTGTCAGTGGCCTCTCCGGTTGGTTTAATGCTCTAAGAGGACGAGGGATGACGATTAGGTATTTCCGAAAAAGATCGATTTTTAAATCGATTCGAATTGTAAGCTGGTGAATCGATTCGACACAAAAATCAAGGTCGAAAAGATCGATTTCAAAAAATTCGATTTTTCCAAACTTGCATTTATAATCTAAATCTAAACTATTATTGTAGAGAGAAACGATTAGATATTTTGTATGTTTGTTTCATCAGTTTTTTTTTATTACCAAATCAAAGTCAAATCAAGTATGAAAATTTCATTTCAATTTAGTTTCAAAATGTATTTATAAATTTCATAAAAAATCCCTCAATTATTTATTGTTTTGTACCAAACAGTAAGTATACAAAAATAAGTAAGTATTTATTTCGCTAATCACAGTATAAAATAATATCAAGTGTATAATCTATGAATAATATGATGTATTACGACAAAGTTTGCTTAGTTAAACTAACAAATGACTGACGGAAATCAAACAAAAATCTTTTATTCGCGATATACGATTTTGATATACTTAAGTAAATATTATACAGGTGTTAATACAGATATTCTCGCTGTGTATGTTCGCGCCTTATTCTAGTACAACGGCGGGGAAGAGTTTTTGTTCCATTTAATTACTCACAGTTGCTTACCGCCGTCCTCAGTGTTATATGTGAAAAACATTTTTTTTAGTTTTGACAGGTCACGGTCGTGCTGCAGTGAATCTCATCACCTAAATTATCAAGAAATTATAGCTATGGACACAGATGACATTACTTTGGGTTTTAATGGATCCAGGGCAGCTGCCTCCCTCTGTCCCGTACCTCGCTATGCCCATCGTGTACGAGTAGGTATAGTGTATGTATATAACATCAGGCAGAGTGGAGTCACTTGTTAATCTTTTATCTATTACTTGTTACAGGTTCAATAAGGTTATTTAAAAAACATTTAGCATGGATATTACATTTATTTATATCCTTAAATATAGGACGCCATTATACAGAATAACATTTCTATCGAGGTCTATTTGAATTTTACACCTAGTTCTTAGCCTACCTTTATCGTCTAATATAACAGATCGTATTTATTTTTACTAAGTATTGATTTAAGAAAGTGATCGCAAGGGAACATTTTGTATTGCTCTGCCGCAAATTTTACATGCGTTAAGAACGCCATCACTATAATCGGCGAAGTATTTTCCTCGACATTTGAATATGGCGTGAACACATCTTGCACACATAAACGTCTGTTCAACGCGAACGGTTTACTGTTCAGAGACATGTAACTCTTAAACAAAGGTAATTCCTCCGGTAGACTTTCAATGTCGGTAAATAGTCTCTTGTGAATAGGGCGACCAACAAGAGGTGACACAACGTACTCGTCGAAATTAAACTCACTGTAGTATTTGAAGAATCCTCCTAATACTTGATACATATTCATGGACCTGGAAGCTACCCCAATAAACTTCTTCCTGTTCTCATAAGGATGTTGACAGTCTGGACGCAGTTTAAGAAACGATGGCACAATATTGATCTGTTGTAAATAAAATATTATCAATAAATTCAAAGTGTAACTAGAAAACATATTCTTATTATTTACTCGATGTATTTGATTCCATAGTTTTATGACAGCGGCGATTTGGAATACTCTGTCATCAAATTTGTAGTAGCAAGCTATCATTTGACTAATTTCTAAGCCATGAGTGCTAATAAAATTGACGTCGCATTTTTTTTGCGTAGGTAAATATCTGAATTTGAGTAAATCTATTTTATTAGTTCTGAAATTTGGTATCACATTGTCGTAGAGGTGTGGCTGTCGTCTGAGCAGTGGAACAGTTTGCATTATAAGGTATCTGTTGGCTGTCTCGTTGTAGACGGGGTAATGCGGTACTTTGATGATGCAGTCAGCATCGCTTGACTTCATAGTCAGTCCTGTTACAATCGACCCAATTGGGATCACCTCGCTGCCTGTAAATTTAACGATGTTTTCTGTTAGTGTAATAAACTTGTACTTTATCTACTAAGGAACCCGACGTAGAGAGAAATAGGTCATTAAATCAAAATCAAAAAAGTACCTAATAATTTTGGAACATTTCACTATAGGTAAGCATCGGACACAATTCTAATTTTATGATGTTTGGACAAGTAAATTATTAGCCCTAAAACCATTATATTATAAAATACACATGCTCGAAGCCTCGAATTATAAAATGTGTAGCGTAGTTTTCCTAGGTAATTCGGCCGTAGTCAAAAGGCAAATGGGTGATGATATCCACAACAGTGGATATCGTCACCAATTAAGAAAAGTTATAGTTACAATTGTTATAAGTTGCAAGTTAGATACCTACTCTAACTCCAATATTTATTGAGAGAATTCTTAGCCGTGCATCACGAACGATAACACCTGGAGATTTTTTAATAGCAAAAAGATAAGTATTTATTTTTTAAGTTAAAATATAGATCTGCACAAAACCATGTTCTACTTTTATACGAAAACAGCAGTCAATGATGATGACTACTATTGACTACTACCAAGGGTGGTAAATATTTTGGTCAATGCATTTCGATCATCATTTTTAATATTTTTTCATTTCATACTAACACTATAAATGCGAAAGTAGCTCTGACTGTCTTTTACACTTTTACGCTTAAATTACTGAACCCATTTTGATTAATATTGTGTATAGAGTTAGATTTGATCTTTTATAGCCAAAAGATGGCTTAAAGGAGTTGAACTACGAGATGAAAGTTTGTATATAATAATATAATATTCTAATATTCTAAATGTATGAAAAATCTTCAATAAAAACAGAGACATAACCTGACTGGCCTGTTGGTCTAGTGGTTAGTGACCCTGATTGCTAAGCCGGAGGTCGTGGGTTCGATTACCACCCAGGACAAATCTTTGTGTGATGAGCATGAATGTTTGTTCTGTGTCTGGGTGTAAAATTTATCTATAATATGTATGTATTTACAAAAAAAAATGTATATAAGTAGTATATCAGTTGTTTAGTACCCATAACACAAGCAAATATAATTGCTTAATTAGGGGCTAGATGGCGTTGTGTGAATGTGGTAGAATATTATTATATTATTATTATTATAACCGACATTCCCGCGGGCAGAGCTGCGGGCAGAGCTGCGGGCTACAGCTATTATTCTATAAACAGATAAAACAAACCATATATTCTATCCTATTCTTACATACAACAGTAATACCTGCGTGTCTTCCTCGGGAAATCTCCATAATTTGATAGGCATAATACCTACTTGCTCTGAAGCTGACTAAGTGTCTTTGTGTATGTGAAATGGTATCTTAGAAAGGGCAAGGGTGATTTAAACGATAACTTAACTGTCGGTGATTATCATTACTTAGTAGGTAAGTACCTATTTAATTAATAATTTTGCGGGAATCCCCTGGCAATAGTTATCAATGTTGCCAGAAGATTACCTAAAAATTCCTTAAAATAAAGGAATCAGAAATTTAAGAGAAAGTTTTTTGGTCGGTGATTGCCCAAATATTGTAATAAAGATTATGTTACTATCTAAGTATCTATAGACATTGTACCAACGATACAGATTCAGTCCTACAAAATGCTCAACAAAGAAGCTCAGAGATATACAAAGACATTTATTGTAGGTACATGTAGGTACAACTGTGTAGGTACATTGGTGTATACACATATAAATTTGTTTCAACAGTCTATTTAATCTGAAATAGCATATAGCTATAAATAAATTAATAAAATTGCACAGTCGCACATACATTCACTGTACTACCGCGGCAATTAAACAAAATAAAAGTGTTCATGACCACTGATATCAGCCACAAAGACAAATCTACCCCGACAGGGCTTAAAGGACTTCAGCAACAGAAACAAACCTATGAAAAAAGTGCACAAAAAGGGGCGTTTCTCGTGGCCCTACTGCTACGACCCATCGGTGCAGCCACGAGGAAAAACTAATCCTCGTAGCCCCACTAATGAAAAATAAAACAGTATAAGCTACATGCCACGCGAGTTAACCACGTGCAGAACTCCTAGGAGTTCTGCGTTGTCGATATTTATATCGACAACGCAGATCGGCGTTCCCAGCACTACAGGTACATAGAACGAGAAAAGACCACAGAATACGGAGAATATTGAGTTCATATTAACTCAATCTTCCTAAAGTCAACCAAATTCCAAAAATTCACCGTGAGTCACCCAAAGCCAATAGTTTTCTACATAAATACTTAAAATTAGTACAAAAAATGTCCCATACCTGGCCACTTTATCTGCAGAGATTCCTGTAAATCTTGAAAAACAGAAGATAGTTTAGCTGTCTCTTCTGTAGTCAGCATCTCTCTCGCGAGGAGCTTCTGTAGCTGGGTATCGAAGTGACCTGGGCAGAGCGGGCCCGCGGCCATTCCACTGATATATAGTAGCGTCAGAACAGCTACTCTTATGGCTTCCTCAGATATCTGGTGTTGTACCATCGTGTGATGTCAGGGTCTCTTAGAACTGTTCATTAATGACAATCCAAATTAGGATTAATTTTAGCATGAGACAGTGTGACCAACGCAATTTTGTTAGGTTAGATTTTACCACATTTCTAGTGATCTGTGTACGGGACTTTCCCTACACAAATATAAAGCCGTTAAACATGGTACTAATTCAAAACTAACTGACGATTTACTGAGATAGAAAATCGTTGTAGCCGAAAGACCCGTTATAGCCTCCCAAAGCTGTTATTTTTATAGAATATTGATGGCTATGCATATTAGCCATAAACGTTCCACCTGATAATGATAAGTGGTTATCGATTTATATCAGGTCACTGACACAGACTTTAGCTAAAAATGAAATCGTACCCTACATCCTTACACAGTCGCACACAAATCCATTGTACCACCGAGGGAGTTGAGCAAAGTATGGAGATTCACTGATATTGGTCACAGAGACAAATCTACCTGACTGGGCTTACAGAGCTCATATTAGTTTTTTACCTATGTACAACAACAACATTGTTAATCAAAAGTGCACGAGCCGAACTTCTTGCCTACTGAATAAATATACGTCGCCTACATTTAGATAGGTAGGTGCCTCAGAGAATATTGTACCAGTAAACGTTCAGATGAACTCAATATTCCTAGTCATCCAAATTTCACCCAAAGCCAATAGCTTTCACCTAATTGTAGCTTGTTAGCAGAACATATTTTTAAAATAAAGATAAAAATGATGAAAATTGAAAACCACGAAGTACTTATGACACAAAATTGCGACATTGCCACTCATGACGCGTAAAGACTCCCTAAAATTAGTATGAAAATTTACATATCTGGCCATTTTATCTGCAGAGATTCCCGCAAGTTTTGAAAAACAGAAGATAATTTAGCTGTCTCTTCTGTAGTCAGCATCTCTCTCGCGAGAAGCTGCTGTAGCTGGGTATCGAAGTGACCTGCAAGGGGCGCGCTCGCGGCCACTCCACTGATACATAGTAGCGTCAGCAAACACACTTTTAACGCCTGAACAAAGACGGCTTCCTCAGAAATCTGGTGTTGTACTATCCATGTCAGTATCCAGATGGATTAACTTGACTGGCCTGTTGGTCTAGTGGTTGGTTAGTGACCCTGACTGCTAAGCCGGAGGTCGTGGGTTCGATTCCCACCCAGGACAAACCTTTGTGTGATGAGCATGATTGTTTGTTCTGTGTCTGGGTGTAATTTATCTATAATATGTATGTATTTACAAAAAAAAAAGTATATAAGTAGTATATCAGTTGTTTAGTACCCATAACACAAGCAAATATAATTGCTTAATTATTTGGGGCTAGATGGCGCTGTGTGAATGTGGTAGAATATTATTATATTATTATTATTCCCTTTATTTACATCATATCATATTATTTAAATTTTTAAATACATATTTATAAAAAGTGAAAAATATACATTTAAAAATATAAAAAATAGTTTACCACCGCTATCGAGACTAGAGTCCAAGCTACCGGCGCGGCGGTTAGGTTTCCAGAGATAGGAACCTCCTCACAATACGTGCCGTGTCAAGCAGCACTGCCTTCTGAATCTGGCTCTTGACCCATCCACCTAATGCGAGCCTCTTTAGGTGTTGGTCGAGGCTCTTTGCTATTAAGCCATTTACAGTAACAACTATCGGTACAATGACAGCTGAATCCACATCCTACATGTCGACAATCTCATGAGCTAAGTCGAGATATTTTATCTGTTTGTCTTTCTCAGCTTTCATGAGATTCTCGTCATGAGGGACAGTAATATCGACTATCATTGCAAGGCGCTCGGAACGATCCAGCACCACGATATCAGGCTTGTTTGCTATAATAGTCCTGTCTGTGATGATGGAGCGATCCCAGTACAATGTCGCACGACCATTCTCGAGAACCGGCTCAGGGTTATATCTGTAGTACGGCACTTCGATGTCCACAAGTTTGTACCGCAAAGCAAGTTGCTGGTGGATAATCCTGGCCACTTGGTTATGTCTGTGCAAGTACTCTCCGTTAGCAAGACGCGAACAGCCGGAAACAATATGCCTGAGAGACTCACCGGGGCGATGACATGCCCGACATATGTCAATAGTGCCGTCTTTCAGGATATATTTCCGGTAGTTGTTCGTCATGATAACTTCATCAGCAATTGCACAAACAAACCCTTCGGTTTCTCCAAAGAGATCACCGAAGCGTAGTCAGGCTACGGAAGCAGAGTGGTCCACACCAGGACCGTGTAAGGCTCGAAAGAACCTTCCGTGAAGCTCCTTGCTTTGCCATACCACGCGGCGATCATTAACATCGAGTACTACAGGCCTGCGCCAGTTCTCTTTAGCCAAGGCAAGCGGGGTAAGTCCAATATCCACTACAACCACATCACGATGCACATCCACGCTCATCTTAAGAAAGTAGTCTCTAAGGTTGCATATCTCGCGATTGTGGAGGCTTTTGGCATTTAGAAAGCCTCGGCCGCCGCATTTTCGCGGGATATACAACCTCATGACGGATGAACGCGGATGATGCATACGGTATGAGGTTAACAATGTGCGAACTCGTCTATCGGGCATCCAATTCAGTCTGTGTCCACTTGAGTATGCCGAAGGAGTACAGAAGCAGAGGCATGACCCAACCATTACAGGCGCGCACCTTGTTGCCGCCTGACAAATTACTTTTCAATACTTTTTTAAGGCGGCTGATAAGGCGCTCCTGTAATGATTGTTTCACATCTGTCTCTTTAATGCCCAACGACTGCGACATACCTAAGTATTTAAAGGTGTCTGCGATTAGAAGTGGTCTAAGATGAGTAGAATCAGATAGTTGAATTCCATCAGATTCCACTACCCTGCCTCGCTTTACATGCATGACTGCACACTTGTCCACTCCGAAAGCCATGCTAATAGAATTACTAAAGTTTTCCGTTATCTTTAGTAACTCTTTGAGTTGGGTTTCAGTTGGTGCAAATATTTTCAGGTCATCCATGAATAGCAAGTGGGATATTATCTGACCGCCTCTACGCAATCTATAACCTAGCCCTGAACTCTCTAGCATTGAACTAAGAGGGTTCAGTGCTAGGCAAAACCATAAGGGACTCAGACTGTCTCCCTGGAAGATACCCCGCTTAATCCATAACGGTTCACCAATACCCTGAATTCGACGACACTCTGGATAGGTAAGGACCGTTTTCCATTGCCGCATGCATGCCCCCAAGAAGGTGCGTAAGATGGGATCTACTTTATATAATTCCAACACCCTCAGCAGCCATGAATGCGGCACGGAATCGAATGCCTTCTTATAATCTATCCAGCATGTCGTCAAATCCTTGCGGTTGCGGCGAACCTGCTGGTTAATGGTCATGTCGATAAGGAGGAGCTACTTAGTACCACGGGCTCCTTTCCTACACCCATTCTGAGAAATAGAAATGACCGATTTTTTCTCAATATGTTTGGTAATTTTGATTCGCAGAATGGATGTAAGAAGTTTATAGACCGATGGTAAACATGTAATCGGCCTATAGTTACTGGGTTCCATAATACTACCTGCCTTATGGAGCAGATGGGTATTTCCTGTCGTTAGGAACTCTGGTAGCGAACCACACTCTATAGCGGACTGAAATTGAGATGCCAGTCGAACATGTGAGCTACGTAGCCATCTCAGCCAAAAATTGTGCAGTCCGTCCATCCCTGGTGACTTCCAATTAGCCATAGGACGGACCGCATTAGCTACGTTATTATTATTATTAAACAATCTTAATCCGAAATTTTAAACAATCTTAAATAGAGTCAGTGTCCAGATGGATCAAACAATCTTAATTTAGGTAGGTACCTTGATAGAATAAGTAGGTAGTATATGAATATTAAATCAAATTATTAATTTTGACTTTGTTGAAAATCTTATTAAAAGTGGTTCTAGTATATTTTCGAGATCGGTGACAGCCACAAAAGAAAAATTGGAGACTGCGAGCAGCTACGAAACAATAACATACGATTTGATGCCCTGAATAAAATTGTTATGAAGGTTTTAACGGTCACATGACATAATACTGTTATATATCTACCTATACTTAAATTGAACTTTATCTAAAATCTAATTGCAAATCCGTCTTGAGTAAGTACCTAAGCGTGATGTGATGTAGGTAAGCGATCAATGCCCATGTTTTAACAGTATGACGAGTACTTATACCTATTAGATAAGTAGGTTATAATATGCTGTAATAGGCGCTCAAAAACTTAGATTTCGCATAATAACGTGAGATGGCTCGTAATGACTAAAAATTAGCATTAATCTTAGCTTCCAGTGTTACCAATATTTAAAATCTTATACCGATTTTATCTCATTTCTTGTTATCTGTGTGCCGGGACTTTCCATAAGCAAATATTACACACATAGTAGGTACCTAGCTCAAAACTGACTGACCTGAGGCCCGAGACAAGTGTCAAAGATTTCTATTCTATTCTATAATAATATAAAAAAAAATGTATGAGATTGACATAAGCGTTGGCGTTAGCTTATGTCAATCCAATACATTTTTTAATCTATTCTATGAATAGAATAGAAATCTTTGACACTTGTCTCGGGCCTCTGATGATTTATTGAAAAAGAAAATGGTAGCCAGTTCTTCTGTTCTGTAATTAGCCTCCCACATCGAATCGATTGCCACGCTTGCTAAAGGCAGTTAGGCGGTATGTTTCTGACGAAAACAGAGTCTGACGAACGAGTACTAAATCGGATTGACAGACTTTTTTTACTTATTATGTTAAAGTTTCCTCACAATGTTTTCCTTCACTGTAAAGCAATATAGTTCTCATTGTAAACTTAGAAAGCAGGTACTCTATATTTGAAAGTCACCTTGGGCCCAGAGCACCTCCCGTTGGGAGTCGCCTATTTCCTGCAGTGGTGAACATCGCTGATGACGTACCTATATAATACTTAAGTACATATTATGTATCTTGATCAATAAATATTGATGAACCTGAGTCTTGGCTTGTTCTCTAGTGCAGATGTATTTTTAAGAAATAAATACCTAGATAGAACATTATAAATAAAATAAGTAGTAGTAGGCTATTAGGTAGTAGGTACAAGTTGCTTAAGTACTTTTAAATGTAAAACATCTCTTAGGTACAAAAGTTGCTTTGGCGTTGCTTCAAGAATTTATTTATAATAAAGTACCTGATCAGATAAAAAGTCTACCTGTTCACAAGTTCAAGAAAACTTTACAAAACATTCTAATTGATAAATGTTATACGGTTGACAAGTTCTATAACGATAATATTTGTAACAATTAATGTGGCATTGTTTTGATTTATTTGTAAAAAGTAATAATTAATGTGAGATAGTAATATTTTATTTTTATTTTTATTGTACACTTATAAAGTAGCCATATTTGTATGTAATCTGCATTTTTTTGTTTACCAATGTTTTACAAATAATAAATGATTTGATTTGATACTTAATTTTTAATGTTGGTTTACTTACTTAATTTTATGAGACAATTGCTATACATATGTACAGATCTGATTTTCTTTCATAATTCTAATAATTAGTTTGATAATCATAAATAAATATGCTATATATTAATATAACTCGACATTCTGCTGACAATAAAATGTATGTTAAATGTTTCAAATATTAAAATGATAATAATAAGTATCTATTATATAATGATAAATATTTGCATGCCTAATACAGGCAGAATATAGCTTGCACTTTACACCATTGTTATTCCTGGTATCACCTGTATTCTACGCAAATAAATGATTCTTTCTTTCTTTCTTTCTTTCATAATTTGTGGCTATTATTAACATATCTCAGTCATAATCTCTAATATATATACCTACTTATTCGTAATGGGGTGTAGGTATATGATAATGAACCAAAAATTTACACTAAAATGTAGAAACAATAAAAGTACCCATACATTGTCATACATAATTATTTTCGTTTACTTACATCAATTCATAAAATAATTAGAAAATTCACTATTATTATTCACCTGAACCTCCCACTTTCTTGTTATCCATTAGCGCGACAAAGCACTAAATTCTTCGACTACGGTCTAGTTTTGTTTTCTGTGACTGGGATTGAGATATTCTTGTGGTTTACAATAAAATCAAGCTTATTATGTATTTAATATATAAATAAATATAAAATATTTGTATGCCATGTAAATGGTAAATGTGCTGGACTATACTATTGTTAAAACACCGACATGTATCCACATTTAAACAAATAAATTCATTTCATTTCATACAAAGCAGTCCCTAATGTCCAATGCCACCGTCAATCAAGCAGTTTAAAACACCAATTTTACTTAAAACATTAAATAAAATAACATCTATTGTAAACAGAATTGTAAATCATCAGCATCATTATATTACCCAAAAGACATTCATCACTGAAAATATGCGTCTCAGGGCGTCTCCCAATTTTTACCACCTTAGTCTTCAAACAGTACAATTTCTTGACACTAATTCAGTTTTCATTGCGTTTGTTTTTGTGCTCCCTTTATTTGCTTGTAGCATTTTATCAAGTTAGCCTTATTAAGCAGCCCTCGCTTTCTCTGGTGGGGGTTTACTTTTGGTTTCATTATTTTGTTGTGGAACATAATATGTGGTTTAATGTGTGGTCTGTGTTTGGGTTTCTGTTTCAAGTTCTGTGCAATACTGGGTGGTCCTTCTTTGAACAAAGCTTCTAAGAAATCTTTAGGTGGAACTTCATCAAATTTTTTTGCCGCATATTGAAAAAGAGCTTTTATTCTCGCTGCCAATTTTTGATAAACTGCAACAGAAGAGTTTCTGGCGTGTTCAAACGGGTCCTGGATGCACAGGGCTGTGTCAATTTTCAATGGTTTGCAGACATTTGTAGATACATTATATTTATATATTTCAAACTCTTCCGGAACATCTTGCAACTTTGCAAACAACTTTCTGGGCAACAACCGCCCGATGAATGGTGACACTATATTTTCTTCAAAGTTTAAATTGGCATAACATTTGAAAAATCCACCCATGAGATCATAAAGAGAGTCACAATTATCTGAGTCACTATTTATGTCTTTGTCAAATGACATATCCCAGTTGTCTACCATGGTAGGCACTGTAGATGCCTGCATTTCAATAATTGGAGGTAGAATATTCATTAATTGTAAATAGAATATTACCATAAGAGTGAGACAATAACTGGATAAAAGATTGGTGCCTGTGAGTTTGTGCATTTTTGACCAGTACTTTATTAATATTGCTAAATGTAAAGCTCGCTGACTGTTGTCCATGTGTAAAAGTTTAGCGATTAACTCACTGTTATGTACACCAGCTGGGCTATGAAAATTGATATCGCAGTGGCAATTTGTAGGTATATGTAGAAATTTTACAATAGGCACTTTGGCTGAAGTTATTGCAAATAAATTAGTGAACAACCTATAATGTTTTCGGAGTATGTTTCTAGCATGTATCACTATAGTATTTCTTGGTTCTGTCACATCAGGCAGTGCTACGTAGCAGTCAACATCACTTGTTTTAATCCCCAGACCTGTCACTATTGAACCAAATGGCATAACTTGTAATCCTGTAAGAAAATGTTATATTGTTTTTATTTTCAAGCATTTAGGTGGTAAACAAGCATTAGGGTCTACCTGATGTTAAGTGGTATATGTTATAGATAATATGTTCTTTTCTACATTGAATTTTATTATTGATAGGCAAGAAGGAGAACCTAGGTTGTTGGGTTAACAAACAGGTTATGAAACAGTACTACGGCTCTATTATGTGCTGTAGACACGAAAAGTATAACTTTTAAACCCTATCAACTGTATATGTGAATTATTGAAATCTAATAAGTACAAATCTGTAATTTAAATATGTAAAGTAGTTTTTTTACCTGGTCCGAAGCTATATAAGGCCTTTTCTAGGTCTTTAAACAGATACCTGAGGTCCTGAACCTCGGAGGCTGTTAGTCTTACTCGATATAATATGTTTTCCACTTGTGTGTCAAAATCTCCCTCAAAGCATAGCTTTGAAATGTCCAGTATATCATCTGGGTAAAAACTTATGATTTAAGTACTTTAATACTGTTTACTAAAGGATTGTATGGGCTAGGTTATTATAAAAAGAACTGAAATTAAATTGTAATTCTTCTTCTTTTCCTTATTTACAATATATTTTAAGGTAACTGAGGCGATTGTGTCAGATATTTCTGCCAGCGTTGCAGCGTCAAGTGTAAAATAATATTCTCCTTGATGATTTTAATTGTACAATGAAAATGTGGATGAATTTAAATGACAACCATCTTCCGTGAAAAGAAAAGATAGACTTATTAATGTAGTTTATTAAAACAAAATATTATAAGAGTATTTTTTTATCAAGATGAAAATGTAAGATGTGAATCGTAAAAGTTGCTTCGTGAAAACATAGAAATTAAATGGTCATACCTGTAGAATTCATTATTTTATCGAATTTTACAAAAATAAACAATAACCTCTCAAGTTCTTGTTTCTGTCATCAAATGAAATCAAAAATCAAGTACGTTTACCTGTCAAATATCAGCTGTGTATTATATAGTTTTCCTAATCTATGGCTGTGATCTATCTCGTAGCTTGTACATGTTCCGTTCCGTCTTCTAAACGTAGTGTTCTATGTTTTAGATTTATGTTTAGACTTTGAATACATATACCTATTATTTATTTTATTACTGATATTTTTAGTTTTCTGGTTCACTTCTAGTCTACAACAAAGATTAGATTTTTGTATGTTTGCTTGTTTACAACGATTTAACCGATTTGGAAATTCGTTCACCTTTAGAAAGCTGGAAATAAGTAGGTATATTTTATTATGTTTACATAATCTTTCAGTCATTTTAAAAATTTCAATATTTTAAGTGCCTTTTTAAATTTGAATAATGCAATACGTCACTATTGCTATGACATTTTTCGTATGCGTTTGTTGTGAGACCGAATGAAACTTTTGATACTGAATCGAAGCGAGGGTGGACGTCTAATAACAGCCAGTTGCAGGAAAGGGCATTAATTACTAATGACATCTTTAAAGTGTTAATGTTCCATTAAACTGTTGCAAGATCAGACATTAACGAAAGATAGTTAATGATCCATTAACTTTAATTGACAATCTGTGAAAACACCCCCCTGCAAGGAATTCCTGTTGCACGAAACGTCATTAAGGTCTAATGCGGCATTAGATTTGACATTTGGTTCTTTAAATTTTAATTGGTCGTCAGTGTGGCATTAAACCCTTTCAGGCCTAACTTTTTAAGTGCACGATCTTGATCTTTTCATATTTTCAGGATAGAATTAATTATAAAACCATTTTTAGTTAGAAAAATATATTTATTTATAATTTTAAAGTACCTAGTAGGAACTTTGTCATAATTAGTCGTAATAAAATGGCCAGGCATTTAAAATCGATAAATCAAAGAAGTAGAGAATGTCTTTTAGGGTCCATTCTCTCGTCTTCATAAAAGTCCGGTAGTAAGTATTCAATGGACACAAACACAGGCTGCAACTTCCAGAGTGAATTCTGGTTACCTGCAGGAGCTTCATTACCTGAAACTACAATAAAAGCTGTACGCAGAACTTTAAAGCGATCTCTGGATATATTGTCAGCAACCAAAGCCAGTCTCGTATCAGCTCGCCAGTAGATGTACATGCGTGGGAATGAAATACATCCCATGGAGATGTATTCCAACAAACCTCTTAAGTTCCGATGCTTTGGTGTTCAGGACTTTGCCAGTTTTAAGCATGTGATGTGATGTATTAGTGTAAATAGCAGCATGCTCAAAAAAAGATTTGTCGTTCGTTTAAAATAAGCCAATGAAGTCCTTACCATTGCTGATGGTCGCTCAGGGTAGTGGTATTTCTTTTGAGTAAATGGTATAATACCACCAAATCCTTCGACGAGTGTCTCGGCTTCTTACATACATCTGTCGAGCTACTGGTGCTATACTTACGGTGACCCCTCTCGTTAACAAAAAACGCCGCCATCGTTTCGACCTCGTAGATGACCAATGACTAGTCTCATTTACATTTACGTATCTATTGAATAAACGAACTTATGCAATAGATAACTACTAGCTACGGTAACTGCTTACTATCAGGCGGGCCGTATGCTTGTTTGCCACCTTAGTCGTATAAAAAAAAAATGCATGGTCTTGGTTCCGAAAAGTTGACTACGAAAACCGCGGGAATTTAAAAAAAATAATTGCACGATCGTGTTCGACTGACCTGAAAGGGCTACTGTTTCATTAGATGCACATTAAGTATTTTTTTGGGGTTTATTTGTTAATAACTTGTGGTTAATGTTACGTATGTGTGACAAGGAATAAGAAGAAATTGTTTGAGGTTGATCTGCACAAATTTTTGCGTGAGAACAAAAAATATACCATACCTACCTAAGTTAAAGATATTGATAGAGAGTATACTTTTAAAATTTATTACATTTAAAAGTAGTTGTTAAATAAGGTAAGTAAACTACCTACTTCAATTGTCATTATATTTTTTTTTTTCATTTTATTAAATACTTAAATTAATCTCAACATTGCACAAATTGTTACAGATCATGTCCATGTCATCATTGTCCTCTTTATCGTCAGAAGATCTGGATCGAAGGGTTATTCCTGAAAGGATCTGTTTACTGCATAAATACGACGATGCAGATTTCAAAAATCGATATAGGTTTACAAAACCTTGTGTCCTATATTTGCTGTCCAAAATTGAACATAAAATAAAGCCTATTACACACAGGTCAAAGTCAATTGATGCTGTCACACAATTGTTGATAGCATTAAGGTTTTATGTGTGATGAATTACGGGTTAGCAGAGTTAAAGACAGTAGTTTCGCAGTAGTAATTTAATAAAACTCGGTGGAGAAAATGTATAGATACAATTTTGTACTGTGTACTCGTCGCAACAGGAAATCCGCATCAATCAACTTGTAGACTTGACATACCACAGACTATTTACTATTTCTTTTTTTTAGTTTATTGGCTGGTTATTCTAAACTTCACACGCCCCCTCAATAAAATAAAAAAAAGTTACATCAACATTTTCTTAACAATAAACAAAATACGCCCTTACGCTTAATGGTAGACTTCTAATAACAATGCAAAGGTCTCTAATCCAGATGTGAATCTCTATTTCCCATGGTACTTTTATTACAATATAAACACATTTATAATTTACTCACATTAAAGACAAAAGATATCTAAACCTATTAAATTTGATCACTGGTAGAGACTTTGTAAAGAAATCAGCCAACTGACAGTCTGTTTTAACAAATTTCAATATTACAATGTTATTGTCAATTTTCTCCTTAATAAAATTAAATTTTATGTCAACATGTTTAACTCTTTTATTGTTTTCTGGATTATTTCCAATATTTATTGCTGCCTGGTTATCTACAAAAATAGTAATAGGACAAACTGAAATCTGAAAATCTTTTATAAGGTTTTTTAGCCAACAGGCCTCAACAACTGCAGAACTCAAAGCTATAAGTTCTGCTTCAGAAGAAGACAAACTGACAGTATGTTGCTTCTTGGATGACCACACAATAGGACAATTAAATAATTTAAATACATAGCCTGATGTTGACTTTCTGTCATTAATATCGTTACCCCAGTCAGAATCTACATATCCAAGCAAATCTGTATTTTCATTACTATTGAAAATCAACTTTAGGTCAAGTGTAGCATTTACATATCTGAGCACTCTTTTTAATGCTTTTAACAATGTTTCATCTGCACAATTTTGAAAACGACTCAAATATGCCACACTGGGACATAAATCAGGTCTAGTACACAACACAGTATACATTAAAGATCCAAGAATTTGTCTACATAGATTTTCCAATTTATGATCTGATTTGTTTGACTGAAACATTTGGAATTTGAATTCCATTGGAGTTGACATAGGTTTTGAATCACTCATATTAAACCGCTCTAGTATCTTTGTTAAATAATGTTTCTGTGACAATTCAATAATACCATTTTGCAAATCTTGCTTAACATGGATACCTAAATAATTAGTTACATGTCCTAAATCTTTCATACAGAAAATATTACTCAAATAAAGTTTTAAATTGTGTACTTCTTTTTCATTTGACCCCATTATCAATATGTCATCAACAAACAATAACAAATAAATTTTACATTCAAAATTTGCTTTATAATAAAGACAAAAATCATTTTCAGATCTAATAAACCCTTTCTTAGCAATGACCTTATCAAACTTTAAGTTCCAATACTTTGGTGATTTCTTTAGTCCGTAGATACTTTTATTTAATTTAACAACACTTACATTTTCATCACATCCAGGTGGTAGTCTCATATACACATCTTCCAGTATATCTACGTAAAGAAAAGCACTTCGTACATCCATGTGATGAACTGGTAGTCTTTCTTTACTGGCCAAAGCCATTAAGACCCTGAATGTCGCAATTTTAGCTACTGGTGCGTACACATCATAGGCTTCAAAAATATCTTCTTGTTGAAAACCACGGGCAACAAGACGTGCCTTGTACTGGGTTATGTTTCCTTCACTATCCTGTTTTACTTTATAAACCCATTTACTATCTATTACCTTTTTGTCTTTTGGTATTTCAATTTCATTTTTCCAAGTATTATTTTCTTTTAGAACTTCCAATTCCTTCTTCATAGCTTCTTTCCACTCAACTTTATTCTTACTATTGATAGCTTCTTCATATGTTTTAGGCTCATTTAATATGCACATAAAACTAGTTTCATAATCTTGTAACCATGTTGGTTTTTTTTTGTTACTCTCTTTCCTGGTGACTCTTTTTTCTCTTCTTTTCCTATTCTTTCATTTTCACCTGCATCACTAGAACTATCTGTATAATACTCTTCGTTTTCATCATTTATATTTTCTTTTGTTTCCTCTTCAAAAGGGTTATTTAATATTTCACTGAACATTTCTTTCTTTTGAGGTGGCTCAAAAATAACATCTCTCTTTATATCTATAGTGGCAGAATCAGGAAAATAAACTTTAAAACCTTTCACATTTTCATCATAGCCCACAAAACAACCTTTTCTGCTTTTTGAGTCCCACTTTTTTCTTAAATTTTTTGGTACATGCACATAGACATTTTGCCCAAACACTTTTAACTTATCCAAGTTTGTATAGGCCTTTTTAAAGATTAATTCAAAAGGAGACTTGCCTTTTTCATGACTGTGCCCGGTTCGGTTAAGAATATAAACAGCAGTATTGACCGCTTCAGCCCATAGTTCTTTGGGTAGTCTGGCACTTATCATCATGGCTCTTGCCGCCTCCACCACTGTCCTATTGTCCCTTTCTATTTTACCGTTTTGTTCCGGAGTGTATGCTGTTGATGTCTGGTGCCTTATGCCTTTTTCCTTAAATAACTCTTTAACTGTCACATTGATAAATTCACTTCCATTATCGGTTCTTACAATTTTTATCTTCTCACCAGTATCTTGCTCAATCAAATTCATAAATTCTTTAATCTTCTCAGGAACATCACTTTTGTGTTTTAAGAAATATACATATCTGTAGGTAGAATAATCATCCCTTATCAATAAAAAATATTTAGAGCCCCCTAAGGACTCTGCTTCCATAGGACCACAGACATCCATATGTATTAGCTCACATGGCCTCTTTGATACAGTAGTACTTCTATTAAATGGTAATCTGTGCATCTTACCCTCAATGCAAGCACTGCATGTTTCAGCATCATTCTTAAATTTTATACCATTTTTATTCAAAAACTGTTTCACATACTCATAGTTTTGATGTCCTAAGCGCTCATGCCATATTTTTAGGCTATCTTGTAATACTGTTACAGCAGCAACATTTTCAGATACATAATCAAAATACATAACATATAATTTCTTTACTCTATATCCCTTAGCCAAAACTTTACCATCCTTATTTTTAATCTCACAATAGTGCTTTTCAAATTCCATTTTGAAATTTCTGTCTATGACACTTCTCACAGCGAAAAGATTAACTGTTAGTTGAGGCACATACAACACATTATGTAGGGTAGTATCAATCCACTCCTCTCCATCAAAGGCTTTGAGAATCACTTTTCCTTTACCAATAACCTTTACTTCCCTGCCATCACCAATTATTACTGACTGGTGTGATTCATACTCTTCAAACTCACTAAATAGATTTCTTAGGAAACACATGTGTTCACTGGCACCGGTATCTACCAACCAGTCCTGAGTATTTGCCTTGCTCTTTACAATTGTTGTAAATGCATTACTTATTTTGTTTAACTCACTATTTTCAACATCACAGCTTTTCACTTTATTCAGCCGTTGTCTGCAAAATTTTATTGAGTGACCATATTTTTTGCAATAAAAACATTGCAACTTGGCACGACAATCTTTTTTATAATGGCCCACCTTGCCACAACCAAAACATTTTATCTCACTCAACTTCTTTGTGGTTGTTGCCAATGCTATGCACTCTATTTCAGGCTTTAGTTCACTATTTGACACAGTAGACATATTACGCTCTTCCTCAATAAGCAATCTCGCCATTAGTTCTTCTATAGTTTGATTTAATATAGGAACCGATTCCCACGCAGCAATAAAATGGCGATATTTATCTGGCAATGACATAAGTACTTTGGTAATAATCATTTTGTCGGATATATCATCGCCTAATTTTCTTATATTTGCTCGTATCTCTTCTATCTTTGAGAAAAATAGTGAAATATCGGTATCGCACTTCAATGAATAAAACTTTTGTTGCTCGAGATGTAAAGATGTACACGACTTCTTCTCATAGATACTATTTAACTTATTCCACATCTCCGCAGACGTAGTAGCAGTAAGCAAGTGCGTCATAATATTTTGTTCAATATGGAAAACAATCCAACCCTGCGCCTTGCTATCCTTAGTAACCCACTCTTGGTACTCCGCCGGTTTGTCTTTACCGGGTTTAGGTATGGAACCATCCACGACCTCAAATAGGCCTTTTGCCTGTAAAATAACTCTCATCTGGAATTTCCAGGTACACCATGTCGCACTTCCATTCAGTTTGACTCCAGATGTAGATTGCGGATGCGACAACTCCATTTTTCTTCCACTCTTACGACGGGTGAACTCAACAAGCAAATGGCGTCTCGAACTTTCGATAAGCCAACACAGCCAACGAAAAAATCTCTTGTAGATTTATTTGTTCTCGCCGTAATTTATACACTCGCGTACTCTGGGCCCATAACCTGTGATGAATTACGGGTTAGCAGAGTTAAAGACAGTAGTTTCGCAGTAGTAATTTAATAAAACTCGGTGGAGAAAATGTATAGATACAATTTTGTACTGTGTACTCGTCGCAACAGGAAATCCGCATCAATCAACTTGTAGACTTGACATACCACAGACTATTTACTATTTCTTTTTTTTAGTTTATTGGCTGGTTATTCTAAACTTCACATTATGCTTCGGGTACTTTCCAAGAACTTTTGGCAGACACTGTAAACATGAATAAAAGCACAGTATGTCGTATTATCCAAAAAGTATCCCATGAACTGGCAATGCTGCGACCTGACTATATAAATATGCCTGTGGGTGAGGAGTTAAACCAGGTTGCAGAAAGCTTTTACGAGATAGCAGGCTTTCCCCGGGTGGTTGGTGCCCTTGACTGCACTCATATAAAAATACAATCCCCAGGTGGTACACGAGCTGAGATGTTCAGATGCCGAAAAAGTTATTTTTCCATCAATGTCCAAGTCGTATGTGACGCAAAACTGAAGATTAGAGACATTGTAGCCCGCTGGCCAGGATCTGTACATGATAGTACCATTTTCAATAATTCACATTTATGTGCATTGTTTGAAAATGGTACCTATGGAAGACGCTATTTACTTGGGGATAGTGGTTACTACTGTAAGCGATTTCTTTTAACTCCATTTTTACAACCGAGTACACCAAGTGAGGAAGCATACAATCGTAGCCACATTACTACAAGAAACACAGTGGAGAGATGTTTTGGGGTGTGGAAACGTCGATTTCCTTGTTTACAAAAAGGTATGAATTACTATACTGATAATTTCTATTGCTTACTCGAGACAGATTGTATATTATGTTTGTAGTCATTGTAACATATCACCAGGTTGTACATCTGTGCATGTTGGGTAAGTAATATACGTCATACTGGTAAGCTAATACATGTAAGAGTGACCTAATCGTGATAATTTCATTCAAGTATACTCACTTCTTCAATGAACAAAGGTGTAAGAAAGATGTGATTTATTACAATGACTCTAACTGCTGGAGTGTTTTGTTTCATCATTGCGCAACACAAGAACATATTTATTCAGTTTTACTTTTTTTTAGGAATTACATTAAGAAAAATGGACACTGTTTTGAAAGTGATTACAGCAACAGCAGTGTTACATAATATGACAATAATGATGGAAGAAATAGAACCAGTAGATCTAAACATTGCGTTTGATGTGGAGCAAAATGTAGATCAAGATGGTATTCATGGCGATACCTCTGTTCGGACAGCCTTAGTCAACACAGTCTTTGCAGTATAATAAATTAAAAATACAATGTTTTTTATATTTCTATTCTCTTCTATTTCCAAGAAATTGTATTTCTAAATTTAATTTCTTCATAAGGCATTTGTGCTCTACCTGCCTTAGCCGTATGTCTTGCATAATTTTCTTTTTTTCTAAATACGCATTTTCACATTTCTTTTTAAAATATAATGTTTTATAATTGTTTGCAATTCTTTTGACACCTTTTATCTTTTTTAGAGAAAGAGAAATAGAATTTTTTTTTTTTTAAACATTTAAGTGTTAACTTATTACTAAGAGAATAAGTAATTTTAAGGGTTGGAAATCAGTATTAGTATGACTGGTAAAAGCATGCTGCTAAGTTAGTTCTTGTAGTTGTGTATAGAATAAAGTGAAATGGACCATAATAGTGTAAAAACTTACCTGTGTTCTTTAAATTTCCTTTAAGTTTTAGTTTTCTCTTAGCTGTCAATACCTTAATTTCGCGTTTTGGGGTAGCAGGCTTAGTCAAAACGCCAATAGTATCTGGAGCATTATCTGTAACACCCGTTTATGTTAATATAATAATAGAGTAGGTAGCTATTAGCATGTGTAGTAAAGATAAAATGTACCTGGGATGGTATCAACAATTATGGTCTTTGGAGTCATTACAGTGTTATTCACATCTGTAAATACAGAAAGAAGTAAGCAACAGAATACAGAGTTGAATAAAATAATAATATTTTAATCTACTACAGATAGCCTTACCTTGGACTGTATTAACAATTATGGTTCTTGGTGTCATAGCAGTCTCACTCACATCTATAAATACAGAAAACAGTGAGCAACAGAATTTAGAAGATAAAGAAGATAATTATGTTTTAATATAGTATACCATTAAAATAAAATGCAGCACTGTCATAGGGGTTTGGCAAAGGTTCCACCTGATCTTTTACAATTTCCAATATTTTTATTTCAGAGTCTGTCAATGTGGGAACAAAACTGCCCCCACCAGTTTTGAATACTTCTATCTAAAACAAAAAGTACATTAATGGCAATGTAATTAGCCACAAATTAGATGAGGTGCACCATGGCCTTACTTCTACAGGTGAGGGTATCAACCCAATCCCAAGATGTGGATAGATAAAAATCATACTTACATTCAAATATAAATAAACATATTCTAGTTTACCTTGTTATCTTTTTCTTTTTGTTTAGCATCATGGAATTCCTTTTCTGTTAATCCCGCTTTGATTAATCTGGTCAAGTATTCATTTTTCTATAACAGAAGAATTACATTATTTTTATACACAATGTTTGCCATCATCATTATCATAGGCCAAACTAAAATAAGGGTACTATTCTCCATTTTGACCAGATAGGTTAGAGGCCTCAGGTGAGGTTTATTTTAAATAGATTGTTTAGTTGACCCTACTTTACTAAAACCACACAACCAATGTTTGCTAATAAAGTATTTAAAGTAATTTGTCAATGATGTAATAATAAAGTATTTTAAAATAAAATAATTTAATAATAAATTATTTTGTCAATGATGATTTATGAATTATAAAACATTACCAACAATACATACTTACATTTCTTTCTGCTAATGCTTTTCTAGTTTTTTGCTTCATGTTGTCATACAAAACTTTCAGCTTTTCTACAGACCGCAAACCACTTGTTGCAACAGAATTATAAGCATTTGAAATTTTATCCCATGCCTCTTTTTTCTTTAGCAAAATGAAGCCTCCAGTGGTTTTGTCTTCGATGATGGGATATCTTAAAAACATCACAAATTGGATAAAAGTTTTGAAATAGAAAACGTGTTTTAATATTACCAAAAAAATATTATTGAAATGTACCTAATCCACAATAATGCAAATGAATAGGTAATTAAAAATTACCATTAATAAAAAAAAAACTTACTGTTTAACCAAATCCATCAACTTTTGCTTTTCCTCTACAGTATAATTAGCTCCTCGTTTCGACATTATCGATAATTTCAATCGTATAACTAAAATAAACACTAGGTACCAAATAAAATCACGACGGACTCAACCAAAACAAACCAACGGCAACGTGAACAAAACAAACAAGTTGACTTTTAATTATCAACCACAACACGACTCACACGAAAACGAAACTCATATGTTTCGTTTTGTTGCTATTTATGTAATGGTTATACAGTAGCTTAATCATAACATTTTTTTAATGTTATAATTAATTAAAAATAAAAATAAAATGAAATAATTAATTTTATGAGTTTATATATAGAATAGTTAGTTAAAATATTAGTATTTTGTTAAAATATTGATGAAATATTAAACGAAACTTGCAAATACGAAACGCACTGGATCATTCGGTCACTCCTCATTCATTGTTCATTTAAAGACGTCATTACTTAATTAATGATACTAGCACATTTAATGGATGTTCTTGCAACGGATTTAATTTAATGATGTCATCAATTTTAATGTTCCATTAACTAATTCGTCATTAAATATGATGTTCTTGCAACTGGGTGTAAAATAAATATATATTTTTTTTTTTTATGATTGGCTGAAACTCTTCATTCATCGCCGCACCGCACCGCCACGTTACCTAGGTACTCTTCACTTCGTATAGAACGGAGTCGCGTAGTCGAGCAAACTGCGGTGCCGAGCGAGGCAGCACGTTCAATAAATAATTACTATACTCTTTGGGCAGCACAGTCCGGACGACTCCGTTCTTTGCCGCGTATTTTAAATAATTTATTTGAAGGTCTGCTCAGCGCCGCTTATTACACTGGTTCCACGTTCCACTGACATGAAGTGGAGATTTCGAGCACTGTGATTGGCCATTTCACGGCCCGGTTCTGACATTCATTCCGTCCAGCTTCGCGTCAATGAAAACGCAATGAATCCTTATTCTGAGATGTTACAGAACTCGATTCTTATCGAGTTATCGCCAGAAAACATCCACTGGTCTTACCCAAGGGGAGCCGTTTGTTATAGTCACCCACCACTCGTCGCAACAGTTTTTTTGCGTTGATACTGCTAATTGAGAATATTTTACTGCAAACGTACCTTGCACTGGCTGTACTTTTTGCTGAGTCGCCTCATATGATATCCACTGGAAAGGTAACATTCGGTCGGTTCCTGACGAGCGCGACCGCGACTATCTCGCTGCGCGTTGCTCTCACCAGGGGCGTGGCCAGAGAGCAGCGAGATAATTGAACTTGTTGATGGTCGATTGGTCAATATTGAGGGTCGTGGTCGCTCGCTTATAACCGAATGATGGAAACCGATGGCTAGGTATCTGAAGATATCTGCAGGTATCTGCAGTTACGGTAGCATATGAACGCTTGCAACACCGCTTTCTTGTTACGGGATAAAGAGGAGTATCAAATAAAATAAAATAAATTTAAGACATTCTAAAATAGTTTATTTCTTTTTATGCCGCATAGTTTTGGAGTTTCCATAAAAACTCGTATAGCTATTGCTTTGCTACCTGCAGTTGATACATTCTTACCAATTATTCCACTTACGTCAGTTTTTTTATTCCACCTAATTTCTTACATTGGTACACATTGCACGTATGACCGCGCTAATAAACGGGCGAACGGCAGCCCCAATTGACAGGTACTTTTAAATTTTATAACAAACTGCAAACGGTGTCTATGTCTATGTTTAGGAAACTTAAATATAATTTACGAATAAGCTCTGTGACGACAAAATTTATAAAAACAACTTATTTTCTGAAAATATTGGTTTTTGTATGAATATGAATAAGGCTTATTCAAACCTGAGTGGTATTTGCTGCTGCTGTAGATAAAGTTCCGCGGCTAGAGCGAAAAGTTGGTAGGATAGTAGTATTACCGCATAGTCCGCTTACCCATTCGGTTTTCTTTAGCGTAAGCGAAAGCGAATACCGCTCAGGTTTGAATAGGGCTTAAATACAGAACTCAGTTACGCTTCCGTCTCATATTTGCATGTGCTAACGCCATGGTCAATAACCATATTGTCTGAATTCGTCATTATAAAATACTATGTCAAAAACTAAACAACTTCTAAAATCTTAAATGAAATGAATAAAGTCCAAGCTTATCCTGTGTTTAATACAGAAATCATTAAAACATTACAAGAATACGTGTAAATCTCATAAGAAGCTAGTAATGGCCCACTCTTCGTCTAACGTACCGCTAATTTGTTTGCAGACTGCTATTACAGTGATATAATTTACAAAAATATGCAACAAACTTTGTCGTAAACTAACTATAGCAAGGATTACTGTAGAACTACTCAGGTATTTCTACACACCGCATAAAAATAAATCAAAAAATGTCTTTGCTTAACATTAAAATAATTTGTATTCATAATTATGTCTATTGATAGAACGATTTTTACACTAAGTAAAAAAAACTTAATTAGTCAAAACATAAAAAATCTTCCTTCACTTGGTCGCGCACGCGTTTTCCTCGCTCGCGCCACCTGGCGACGCGTTGCCGTTGTGCTCACTGCGAGCCAGTGTCGTGTCTGCGGGGTCTGTCGTGTCTGTGGGGTCTAACGTGTCTGCGGGGTCTGTCGTGTCTGTGGGGTCTGTCGTGTCTGCGGGGTCTGTCGTGTCTGTGGGGTCTGTCGTGTCTGTGGGGTCTATAGTGTCTTCGGCGACGTCTTCAGCTCCCTTCGTATTCGGCGTCAATACGATCTCTTCGTCATCATCATCAGAGTCTTCCTCGTTCACATTATTGTCTCCATCGACCGTTTCAGCTATCTTGGCCGCCGTGTCCTTACAATTGGGCAGCGAGTAAGGCTTCAGAAGCTGCGTGAACCAACTCTGCATCACCGATATGAAGAACTTGCCGAACTCCCGGAACGCGTCCAGGTCCCCGCCTCCCATCCTGATCGATATCACCGCACTTTTAGGATCGTGACAGAATGTCAGCGTTAACTGAAACTGTAAGCTGACAGGCATCAACTCCTTCTTCAACACCTCCTCTGAGATCAAACTCTGCCTCTCTTCGATGCCAAGCTCGGGCGCCACGAATATATAGTTATACTTTTTCCTCTTCCATATTGGTTTGGTCAAATTCCCCATGTACTTCTCCTTCTCCTTCTTCGTGTCAGGATTCATCTTTTCCTCCACCTTACCAAGCTTTATTTTCATCATTTTCTCGAATATCACCATAACCAATTCTCTGACGACAGATTTCCAATCGAAATTTATAATCTTGTTTATGATTCTCGGGAACAAGTTGACTCTGTACTCCAGATGAGTTTTACCTCGAATCAACTTGGGTTTCTCCAGCAATATAGTGTTAAGGAACCCTGCGCAGTTATTTAATTTCTCCTTTTCGTACGCGGTTGCTGCGAATTTGAAGAAAGTTTTGAGGTCTAAAGCTAATTTGCTCGTAATGGTGGAGGCGACATTGTGGCACTGTTCTAACGGGTCCTGAACGCAAATCGACGTCTGGAACCGGATCGGCATCACCAAATTGTTGAGAACATTTTGCTTGTAAAGACTAAATTCCTCCGGCAAGGATTCAGTGTTCTTGAACGCTTCCTTTTTTATGGGGGTTCCAAGGAATGGGCACACAACCATCTCCTCAAAATTAAATATGGAGTAATATTCGAAGAAGCCTCCAAGCAGTTCGGATATGGAGGAGGTGTTGGTGTTGGGAGGCAACATGGTGGCGTTGTTCATGAACCCTGTGTTCCAGTAGTCTACGAGCACATCGTGGGCGCGGTCTCCCTGCAGCCAGTGCACCGGCGGCAGGAGGCCCACCGGCGGCTGCTGCAGGTAGAAGATGATCATCATGGTGAGCGCGTAGTTGGTGAGCTTGCCGGTACCGGACAGCTCGTGGACCTTGGCCCAGTACTTGATAAGTACTGCTACGGGGACGATGCGAGGGTCGGCGTGGAGTAGGAAGGCGATGAGGCGGCTGTTCATGGTTCCGAGCGGGGTTTTGAAGGTGAGATCACAATTGGTGTCGGTGGGGACATGATAGAACTTGACGATGGGCGTGTTGGCGCGCGGGATGGCCAGCACCTCTGCGAAGGTGTGCGGGTACTGCAGCAGTAACCTCCGAGCTCTTCCCACATGGTTGTTGGGCAACCCTCGCTGGGAAGGCAGCAGACTCATGAAGCAGTCCGCGTCGCTCGTCTTGATGCCCAACCCTGTGGTGATGGACCCGAACGGGATCGCCTTACAACCTGTAACAACAAAATTCACAAATAGACATATATGTTCTCTGATGGTGAATGATTAGATTTTGAAACTCCCAAGCTTGAGGTCTACCTATGGATCTCCATAGATTACTGAAGCGTAGCAGAAGAATAATAGTGATAAACGTGAGTCGTGGTTAAGGCTTCCCTCTTTTGCACAGAATGTTGTAGATTCCTAACCATTCAAGTTCACATTAAACATAACTGACATGTAATCAAGAAGAATCAGTCTGAAATGGCCATTTCCTAACCGAAATTTGCTCTTCAGGAGGGCAACAAAAGCAAATTTTACTGAAATTAAAAGTACACACCTGGCCATTGGCTTTGAAAAGCGTTCTCCAGATCTTTATACAGTGTGCTGATTCTGTTGATGTCGTCCTGATTGAGTCGTATGGTTGCCATTATCATATCCAGTTGTGAATGGAAGTCACCGGACAGATCTATCTTTGCAGGCTCTACTATTACACCTATTACAAACAAAAAGCATCTCATAAAACAGCCATAGTGGTATACCATGCCAGCAGTTTGAAACAATGACATTTGAAAAATAAAAATGTATTTATTCATATAGGTTAATTAAATTAACACCTAACCCATGTATGTATCTATTTTGTTTTTAGAGACTTATTTAAGTATAACCATTAAAAATTACACATTTGGAAAATCCACTTCTGGATTCCACTGTTTGCTTTGATAGATTAATGTAATAAAATCTTATCCAAAATATTTAATTGGAAGCCTGAATATTAATCTCTAACCTCTAATTAGTGTAAATTAGCCATCTCTTGGATCTCTGCTAACTTTTGAACAATGGAACGGAGTTTAATATTATTTTAACACTATAATTTAGATAATTCGCTCCGAAAGATTTATAAGTACTTACGCACATTATAACAGAATGTTAATGATTTCTAATTAAGTAATAAAAAATATTAGTGACCCCACGAAACATATATATAATAATTAAACTAGCGACCAGTTTAATTATTATATAATAATATGGTATACATTACATATAGTATCAAAGTCAAGCTCAAACGTGTGCGTTTCGAAGGTGCAGCCACGGCGATATTTATAAAAATATACTATTCAATATTTTGTAAAAATACGCTTATAACTTTTTAAACATAACTTTGAGAAATTTATGCTTCTGGATTAGTATGTTTTTATAAATATCGCCGCGCCGTAGCCATCACAACGCACACAGCTAACTACCCTAATTTTATTGCGAAATGTAATTGTGGTGTATTAGAAACTCTTTAGAACGCTGTTTCTATAATAAAGAAGATATGTCAAACAAATGTCATGTAAATATTCTGTCACAATGAATAAATGATTTTACTAATTAACAATATTTTATAGTAATAAAAAGTGTAGTACATATTTGAACACGATTTTTAACAAAAAAAAAATTAGAAAATAATAAAAATCTCACTTACTTTTCTGTTTAGTCATGGTGAATTCCCTTTTGGGTGATTGCGGGGCCTCTTCAGCCTTTAGTTTAGCACTGTAGGGCCTTACACAAAGAAAGTGTCCATACACATGTAGGCGATTGGTTGCGCCTATTGCTTTCTTAGCCTGTTCATCAGTATTGTATGTAAGGGTAGCCGACCAACCATTGCATTTGTCTATACGAACGTTGCCGAATTTGTTAAATACTTCCAGTAGGTCGTGTGGTTGGGTGTAACTTGGGTAACCTAAAAGATGTAGGTATTTGATTAGCAATGAGAAAAGTTCCATTGTGTTTTAATTTAACTGGCCTGTTGGTCTAGTGGTTAGTGACCCTGACTGCTAAGCCGGAGTTCGTGGGTTCGATTCACACCCAGGACAAACCTTTGTGTGATGAGCATGATTTGTTTGTTGTTTGTAGTTTGTAGTTGTTTGTTCTGTGTCTGGGTGTAATTTATCTATAATATGTATGTATTTACAAAAAAAAATGTATATAAGTAGTATAACAGTTGTTTAGTACCCATAAGTGCCCATAACACAAGCAAATATAATTGCTTAATTTGGGACTAGATGGCGCTGTGTGAATGTGGTACAATATTATTTATTATTAATTAGTTTCTATGAAACATATTTGCTACTATTGCTTTAGTGGTGCTGCGTTTATACATATAGAAATTTTTTTTTCACACACCCTTATCTAGTCCCAAGCTAAGCAGAGCTTGTGTTATGGGTACTAGATAACTGAAATATAATACATATACATACTTTTTTTTTGTAAATACATACTTAGAATACATAGAAAACACCCAGACTGAAGACAAATACAAAAGTTCATCACATAAATATTTACCTTCCACGGGAATCGAACCCACGACACCCAGTGTCAGTCAGTTACACTAACCACTAGACTAACAGTGCAGTCAATAATATATGACACGATCTGGGTCTAAGCAATTAGACATAATACTTTACTGCGCCGGTATGATAAACTTAAAACAACAATATACACATACTGGTTTTTGAAATTAGTAAAAGTATTTGGATGTCCACTCCAGGACTTTAAGACCTTCAGGGTGCTTAACACTTTCTGGAACAGTAAACGTATATGGCCTTGATGACAATAAAACATCTACTGTGTCTACAATAGTGTCCATGAAAGGGTTAAGGTATGGTGTAGGTACCACTAATTGTTCAAAATAAAATCGAGCTTACCAGTAACGAGTATTCTGCCAGGCTGTGTTGCTTGTTGATTCTGCGCGATTTGGGGGTTCTGTGCAACTTGAGTGTTGCGTGTGTTCCTCGGACTTTGGTTGCCATTATTCTGGCGACGTTTCGGAGAGAATATCCGAGAGTTGTTGGGCTCAACCCCTGAATTGTGAGCTACGGTTGTTCTGTTGTCGGATGGGTTGGTTTGTTGTTGACGTGCGATGGTTGATTGAGGTGCTGAGTTAAGTCTGAGTGGCTTTGCGTGCATGTTGTTGATGGCTGAGGATGACGGATGGATGCCCCACAATGAAGGTTGCACGTGAGAGGTGTTGGGTATGACTTTGTTGTTGGTGTTGCTGAGAATGGTGTTGTTTTGTGTTGATGACGACGCGACGGCGACTGGTGCGTTCGCCGCCGCTTTCATATCTCAGGGATATATGATTTCACCTGGTAACAATGAATTATGATGTTAGAAGAGATTAAACTACCGGATTTGAAATGGTATTTGGTACCATTCTCAACCTATATAATTATCAAAACTTGGGTTTCTTCTAATTTTTAATATTTTAATAATGGAAACAACATTACATATTATGAAATCTACATTTTAGCAATATTTGATTCTCACGTAATCACATTATAAGTAACAACATTAGGTTTGTATACTTGTATACCTATCGCAAAACTTAAGAAAATAGTGAACAAATTTTAAACTTTTAGTAATTATCAAAGATTAGTTTCGAATGCCAGATTACTTACATTAATTGATTGATTGATTGATTGATTTTTATTCATTAACAATATACATTGTGTTTGAAATATACATAAAATTTAACTTTAATTAAACAATAAAATGTTGGTACAATACATTTTCAAAAGTTTATACAATATTCATTAGTTACAAAAACACAAACATAGGTACATTAATGTCAAAAAAATAAAATGGAAAAATTGCCGATAGAAAATGTCAATAATATAAGTAATAAATGTCAGAAAAATAATCATTTTTATTCAACAGTGTCAAAAGTTATTTAACAAACTAAGGGTAGTATTTATAAACGAAGCTCAGGTATTGAGTACGCGTACCTTAATACCGTCTCTTTCTAACTACGGTCTCGGGCCCCTAGTTAGATAGAGACAGGGGTATGATTCAAGTGCGCACCTGAGATGCGTTTATAAATACGAGCCCTAGACACTAGCTTCTAGCATCGCGGTTTCACCCGCGTCTTTAGTTACTGCTTTGCTCCCGTCGCCATTAGCGTAATGTTTCATGGCAAATAACCTTCATCAAGAACTGGGCTATCATACAAATAATAATAATAATTATTCAAATCTGACTGGTGGCTCCAGAGATTAGCGCGTTCAAAAACATACAACCTCTTCCGCTTTATGTAATGATTGACTGGCTTGTTGGTCTAGTGGTTAGTAACCCTGACTGCTAAGCCGGAGGTCGTGGGTTCGATTCCCACCCAGGACAAACCTTTGTGTGATGAGCATGATTGTTTGTTCTGTGTCTGGGTGTAATTTATCTATAATATGTATGTATTTACAAAAAAAAATGTATATAAGTAGTATATCAGTTGTTTAGTACCCATAACACAAGCAAATATAATTGCTTAATTTGGGGCTAGATGGCGCTGTGTGAATGTGGTAGAATATTATTATTATTATTATTATTATTATATAATAGTAAAGATATTATAGATAATATAAAAATGGCACATACCTGTTCTAACACAAACTACTTTAGAGAAATATTGTGGCTTCAAGAAACCTCTCTCGTTGCCGCTCGTCAGAATAACACCATTTTCTGATTCGTAGAACTTGAGGCCGTCAGCCAAGGCCTTCGCCAGATCGATGTATATGAGGACTTCTACGTTGCGTCGGATGCCGCTAACAACGGATTGGTCCCGGGCAGCACTCTTAGCGAAATGTATATGATTCCGGGACATACGATTCAAACCGTCACGTTGTATAGACTCCCACCATTGGAAATAAGTGCCGTGAACCACCGTTTGATATTTAGGCTGCAATGTAATCATGTTTAATGTAATTAATTAATTGTTTTTTAATTATGTTGTGTTGTTGTGCATACCGTAAACTTGAGATGGATTTTAATAAAATAATTTTTAACAAAAATAACCCGACTTCAAGCAAGATACTAAAAAGTGACAAAAAAGAAGAAAAATTACTTATCACAAAGTAATTCGTATTCTGATTTAGTTAATCAGAAATGATTAAATAACAATTTTATAAATTTAAAGTCGATGTGAAGTAAATACTACAATAACAAATTACTAACTAAGTACGCGTCTTTGCTTACTGCTCTGCTCCCGTCGCCAGTAGGATGATGTTACATAGCCTATAACCTTCCTCTAGAACTCGGCTATCATACGCAAAAAGATTTTTTTAAATCCTACTGGTAGTTTCAGAGATTAGCGCGTTCAAACAAACAAACTCTTCCACTCTATATAATAGTATAAACCCTTTTACTTAATTTGTATATGTAATGATTTTTTATAACTTTTGATTCTTATTTTGAATTCGGATGATATGGAAAATATAAGTACACTGTGTATTTAGTGTAGTGTAGCCCTGATTTGGAATTTGTAACTGCAATTTCAAACACCAATAGATATTTATATGTATTTACATATTATTAGTTCATCTCGACTAACAAAACTTAGAAAATATGTACATGAGTTTGAAAAGTAACAATATTAACGACTCAGTTTTCAACTAAGGTTAAAATCCTAAAAAGACCTGCCTTACAACTTAGATAATAATTTTACTTACCAAAAACTCCCAGCAAACCAACTTATTATTGATATTTTATTTAATAATGAACAAGCAGATCATTGATCTATTACGTACATATCACCTCACTAATGTTTAATTTGGTTAGTGTTTACAGAGTCTATTAAATAAAGTAAACATTAAGATATACTCATAGAAATTATTGATAACAATTCACACTACCACATAGTGAATATTTTTAACAACTACTAAAACTACCAGTGTATGGCTCTGTTTCACCACTTGCTGTGAAGTGTGTGATACTGATAACATATTCGAAACTTAACTGAGAGATATCATCACAATCATCTCTACAAGTGCCTGATAACTTTAACTGACGAATAAACTCTTTAAAAATATTAGACAGATTTAACTAGAAGATGTTTTATCTGTTAGATATATATCAAACACACGGTGAAACAGGCCCTAAGTGTATTGAATCAACAAAAAATATATATTTCAAAGGTTACAATACAAGCAGTAGTCTAGGGGAATACCCTTATCATTTACTGTCTAAAGTGTCAAAGACAAAAGTTTAAATGTGATAAATCTGCCAACTCATTGAATGTGTCTCTGAATAGTAATAGACTGGCCTGTTGGCCTAGTGGTTAGTGACCCTGACTGCTAAGCCGGAGGTTGTGGGTTCGATTCCCACTTAGGACAAATCTTTGTGTGATGAGCATGATTGTTTGTTCTGTGTCTGGGAGTAATTTATCTATAATATGTATGAATTTACAAAAAAAAATGTATACATATAAGTAGTATATCAGTTGTTTAGTATCCATAACACAAGCAAATATAATTGCTTCATATGTGGCTAGATGGTGCTGTGTGAATGTGTTAGAATATTATTATTATTATTATTATAGTATAAAGCAAAATCGTTTACTGAATGTTTCTTGCCTAATTTCTTCTATGCTAAACCACAATCTTCTAATGCAGTAGATACAGTTTTGTCTATTGTTGAGGCTTTTAGAGCAATCTTAATAAAACCTTACTTTGTCTCCATCCTTGTTTTTAATGGTACAAAAGAAAAAGACAAAACATAAAGTAACATTAAAATAATACTGCTTGAGGTAATGATTAATCTTCTATTACATAAAGCAGAGGAATTGGTTTGTTTCAAAGAGCTAATCTCTGGAACTACCAGTCGGATTTCAATAATTCTTTTTGCGTTTGATAGCCCAGTTCTCGAGAAAGGTCATAGGCTATATAACATCATGCTACTGGCAACGGGAGCAGAGCAGTAACCAAAGATGTAACTCAACGCAGGTGAAAATGTGCTCCGCAGATCTATTATTTATTAATTGTACGATAATCGATCGCATCCTTCATGGGCGGTTAAAAATTAAACAAATCAATATTATTTGTGTGGTTTGTTAAGCTTAAGCTAGTGTATATTGCATAGATAATAAGGTAGATAAAAGCACTAGGCTAGCTAATACGGTAATGATGATATAAATCAGAACTAAATGCATGATAGGTAACATTTAAATAAGGTACATACTGTGATAATCGGCTTTAGTCCATCCGACACTGACTTTATGCTGTGTCCCTGGTTGGCCTTGATCTCCAGCAGTTTGGTGACAGGATGCTGCCTCAGCTTGTACCGTTGCTTGGCATCTTGTGACACAACTCTTAGTATGTCTGCGACGGTGTACTTACCCCTGTACTTTGGGTGCTGGAGTATCTTATCTACTTCTAAGTATCCTTCCGGACTGCAAAAAAACAATCATAATAATAGGCAATATTTTTCTTGGCCAGACACACTGTTACACATTGGTGTTATTTGATGCGACTTATTAGGAACAAAATGTCACAATATGTCACAGTGTTACTCAACAGGAATTTAATTCCTAATGAGTCACACTGTTACATATCTAGGTGTTACTGAACGGGAATAAACCTTTTTTTCTAGTTATAACTAGAAAGTCTCGCGAATCAATGATGATGCAAACAAAACAGTTTAGGGTCACAAATAACATTCAGTGCCTAACATAACATACACTCTGTTAACATAACTTAATTGATATACAGGTCTACTCATGTTAAAACAAAATTTTAAGTTGGCGTACCTACATGTATACATGAGTAGACCAATATTATAACTTATAATATAATAATATAATAATAATATTCTACCACTTTCACACAGCACCATCTAGCCCCAAATTAAGCAATTATATTTGCTTGTGTTATGGGTACTAAACAACTGATATACTACATATATACATTTTTTTTTTTGTAAATAAATACATATTATAGATAAATTACACCCAGACACAGAACAAATAATCATGCTCATCACACAAAGATTTGTCCTGGGTGGGAATCGAACCCACGACCTCCGGCTTAGCAGTCAGGGTCACTAACCACTAGGCCAACAGGCCAGTCAATATATCAATCAAGTTAAGTGTACAAATAGTGAGTTTAAAATATTTAATACACCTTGTTCATCTCATGGGTGACCTGAACATATTCTGACATTTGGTTGACCACTAACCATTTGACAAGAAGATTTCATCATCATATGGAAATATAAAGAACTGTAGTGAATAATACTGAATAGGTTACAAATGACACAAATGCTTGTCTTCAAACTTATTACACAACTTTATGTAATGAATATCTGTATCTTTATCTTTCAACAACTACTGTAATGTAGGTACTGGGAATAATACTAACTTAATGCTTAGTGCAATAAAGTTTTTGAAACTGAGCTATCTATGTTGAAAATGTAGGTAGATGTATATTATGAGACTAGACCATACTTAAAACGAGTACTTATCATGTCATTTAAACCGGTCATCGTACCTCGATTGAGTCTCAACAGAAACGCATACCTATACAATCTGCCATTACTAATATAATATTTATGTAGGTACAGGTGTCCGACCTCCATTAAAGAACTAGGTACCTTAGATCGAAGCCTTCTTCGCATGCTCCGTGCCTGAGAAGCCAACTTAAAAATTTGCTAATGTGAAGATCTGTTTGAGACCTGCAAAAAGCATTAAAATTTCATAAAGTTTTAATAATATCAGCAAAGTCAACACTTCGCGCTTTTCCATACGTACATGTAATTTGTCGACAAATAATTATGTTTACGACGTAAATTCTGCTACTGAACGTTGTTTTATTTAACACCAATACTTCACTATCTTTTATTTTGACTACGAAGTCGTTTGAGACATGAAAAATTTGACAAAATGTTGTAGTACAGTAAAATAGAAAACAAAGGATGCGGTTGTATGTTCACAAAAAACGCATGCGCTAAATCAGCTAAATATGTTGCCACTATAATGCGCTATTTGCCCGTGACGTTTTGATAGATACGTCAAGTGTATAATCTATGGATATTTTTTTTTATACACACAAGAGTACAGATCTCAGAATAAATACTGAAGTTCTTGGTTTTTGAAAACGTAAGATCTTTATGCCTCTAAATTTGTGTAACTTTTAATGTAGGTACATTAAAAGTTTTTATTAAGTTGTAGACTAAGTATTATTTTTGATGTTATTAATTATTAAAAATGTTTTTCGAAAATGTTAAATACTTATAATAAACAAAAGAAAATGTGAGGGGTAGTGATAAATAACACTAAAAACACGATTTCTTCTAAGCAATCTTTCAGTGAACATCGTAGTAGATTATCAGTGTGATCAACCTAAAATTAGAGATCCTGCCCAGCCTAGGCAAGAAAACTGACAAATCCTGCCAAACTCTAATGCACAAAGTGCCGAAATAATGCCAATATAATTTTAAAATTTTAAAAATCTTTTAGCCTTTTTAGTAATCTTCTATTGAAGATGTTTTAAAAACTTTTGAATCTAAAATTATAAAGAAATTTTAATACTTACGTACTATACTTTCTACAATTTTCCTGTTATAATATTAAAAAAATGTATACTCACCGATGATTGCCCACTGTATCCGATCATGTTCTTCTTATACTTAGTAGGTGGTCATTGCATGTTCTTTTATATTAGACAACCAAGGCACCAACTTAGTGTGCATGCTTTACACCATGAAATATCTTCATCATTCGCCTTTGCTAATCAGGACGGAAGTAATGGATCCCTGCTCCTACTCTAAGTGATATAATTGTTCATTGTTACGTTTCATGATAAATCAGGAATAGAAATCATTCACTCCGCACGAAATCAGAATTAATATTTTGTGTCTCCGACTGTTTTTCTAGTCCGACTAATTATAAAAACAACTGACAACTAAAGATACAAATAATATAAATGTTTTGTTCAGCAGCTTATGGTTCATAATGGAATAAACTACAAATTCAATTATAGATGATATTGGGAAATCCCCGAACTAAAGGTTTAGGTTATCGTTGCTAACGTTGCCATTGCCATTTAAAAATTCCTCCGTAATGCTATTTCTTTTGTCTATACTGCACCAAACCCCTTTTATAAGCTGTGCTGCCAAGTCTGCCAGCATAAATTGCTTTAAACTGCCAAATACTGCCAGATTTCTAAAACGTCAAACATATATGCCAGAAAGTAAAATACAGAACTAAACCTGCCGAAAAGGCTGGATCCTGCCACATATGGTCACACTGTAGATTATAGTGACAGAGTTAGGTCCACTGAAGTCAGACCAACCAAAGGGAAGGTCATTTAATTTCATCCACATTTTTTCTATTTTTATCATTGTATTAATATCATCAACAAGAATATAATTCTACACTTGACGCTGGCAGAAATAGCTGACACAAATCGTCGGCTCTGTTGCCAAAAAAAAGGAGAAGAAGAAGAAGAGAACCAAAGGGAAGGATTTGCAATGCTCACTTTTAGGCTGGGTTCACACCATAGATTATACACCGTTCATACAGCACTGTCCTGCACGTTTTCCTTGTATTCGATTTTTTAACGTATAATCATCCGGGTGGTCACACGGTAGATTTTCATTCACAAATTATTACGACTGATAGTTTCAGAGATTAACGCGTTATAACATACTAACTAACAAACAAACAAACTCCTAAATAGATAAACGAAGGTGTCAACGGAAAAACCTATCTCTTTCTCGCACTAGAGAGATTCCGTGCTGCCAGATGTGGTTCTGCCCTTACGACAACCATATCACACGGCCGTGGTTTATGACTTTTCTCGGAGAGTTCTATTCGTGTGACATGGGACTAAAATGTTTATTGATTATTTTGTAACATCAGAAAAGTCTATTTAAATAATTTAGATTTTAACTTGTTAAACTATGAATATTTTTGAAGTAATAACCAGAAACAATATAGACACTGTAGTAATTTTACTTTTACAACTTGTTTTTGTTCATACAATAAGCATACATATGTGCTTACGCTAATGACTATAATTCCGTGTAGTTTTTTATGAATGACGTAACGTACTATGTGGCGAATCCAACGAAAATCAATGAAATGTGAGACATAGACAAAGAAGCATAGAGCTAGGGTCAGCTGACTTCATTTTTATCATAGCCTCATTGGTCTTGTGATAAGTTGTGATTCTCTCCGCCATTCTTGGACCGTCTTTTCCATCTTTCTCGTCCTGTGAGTGAGATATTATTATTTATAATTGTAATTTATAAATTATTTCGTTTATTATTGGTTGTGTATGTGATATTTGCAGTGGGCATACGTTATTTCTTTTCAAATAGCGGTAAGATTATTTTTGTTTCTACCATAGTAAATTTTTTTTTTGGGAACCATGTAATGTCACGAATTTTATTTATTTCTTGCTGTATCTTTGTTAAAACTTGTTGTAAAAGTATTAAGCCATCGTTCATGGCGTTCGTTTCAGTTGTAATTGATTATTTATAATTCCACCCATTTATCATGTGACAGGGGCTAATGAGAATCAAATCAGAACTGTCCCAAAAGTACCTGCCTACATAATCTATAGCATTCGGTGGCATTTTCAGGGATCTTGGTTAAGGTCTGCATATTTGAAACTTTGAACTTAGATTTATTATAAATTCTTAGAATATCATTGAATAAATAAGTATCTTGTAAGTACCAGATAGAGGTGTTAATTGCTTACCCTTTAGGACTTTTATGAATGACTAAACTATAATAATATATAAGTAAGTAAATCAAAAAATATTAAAATTATATATTATTATTAAGTTCTCAATGGTCCATAGAATGCAGTAGTTGTATAAAAAATATTATAACAGCAAAACCTTTCTATGATCAATAGCTTTATTCATGCACAACTATGCTTAAAATAACAATGTGATATAAGACACCAGAAAGAGACCTCCACTAACAAACATTTAATGCAAAAGCAAAAGCAAAATAGGAAAGTTTAATTTTATTTCTACAGTCAGATCATATGACCTAAAGTTTATGGAAATAACTCATGTGACAGTTCTAACTTAAAAGGATTCAAATAAAAAAAATAAACCATGGGTCAAGGCAAAACTTCCATAGACTATAATGTATAACTAGAGGAATTTTTTCATTTTATTTTTCTAAAAATATTAAAACATGGCTATAATGACATTGATGAATGAGATCTTATCTCTGATTGATTCTGTGATCAGCTGATCTGTATCAGTCTATGGTGACACTTCAGCTGGTTTATAGGTCTTCAAATAATTGATACAATAAAGTATATTAAAGGTAAGTATGTTACATAATATTGATTGAACTTATTTTAATTTTGTCTAGATTAATTATTTTCTATATATTTTTTTCAGGTTTAAATTTTACCAAGGAAAATAAGTCTTTTTGACCAGTTATAAAGATGGTTAAACTTGATGTAATGCCTTATTACTCTTCAGTCTTACTTTAGTAAACTCAGTTCAATCAATAAATTCCGTCACATTTTTAAATGGTCTATTACATGGTTAAAATTGGCAGTTCAGAAATAATCTTATGGTGTTATGTTATGTGTTTAATATAAGTCCCATTTCATTTTACATACACTCATGTGTTGCCCTGAAATACTAAACTTACTTTTTTAAGTGGTTTTCTCATCTCTTTTACTTTGTTATAAGTTTTTAGTATAAATCTGTGGCTAATGTTGCCACTATAACCAGTTGTAATACTTCCTTTTATCATGTATTTCTGTCCTTCAGTAAAGATATCTCTCTTTTCTTGATCTACAGATTCATCTTTTTTCATATATCTGAGATCACCTAGTTTGAAGAGAGACTTTATTCTTAGTGGCACATTTGGGGCTTATGCTACCACTGTGCCATAATATATATGGGCATAAGACAATACTTTCTGTGATTTTACATTTACAACCACAGAGCTTGTTCCCTACTGTAGTATTTGTCTTTTCTAAATTCAGAAAACAGGGTAAAGTACCACAGCTACCCTTTCACAGTGGAATCTAAAGGGACTCAAACCAAAAGGTTCAGCACTTCATACTGTTACCATCTAATTATGATGCTGTGTCCTTTAAGTGAGACGTTAATACCAGTAGCCTGGCTTTTGGAATGGTGTCCACTATTTCTGGATTCCATTATTGACTCTTTTTTTTTTTTTTTTTATTATAGCCTACCAAAGTGATTCCACCCCGCCTGATGGTAAGCAGTCAGTGGAATCCAGAAGTGGCGGCCACTATATTAAAAGCTATCAGCTTAAATTGCTGGTATGGTGTCCTCCACTATGGCGGCTGGGAATGGTGTTAGGGGAAGGGAATGAGGGAGGTGAGGAAAGAGGAAAGGGGGAAAATTGGGCCTCCGGCGCTCTCACTCACCGAACGAAACGCAGTAGTACAGATACTACTACTCTTTAAGTCAATTTTCTATGAGAGGCTAGTACTTCGCCAGACGATCCGGCCCATTCATGCCGAAATCAGCGTGGATCTACTATCGTACTACTTACCATCAGGAAGATTGGAGTCACTTTGGTAGGCTAATATAAATAAAAGACTTGTGAGAACATGCTTATACTTCTAGTATTTAGGTAATAATGTAATTGGACTGGCGAATAGTTAACCCAATCTTCATAATTCACAAAAATAGTGTTTAAGCGTGTTGAACATGAAATAGTTGCTAATCTCCATTACATAAGGTTTATTTTCTATTATCAAGTATTATGATTCATTACTTTAATACTTTGGTGCTTACATAGTTGAGACAGATTCAGCTATTATTATTATGCTAAATGGATTTCATTGGACTTAAGATAAAAATTTTGGTTAATTTTGGATCTTGCTGTGCTAAAAATGATTGAAAACAGTTATGCTTCTATGTTGTTGCAGCTGAATGTTTCCCACATTAACAATTGATTGTTGAAACAGTTCAATTAGTATAATGATTTTTCTTTGACAGATAAAAGAATAAATAAAATTTATTCACAATGGCGTCCAAGGATGCTGGCTTGAAGACCATCTCTGATGAGGAGAATGAGGAGAGGTTTGGTTACGTGTTTGCCGTATCTGGTCCCGGTAAGTAATTACCATTTTAAAATCACTTAGTTTGTTCCAATAAGTGTCAAGATAGATCAGAACAATTGAGCATACAGATATTTTTAGCCTGTGAGGCCCATATTAGAATCCAGAGATTATTAGATTTGCTGTTAATCTTGTGTGTCATTAAGGGTGTAAGTTCTTTATTTCGACACATATTTACTTACACAACTTCGTAAAATCGTACTTAGTTTGACAGTCATTGCTTCGACAGAACATATAATCCATTATTTCGACGGCATATACTTCGACAACACACACCTTCGACAGACACTGCTTCGACATGCACTTGTTCGGCAGATAATTATTTCGACAAAAACATACCTCCAATATAACACCGGCACCGAGTTTTCGACATGGCTATGCTATTTCTTTTGGTAGAGAGTTATATATTGAGACTTAAAAGATCAAGGATGAAAATTATTAAGAGTTTCTTATTTTATTACATTTTGACTTGTTTATTAACTCATGGGTTTGATTTGTGGGACAGATAAGACCAGTAGCTTCAATAGTGGTGTAAAATGAAAAGTAGGTCAAAGCTATTACGTCACCGCATATTGTGACGTATTTGGCAATGATATTAAATCAGTAGTCGCACATAAGTGATAATACAAAAAAAATGACTGCGAGCTTTTATGAAATAACAGCAATTGATGCCAATTTATAATACTACTAGCTTGCCGCGGCGCGGTTTCACCCATGTCTTTGCTTTTTGCTCTGCTCCTGTCGCCAGTAGCGTGATGTTACATAGCATGTAACCTGCCTCAAGATCTGGGCTATCATACACAAAAATAATTATTTAAATTCGGATGGTAGTTTTAGAGATTAGCACGTTCAAACAAACTCTTTCCATAACTCTTTTTATATAATAGTATTGAAGTATAGATGAACATTAATAGAATGTTAGTCGACTATGCTATTAATACAAAGTACTGCCTAATATGGCGGTTAGAGTAGAATACAGAGAGAAGGTATGCAGCAAAGTTAGTTACATTTTTATGTTCAGATTCAGATAAAAAGCTAAAGCTGAGACTTTGCAACATGTCTTTGGAATATCACAGAACTCTATAGTGAGGGCCACCACTACTAAATATATAACGATTTTATGATACAAATTAAGAGGACGCAACCAATGGCTTAACACCAGACAAAATGGACTTAGACCTAGCCTTCCTCGATTTTTTGTAATTACTACTGCACTAATATGTATGCGAACAATCAATGATGTACTATGTTTGTGCCAGTCGTAACGGCGGAGAAAATGTCCGGATCGGCTATGTACGAGTTGGTGCGTGTGGGCTACCATGAGCTGGTCGGAGAGATTATTCGTCTTGAGGGTGACATGGCTACCATTCAGGTCAGTTACCTATGTTTATATGTAACTTGTTGTCTAATATAGTGCTGTAAGATGCGTCCTTGCGTGAATATGGAATATCAAATCGTTAATATACATTAGGAAAAGAAAACAGCCGAAAATGTTTTTTTTATTATTGCCTATGGACAGCCCACCTCATGGTAAGTGGCAACTGTCACTAATGGTCTTCTGCAATGCTAAAGGCTATACGAAGCCGCTGCCTACCGTGATATTAATGTTCTCTTTAAACCTCGTTTGAAGAAGGACATGTCATAGCGCTCGGGAAACACCGCAGCTGGTAGTTCGTTTTTGAGCCTGAACGTACGTGAGAGAAATGAACGCTGGAAACGAACCGTGCTAGACGAGATCGTGTCCAGGTAGTATGGATGAACTTTACTGCGATGTAGAGTGGTGCGATGATAGAAAGGAGACGATGGCACCAAGTCAAACAGTTTCTTAGAGCACTCTCCGTTAAATATACGAATCCTGTGGCACGTTTATAGTCACGCTAATAAGATTGAATTTCCCAAAGCACTATATTTGACTTTGATGGTGATAATAAACTTTATTTAAGTATATTTAACAGATAATTTTGCTATAGGTATACGAAGAAACCTCAGGCGTAACCGTCGGCGACCCCGTTTTGCGTACAGGCAAGCCTCTCTCCGTAGAACTGGGACCTGGTATCTTGGGCTCCATTTTTGACGGTATCCAACGTCCTCTGAAGGACATCTGTGAGCTGACCCAGTCTATCTACATCCCTAAGGGTGTGAACGTGCCGAGTTTGACTAGGGAACACAGCTGGGAGTTCAACCCCCTCAATGTTAAGGTGGGTATTTTTTTACGTGGTTAGTTAATTTGATGGTGTTGTAGAGACAATTTTGTGGAAAACTTGAAACACACCAAAAGAGTTTGATACGACAGCTGTGGACAAAAGATTCAATGGTTTTTTTAATATTGGTACTATCGAACCAAGTGAATCATGACCCACCATAAGCTCATTTTTTCAATCCATCTAAATGCAAGTAGGTCGAAATTCGCCTGAAGACAGACTTCTTTGGAAACGAGCTTGTTAGCATTTTATTAGACACTGACATTTTACAGAGTACACTGTTGTTATGTTAGTATTAAAACGTCTAATGCAATATACACGATAGATCTTACAAGTTTGACAGTTTTAAGCGAAATATTAGCAAAATGGGTCATTCAGCTGGTTCGATAGTTCAAAGTACTTTTTATTATGATTCTTTTTTAGTTTGTGTATTTTCCATAAAGGTTTTGTAAAATTCTTTACTAGGTACTCATCTTTTCTTGTATAGAGATGTCTTATTTCAAGGCGACTATCCAATTCGTACTTATTCAGCTTAATCACAGCAATTTAGGTGTATAAAGAAATTAATATTTAAAATGTTTGTTTGTGTGTACAGGCCGGTTCCCACATAACCGGCGGTGACCTGTACGGTATCGTGCACGAGAACACTCTGGTGAAGCACAAGATGTTGATGCCGCCGCGCGCCAAGGGAACCGTCACGTACATCGCGCCCGCCGGCAACTACAACGTCACGGTCAGTAACTAGTTATTACAAGAAAATACTAATATATATAGTGAAAAAAATACTTGTAGAAAGAAAATTTGGTCAATTAATATTAGGGAATGAACAATCTCTTTTGTTCTCCTGAAGACAACAAAAATATGCAAAACTGATTTCCAGTCTGCCCACTATGAGAAGAAACAAGCAAAATATATTATTAAATAACAAAAAGCCTGTCTGTCTGCCTAAAACAAACTGCAAAGAAAGAAACTCATTTTGAAATTTTATATACTCTATGTCACACCCACAATCAATACGAATGACACCTCATATGTTAAAATCCATCAAGTACTTTAGGGTAAGCATGGCAAAGAAATAGACATACATACATACATACAAAAATACGTACATACATACATACAAAAATACGTACATACATACATACAAAAATACGTACATACATACATACAAAAATACGTACATACATACATACAAAAATACGTATATACATACATACAAAAATACGTACATACATACATACGCACGCTCGATAAATACCCTCGTCCATTATTCCTTACTTAACTTCGGCAGTCGGGCAAGAAACAGACGTTTGAGCCCTATTATCCATTACAGGTAATAATTATCCAGTATATCTGAAAAAATATTGGTAATATAATTTATGACGATGAATGAAGTGATAATTGATTCTCTGTTTCTAGTACTAAGTTAAGTGTATTGCCTGCGTCACTTTGCATGCTACTCGAAATTGTAACTAACAAAAATTGTAATAACCTGGCGATTAAAAAGAGTGGCCTGAGTTTATTGCCAGTTCTTCTCATGGCTCTACTTCGTCAGTGAAATGGCTGTAGGTTAATTGGCTGACATTATGTAAATTTTGACGTTCATAAGTGTTAATTAATTAACCTATATGAATTAATATATTTTCATTTTCTTCTAGAAAGATCTTTTCTTCGCTTGTTTCTTTATCACCGATTTAAAAAAGAATTAGTTTCTCTAACAATCCCTGTGTCTCCAGGATGTGGTGCTAGAAACAGAGTTTGATGGTGAGAAAGCGTCCTACACCATGTTGCAAGTATGGCCCGTACGTCAACCACGACCAGTCACTGAGAAGATGCCTGCCAACCACCCGCTGCTCACCGGACAGAGAGTGCTGGACTCACTGTTCCCGTATGTATATTATCATTAATTTTTTATTGTTTTTCTATTTATAATATTTACAACTAAAAAGTGTCTTAGTTTGTTTGTTCGCATTCTAGAATATAATAGGTATAGTATAGTATATCATCTCCTCGAGAAAGGCCTGCATACCTTTATGTGTCTGGCGATTTCTTGGAGTGTATTAAGGTCGAGTGGATTAACATTGGTAGGCTAATATAAAAAAAAAATATTTATTGCCGTCAGTGACAGACAAGCATACAGCCCATGTGATGGTAAGTGGTAACTGTCGCTCATGGACGACTCAGAGTCCCTAGCATTGATTGCTCCTTCATTGCCAGGGACTCTGCGAAGCCACTGCCTACTGTGAAGGGAGTGAGGAAAAAGGAATGGGGACAATCTTGCTCTGTATATGGTGGGCTCAGGGCAGTATAGTAAGCTGCCGGTTTGTCTGTAGCAAGTAGGCCCTGCAGAGCGGGCTCTCAGTAACGCCTACCAAGAGATGTTCTAAAAGTGTTTTAAAAGCGTTGTGTAGTTGTTATTATTAACATTGTATTTCCTGTACAGCTGCGTCCAGGGAGGTACGACGGCCATTCCCGGAGCCTTCGGTTGCGGCAAGACTGTGATCTCACAAGCTCTGTCCAAGTACTCCAACTCTGACGTCATCATCTACGTCGGGTGCGGAGAGCGTGGTACGTAAACATACAGACTTATTGAAAATTAGTCACCGGAGACTACCCTTTCCTTTCAAAACTCCAGCTTTTAAACTGTGGACGTCCAACAAAGTGACTAAAAAATTTCTGTAATTTCTCGATATTCGACTACTTCTATGGTCCAGTGGTAGGTACTGTGCCATAGAGAGGTCGCGGGTTCGGTTCCCGCTCAATGCGAATATTTGTGTGCATGAACATGAATATTTGCATTGGTCTAAGGTTTACAAAAAAAAAAAAAATTAAGTATGCATATATGCATTCTAGAACCCATAACACAAGCTATAAATATATGCTTACTTTGCGTATAGATGGCGTTGTGTATAGTTGTTGTGATATTATTATTATTTCTATTTATTTATTCTTAATACATAAGTATATATCATTAAATTGTTGTGTCCAGGTAACGAGATGTCAGAAGTACTTCGTGACTTCCCGGAGCTGACGGTTGAGATCGATGGTGTAACGGAGTCTATCATGAAGAGAACTGCCCTCGTCGCCAATACTTCCAACATGCCTGTAGCCGCCAGAGAGGCCTCCATTTATACTGGTAACAGACCTTTTTTTACTTTTTAACTGACCTTTAGAACGACTCGACTTTTAGATTGTAACACTTTTGCATTTTTAGTATTTTTGCGTATCGATATTTCCGGTAATTGTGTACCTATGCTTTTTTAAATGAATTAGTTTTAATTGCATTTTAATTTGACATCCGATTTTTTTCGTTATTAATTATATATTTGAAAAGTTAATTTTAACTACTTCGGTTGCGTAAACTTTCATGTTATATTAAGTTTATTCTAGCAAGAAAGAAAAGTAGGTATTTATTTTCTGTTCAAACGCGACGTACATGAAATGAACAAAAAAGAAATAATAATATAATAATATCAACCTGTTTACTGTGCCACAGCAGGGCAAAGGCCTCTTCTTAAATAAAAAAAAAAACTAATTGAAAACATAAATTATCATAATATTAAAACAGTACAATTCTATACTACAGGAGTTATCATTCTTTGTCTATAAAAATTAGATATGTCATATAATTATTATATACATAGCTCGCAGAACTGACGGCCGCTGGGGCAGAAAGGTTCTAGAGTGGCGACCACGAACCGGAAGACGCAGCGTGGGCAGACCCCTCACAAGGTGGACCGACGACCTTATAAGGGTGGCGGGCAACCGACAACGGTGGCGAAAATTGGGGGAGGCCTATGTCCAGCAGTGGACGTCTGTGGCTGATATGATGATGTCATATGATTATATACATTGCATGCTATAAGGTGTATTTATCCTTCAGGTATCACCCTATCCGAATACTTCCGCGACATGGGTTACCATGTCTCCATGATGGCTGACTCCACCTCCCGTTGGGCAGAGGCTCTTCGTGAGATTTCCGGTCGTTTAGCTGAAATGCCTGCCGATTCAGGCTATCCTGCCTACCTCGGTGCTAGGCTGGCTTCCTTCTACGAGAGAGCTGGACGTGTTAAATGTCTTGGAAACCCTGATAGGGAAGGTATGTTAGCCTAGATTTTGTAGCTTTTTTATATTACCAGTGACTATTGCGTGATGGTAAGCAGTCAGTGGAATCCAGAATTCCACTAAATAATTTATAATGTAATCAAACACAAAAATATTTTTTCTTCTATTTCTCAACATAGGCGATCTAAGCCATTCTGGTCTAGCTTCTTTAGACCATCATTATATCAGCTCATTATTATTCCACTGTAGGCAAAGGCCTCTTATACAGAGAAGGTATGAGCATTGATCACCACGCTTGCTTAAGGCGGATTGGTGATTTAGAAGCAAACTCTAGGTTTCCTCACGATGTTTTCCTTCACTGTCAGTCAGTAAATGTCCTGATAAACTTAAAAAGAATATATGATTTGAAAAATCACATTGGTACCTGCCCGGATTCGAACCCTACCTCGTGTTTAATATTTACTAGTTTGCTTAACTTAATTGACTGGTCTTCAGTTTAGTAAACCTCCTCTTGCCATGGTTCTCATTATAAAACAACTAAGACAAAATGGCATCAACTTTTCTGTATACTGATGAAAGTGTTCTCAGAGGGCAATTATAAGTACCCGTTACTGATGTGTGTATAAAGTGATTAATGAATATTGAAGAGGCAAAGGAGGTATGTTTGAATCGCAGTAATTAATGGCGTTCTATAATCTCTGCTTACCTCATTAATGCGAGACAGGCGTGAAGTTATGTATGTTACTTTTACCACATCATTATCACAGACGACAGACTTCCTTGATAAAGGCTTGCCACAATTTTCATTACCTTATTTTAACATATTAATAATTTGTATAAACCCCTAGGTTCCGTATCAATCGTGGGTGCCGTATCTCCCCCTGGTGGTGACTTCTCCGACCCTGTGACCGCCGCTACCCTGGGTATCGTGCAGGTGTTCTGGGGTCTGGACAAGAAGCTCGCCCAGAGGAAGCACTTCCCCTCTATCAACTGGCTCATCTCCTACAGCAAGTACATGCGCGCGTTGGATGACTTCTATGATAAGAATTATCCAGAGTTTGTGCCGCTCAGGACCAAGGTTGGTATTTTTTGATTCTCTTTTTTTTCATTTATTGTGCCTATAAACAAAAATATACAGAGAACATTTAATAATGGTGTGACTAATAATTAAATGTTATCAACTAAAAATAAATAGCTAAAGAGACAGATAATTTAATGCATCTGGCAACACAATAACAGCCTAACTTTAGCACAAAGAGGCTTATTGCTAGATATAAGACTCAAGCAAAGGGAGATATCCAGAAGAGGAAGAAAGGCCCAATTTCTCCTCTTTTTCCTTACTTCCCTCAATTTCTTTACTTAGTCAACTCCCTTCACGGTAGGCAGCGGCTTTGCAGAGTCCCTGACAATGCGGGCGCAATGCCAGGGGCTCTGAGTCGTTCATGAGCGACAGTTACCACCTATCATCAGGTGGGCTGTTGTATCGTCTACCAAAAAAAAAACTAAGTTACATAATTGTGTACAGGTCAAGGAAATCCTTCAAGAAGAAGAGGATTTGTCAGAAATCGTACAACTCGTCGGTAAAGCATCGCTGGCCGAGACTGATAAGATCACCCTCGAGGTTGCTAAGTTACTCAAGGATGACTTCTTGCAACAGAACAGGTAAGCCATTCTTTGAATTAGTTGTACTGTTTGTCCATCAGCAGTGCTGTTTTTCGGCTAAGGTAGCGACAGGAATCGGTCAAGCAGATTTTACTTTTTATTTTTCTTTACAACATAGAAAGCTATTACTTATAGAGTTAAGTGTATCACCTGCGTCACTTTGCATGCTACTTAAAATTGTAATTTACAAAAATTAATAACCTGGCGATTAAAGAGTGGCTTGAGTTTTTTGCCAGTTCTTCTCATGCCCTACTTCAGTGAAATAGCTGACATTTTGTAATGTTCAGTGTTAATTTAATTAAATATATTTTAATTTTGATTAGACTGGGATCGTCTAGCAGTGTAGTCTTTCGGCTGAGGTAGCTGTAGTGTATGTGTATGCGGGCGGAGAGGGGATATTCACTCTCCGTCCGGTAGCGGTGGGTCGGTACGCATTTCTGCAATACCGTAACTGTTTATCGTATTAAATATCGATAACAGTTTTTGAAACTGTTTATTTTAATAACTAGGTATTGGCCTGAACCCATTCGGTTTGAGGTACCTATTAGAAATGCGTCGAATAGATACCTATTCGAAAACTGTTTATCAGACAACGTATTTGAAACCTTACATGATGACAACTAAGCTGTAACGATTTGAGTTTAGTTATTATGAAAAATTTGTGTAACTATACCAAATAACTTTCTAATTTTTTAAAATTTATTGTTATTAGTAGGTGTTTTAATATAAGTAATTGGTTATGGTTTAACAATAATTATTTTGCATTAAGTAGGCAAGTTTAAATAGATATTGCTTATTTTATGTTATGAAGAAAAAATAGAATACATAACACGAGTTATTCTATCGATGTTTTTGTTTATTTTATTTTAAAATGTTCATTTCATCGCAAATGTCCAGTTCAAGGTCAAGGTTTTGAAGTGAGATTAAAGTTAAACAATAAATCTTAAGTGCATTCATAAAGTATGCAATAAGGTTTAAAGCCGTATGCATACATTACTTATCTACAAAAATAATATTTTTTAGCATAGAGTTTAAAATGAGTTACTATTCCTGTAATATTCTTTTGTGTTCCTAAATTCGGTTATTCGTTTCACGCAGTAAAGAATAAATAGTTTGTCAAACCCGTTATTTGTGGTGCGTTTGGTATTTACGCATTGTTCCGTTTAACGCAGTAAAGAATACCTAGTTTGAACGGATAACTTGTTTCTCTATGGGCCAATATATAGTTATTAGGTATTGGAGCAATACCTAGTTATTAAAACTGTTTACGGTTTGCAACACCCATTTCTACCGTCCGGTGCGCGCATAGAACAGTCAGTCGCTCCCTGACCGTTGACCGAGCAACACGTGCTGGTGCTCGGACACAACAATATCTTATATATCGTAGCTAGCTATATCGTGTAGTGACAAGCAGTGAAGTGTGGTATACTGAACACCGCACGTAGCACAGATGCTACAGTAGCGACATTCTGGGGCACCGTTATTAAATGTGATATGTTCCTCACAGCTACTCGGCGTACGACCGGTTCTGTCCGTTCTACAAGACGGTGGGCATGCTCAAGAACATCATCTCGTTCTACGACATGTCGCGGCACGCGGTGGAGTCCACGGCGCAGTCCGACAACAAGGTCACCTGGAACGTCATCCGCGACGCCATGGGCAACGTGCTCTACCAGCTCTCCTCCATGAAGTTCAGGGTGAGTAATAATATACAACAACTACACACAACGCCATCTAGACCCAAACTAAGCATATATTGATATGTTCCAAAATATTGACTAAAATCGAAACATTGTGTCACATAAACCATATAAGTTTAAGTCCCATTTCTGTCAAAAAATTATTGTTGTCTATGTTTCGGTAAAAAAAAATATAACTTACTGCGATTGGTCCATTTTTGTGCATTAGATTATAGCCAATTACTTTATACGTTCTTCGCATTTCGCCAATACTCCTTTTTTTTATGTGAGCTCGATACAGAACAAATGTTAATTCTACGACACCTATACACATCACACTAACTGTTTTAACCTGTTTTAACTAATGATATTTTTTTTATAGGACCCCGTAAAAGATGGCGAAGCTAAGATCAAGGCAGAATTCGACCAACTGCTAGAGGACATGTCCGCTGCCTTCCGTAACCTTGAGGACTAAGTACACCTTGGAACGTCAGTACCGCGTATTGTTGATACACTATAGATGTAATTATACGTGTTAAAGTCTATGTAGTGTATTGTGTAACTAGTGTTTCAATGCAGAAATTCGTGATTCCAATTATTGTTGAAATTTTAAAGGTGATTGAATCGCGGCGATACCCCATATATGTAAATATAATCACGCCGCAATCGCCCGCAGTTAATTAGTTGTTATTTATATGAAATATATACTATTTATACACTAACAATGTTATTTTACGCCCGTTTATATTTTGCGTGTTTTAAAATGTCAATGGAGTAACCTCTTTGCATTCCACGTTATAATTAGTATAACAAATCTACGATCGTTGTATCGACAATGTATAAGAGTACAGTATTATGTTAGTGCACTCGCATCCTCCGAGCGCGGTGGACGTCTTGTACAAATATAATTATGTAAATCATGCGCAATAATAACTTATATTACTTGCTGTTTGAACTTCTGTGACGTTAAGTGAGGAGAATAAAGTTATAAATAAATAATTACATAATAAAGTGTATAATGTTGTATTATTTATACAAATTTATCTACCTTATTCTTTGCAAACCTCTACGTCGTTTTTGAGACTACATATTCCGAAAAATTTAATTGAACATTTTGTGAAATTAAAAAGTTAACATTTTGGGATTTGATCGATAGTAAATCCACGCTGGTTTCAGCATGAATGGGTCGGATCGTCCGGGAAAGTACTACCCTCTCATAGAAGATCGACGTAAGTGTAGTAGTAACTACTATCTTTTCACAAGGTATTCATAATAATTATAAATTTAAAATAAAATTATTTTGATTGATTTCAAATACGGAATCGGTATTTACTTTTAAAAACATTTTTATGTAACATAGCTATTGCCAGTAGTAATCCCAGTAGTAAGTTCTGTGGAAACGAGAAACCAAGTTGACAGTTGGGTTACACAGTAAACACTTAGGTTCGCTGTTCCCTGACTAATAGTGATTAAAGGAGTCGAGTCTTTTCATCACTATCCCTGACTCTATGAGGCTGAAGTTTCCATTTAGAAATGTGGTCCTGTTATAAAACTTCTATCAAGTAGAAGATATTAGACAGTTGCTTTTGTTCTCAACGAGGTACCTACTTACTTGACTGCCTCGGTGACACTGTGGGAGTTTGTGTAGCGGTTGCAAGTTTGATTCCCACACATGACAAACTTTTGTGTGATTCATAACATATTTTTTCTGGGCTGGTTTTATTTTTAATTTAATTTTGTGTGTTTGTAGGTATACTTGTAGGTACCGATTCGGCGATACAGGGCTAGTCTAGTTCCCCATTGTCCGAAGGCAGACGGTACAAAGAGGCGCTGAGGAACAGGTCCCATATTATTTTCTGTTATTCATCTAAATCTGCCAAATAAAACACAATCTTATGTCAAAGAAGAATATGACAAAACATCAAAATAAAAACATTTTGACAAGTAACAGCTGAGTGCATTTGGAGATTATACCTATTTTATTTTTTGTACTGAATTATTAGGCTCATTAGATTCAAGTATGAAGTCGGGCAAGGGTAAGAAATCGCCGTTTGCGGAGGACTGCCCACCCCCACCTCCCACTACGCCCATGAATAACGGTAGCACACTCTTACTCAACGTTGAAGAACTTATTGGGGTTACCTTCGGTGCCCATACGGTTAGTAGCTTTTGCATAGCTGGTTAGAGAATCAATCTTAATTTTTGAAACGGTACGGAAACAAACAAAATATCTTTCTGACTTGGAGCTATCATTAAAAGAGAGGTAATGTCGTCAGCGGCGACTTTGTGAATTCCAACTAACGGAAAACAACGTTACCTGCGTGATGATATGTCAGCATTCTATGGTCACTAGTCTAGATCCTCTGGGCCTCTAAAAAACTTATCTCCAACAGTGAACATCAGATAAGGTACAACGAGGTTTTTTAGCTCATACTTGAGCAGCTCTACATAACAAGACACTTTATGTTTAGCACACATATTTTCTTGGCACTAGATAATTCTGCCAAATATAGTGACCGGTTAATGAGTTAGCTGAAATAGTTTCGTCAGTAGTCCGATCAGTCTCCAGATCAATGTTCATCAAGTTACTGGTCACATTACAAATGGTCTCTTAATTTATCATAGTGTGGTATAATGAGACCTAATACTGTTCCCTGAGGGATCCAAGTTAAAATGTAGGTATGCAAGGCTTATATTATATTATTAATCATATTTCTAGCTTAACTCGGTTAACTTCAAGATGCTACAAACAGTCCTGCACATACTTGCACGTCAGATGCGTTTGCTAGAGCAACATGTTGAGATAAAGTTTACAGAAGATGACTATGACACCATCCACGCGCAAGAAGAACGGCAGATAAGAGAAGAAAATTTACAAGCAGATGAACATGCCAAAGGTGCCCAAGAAAAAGTTGGAGGTGGTAAAGACACGAATAAAGTTGGAAAAGAAAAAGGAAAAGAGTCATCAAAAGATAAAGGGAAAGACATGGCAAAAGATAAAGGAAAAGACACAACGAAAGAAGAAATAAGCAAACAGAACGAACAAGAGCTTGACCGCGAAAAAGGAAAAACGAAACAAAAGGCGAAAAATAAGGCAAGATAAGTGTACTAATACTGAGTACTAATTACAGAAAGACTAATTAAAGTCCCGAAGGAGTGGGCAGAGGTGTTATCTATCCACTTTTCGCCATTTTTTGTTTTAGGTTACATGTAACAGGGGGCGAGCCCGTTGCCATTTATCGGGCAAAATGCCATTTCCAGGCTAATAATACTAAGAATTTTTCGACAGAAAAACTGAATATCATTTAACCCGGGAATCGAACCCGAGACCTCTGCGAAGTAATGCGTACACAGTACCACCGAACCACTACAGAGGCAGTAATGGCGAAAAGTGGGTGGTTAAATACCTCTGCTTACCCCTTCGGGGATAAAAGGCGTAAAGCTATGTAATGATAGTCCCAAATCATTGTAGGCAAATTGTTAATACCTACTTGTTATTTTTTTATTGTACACACGGTATAGTTTGCAGTTACAAGTGGTCGCCTCACCATTGTTGTTACCGAGTGTCACGGGTTCGATTTCCATGCGTGTTACGCATGGAAATCGAACCCGTGACACCGTATACAAAAGATTTTATAGACTTTTCTTTTTTTATTTACTGTTCGACACTTTAAATTACTCTAATCGTGTAAATTTTTAGGATCTAAAGGCAAGACCAAGTATAGCTGTAACAGGTATAAAATATGTTTAAATTTATTTTTAGTAATAAGTTAGTAGATCTTAAGCAAAATATACTTTGTCATACTTTGACTAATAAATTACACAACTTACTGTATCGTTAATACGTGGGTTTCAATAATTGTATAGAATAGCAGGACATATATGTCAAAAAATGACTGGCCTGTTGGTCTAGTGGTTAGTGACCCTGACTGCTAAGCCGGAGGTCGTGGGTTCGATTCCCACCCAGGACAAATCTTTGTGTGATGACTGATGAGCATGATTGTTTGTTCTGTGTCTGGGTGTAATTTATCTATAATATGTATGTATTTACAAAAAAAAAATGTATTTAAGTAGTATATCCGTTGTTTAGTACCCATAACACAAGCAAATATAATTGCTTAATTTGGGGCTAGATGGCGCTGTGTGAATGTGGTAGAATATTATTATTATTATTATTATAATATAAAAATATGCGACTCCCGAATCGCGATATCTACGTTGACATAGAATATAGAAAATAAAGAAAATCTATATTATTATATATAGCGGTAGAGTTTGTTTGTTTGAACGCGCTGATCTCTGGAACTACCAGTAGGATTTCAAAAATATTTTTGCGTATGATAGCCCAGTTCTCTAGGATGGTTATAGGCTATGTAACATCACGCTACTGGCGACGGGAGCAGAGCAGTAAGTGTTAAAAACGTGTTAAACCGCGCTGCGGCAAACTAGTTGTTTAATAAAAGTTGTAATCATACCAACGAAAAGTATGGTCTTCTTCTCCAATAGTAGAAAAGTAATATTATCAATATTTACAAGACTTTATTTTTTCAGAGGGTCCAGGAGCATTAGTTGGTAAATATTCATACTAGTAATACCGGAGATTAAGTAATATAGTTATATGCATATAAGGCAAGTACCTAACCTCTACGTAAACTTATATAAACGTGAAAAACTCTAAAGCGCTAAGTATTTTGCTGCTTTAGCCCGTTGTTTACACTTTAGAAAGGTCGGAAGGCTCAATCACCACCTTCGGTCCTTTTTTGACCACGAACCGGAAGACACAAGATGGACTGATAACCTGTTAAGGGTGGCGGGTGACCGATGAATGAGGGGAGCTCTCGACCGGTCAATGTGGCAAAATTGGGAGAGGCCTAAGTATGTCCAGCCGAGGACGTCCTTAAGCTGATAAAATCCATACTAATATTATAAATGCGAAAGTAAATCTGTCTGTCACGCTTTCTTGCCTAAACCACTGAACCGATTTTGTCGAAATTTGGTGTAAAGATAGACTAGACTTTGGGGAACAACATGGGCTAACTATTTATCGCGGAAAATTACTCAAAGGGGTTGAAATAGGGGATAAAAGTTTGTATGAAAAATCGTCAATGTATAAACAGAGACATGTTCATGATTAGTAAAAATATATTAGGCGATATTTACGAAGGTGGAGCTGTGGATTACAGCTAGTGCTATATAAAATGGAGCACTAGCATTTTAGTTGCAAAATTAGATATTATACTTACTAGTTATGATGTAGCTTGATTAGATAAATATTGTTTATTAATGACGTCTTTTGCGTTTTGTTTCAGTCGAAGTAGGAACCCCTGGGGCTGCTGCTAGTAAGTTATCGTGATCAATTATCTTTGTTCTATAGCAATAGCCTGTTTACAATTTTTATTATAATAGGGATAAATTCATCAAATCCTTTACAGTTGAAATAAAATTTATTACTTATTGCGTACTTACGTAAGGTACCTAACGTTTTTTTTTTTCAATTTATTGGGTTAATAAACAAGATTACCTACAATAGTTAATTGACAAAAACTGTGAATTTATGAAATAAATTTTGTAATTGTGTCATCTACAATGTTTAATTGAATATATAAAACAAAAATTAAATATTTGTACATCTTGAGTGTGATATTAATAATCATATACAAACAAAAGTAACTACTTAGTACCTTTAAATTATTCAGTTCATGCAGTAAAAGTAATAATTTAAAGTAACGTTAAAAATAATCATGCTGGTAAGTAAATGTTTTTTTTAAATGAACATAATGACAAACTTAATGTGTGATGTGTGAAAGAGAACAAGAATCTATATTACAAGGTTCTCTATTTTATAAATACCTAGATAAACCTACTTATACAAGCCTGCCATCTTATTAAGCTAACACTAGACACCTACATTTTTGCAATTCTTCTTTTTGTTATCGAGTTTTAGTGGTCAACCTAGTATCAGAATTTGTTCAGGTCGTCCAAAATTTATTTTTGTAAATAACGGATAATGTTCCATACTAGGACCTCGCCCACGCGTAGGCAGTATCGAAGTGGTGACGCGGTCCCAATTCGACTTGTTGGAGAACGCAGTGAAGGTCTTGTCGCGGGTCACGAAGCCTGTGCCGCACCCGACGATGCCAAACGATGAACAACTGAAGGCTGACCTCGCAAAAGGCACCGCTTCACTCACTGATACTATGGACGCAATGCAGGTGATATAAGTTTAGTTTTAAGTAGCAATTCTTTTTTTATATTAGTCTACCAAAGTGACTCTACTCTGCCTGATGGTAAGCTGGCAGTGAAATCCAGAAGTGGTTGACACCATTACCATTCCAAAAGCCAAACTACTGGTATGGTGGCCTCCACTATGGCGGCTTAATAAGATGGTTTTTCACGCCCCACTTAGAAGACCCAGGACCAAAGTTAGATGATTGAATGAATTGTGCGACAAAAGTATGAAGTGCTGTTGTCTGCTTTCTTTTTAACCTCTTGAGACGTCTACACCTTAAGGTTTCCTTTAACTTGTTTGTTGAGGTCAAAAAGGTCATTCTTTTTTAGGTATGTTTCGTACAGAGATGTCGTACACTGATTGGGTTTCTAATATCTTCTAATTGTAAACTTTTGTAGGTAAACGCGCGAATCCAAGCCGCTGAACAGGCGATTAGTAAAATGGCCGGTCTGCTGACTGCCCTGGCACTCACTGGGGCCGTGCCTAGGGATATGGCGAAAGAGATCCATGGGATGCTGGGAGAAGTGAGAGAGCTGGGACTACCGCTGGAGATGGAAGAAACTGATGTAATGACATTTCAAAGTACTTATATGAATTAGGTATTATATGCTTTGATGACGAACGATATCATGATTTGGTGAGTGTTTGCATTGATATGTTTGTAGGAACTTGTCAAGTTTAGTGTTATGCATTAGTAGATGTTGTAGTATTAAATCGAGAGGAAATCTGTGACATTACATTATCAGTCTGAGTACGTCTAATGCTGGATCTCGGGCCTCCCTCAAAAGGTGGAAATTTACTATAACCTTCACGCTTAGATACACCTGGTATAGATGACAGCAGTAACGTAATACTTAGTACGCAGGTAACTTAGTCTTAGTCGGCTCTTAGATCAAGAACGGAAAGAGATTGGGTGGTTCCATACTTTAGACGGGGGACCACACGACACCTGTACCTAAGGAAGCCTTTGATTTTTTACAGATATTGTCAAAAATCCCGTTTGAGTCTGTAGCGTCCGATACTTCAATAGTTTCTGAAGAGGTAAAGCTTCTGCCGCCTCCATTAGTGACGCATTACGATTTAGAGTTAGTACATTTATTTATTTTATTTATTAAACTAAACTAAAAGAAAGTTGTTATGTGGATCAATCGAAGAAGGTAAAAGATATAAGATTTTGACTATCTGTGTGGTTCAGTGCGACTGCTGTGCACGAGGCTCCGACCTCCTTTGAGCTTCGCCGCAGAAGTGCCTACCGATGATTTTATAAACAAGCGCGTCTAGACCAAGTTATGAACGAAAGTAACCTTTACTTTGTCTCCTATCAGCAATGCTATTAAAGAGCTACAACGTGACTTGGCGAAGAATATGGTTGAGATAACGGACAAGGCAAAGATGTCCGCGGAACATGCTAAACAGTTTGCTAGATCTCTAGGTATGTGTTTTATATATTTTACACTTCTACTTACCTACTGGTTTGTCAATGATCAAGAGTAATGCGTTATATCTTATTAAGTTGTTTGCTAATCGATTTATCGCGTCAGTGTGCACCTTCCACCATATTACGTGTGCCCTCGCTGCGCTTCGGTATCAAGGTAATTTTTTTAAATCGGTTATTTGGATCTTAAGTTAAATTGGAACATACAAACAAGTAAACAAACATACAAAAAATCAAGGAGTCTGCCCACTATACCGTACCATATCATGACCGTGCTATTAACGTATCAGGATCGAAAAGCAATACGATACGCTATACTATGCCCACTACACCGCTGTCTGATATTCTCGCTGATAATTATTATTACGGCATGGCTTGTACGGTGCTGGTCGGCATAGTCTAATACATTTCAGTGCGTACGTTTTGGTAGTAGATACACGCTGGTTTCAGCATGAATGGAGTGGATCGACCGGAGAATTACTACCCTCTCATAGAAGATCGACGTAAGAGTAGTAGTATCCGTACTACTGCGTTTCGTTCGGTGAGTGAGTGCCGGAAACCCAATTTTCCCACTATTCCCTCATTCCCTTCCCCTACCCAATTCCCAGCCACCATAGTGGAGGCTACCATACCAGCAGTTTAAGATGATGGCTTTTGGTATGGTGGCCACCACTTCTGGATTCTACTGACTGCTTACCATCAGGCAGGGTGGAGTCACTTTGGTAGGCTAACATAAAAATAAGTGCGAAGAATATTTATTTGCCGGACACGTCCTACGTTCCTATTACGGTCATAGTATGATACGTTATAGTGGGCAGAGTCCTTTAGATTTAGATAATAGGGCGTCGAAATAAAGAAAGAAAGAAAGGAAGAAAGAAAATAAAGAAGAAAGAATAAAATAAAGAATAAAGAATAAAGAATATTTATTTTGCTCAAAACATGGTAACAGGATGTTTACAAGTAGTATACAGTACAGCATGTCTTACCGCAATATTACGGTATGCAAAAATATACACATCAGGTATAGTTTAGGCTAATTTGAAACATACGAGAAAAGTTAACAGACACCTTATGGCTAAATAATATAAAAAAAAAAAAAAAAAAAATTATAAAAAACTATCGAAACAATATCTAAATTATAAGACGAGATCATTATGTGTTGATACCTATTTAGACCTACTAGTTACATCAATTTACTTATGAACCTCTAAAAGACCTAATTTATTTATTTTTCTATATACATCATGAATTCTTTTATTGTATAAAAGCATTTTTTTTTATGCCATTTTCTTAATTGTTTTATGAACAATTATTACCCTCTCAGTCCTCTTCCTTTTCTCCCCTCATCCCGTTCTCTTTTTCCTGCGCGGTCGACATCGACTTAGTTGTGATTTCTTATCAACCTTTTAACGACTGTGATATGTTTTCAGATGAGAAATTGGACGTTGCTTTAAATGTAAACAACCGCATCGACGTGCTGTATGCACTTACCACTGACTATGCCGAGCAGACGAAAGGATTCGACTCTGGACTTACTACTCAGGTAAAATCATAACTATTGCAATAATTATGAACACTAAAGTTTTAGGTTGATTTTCTTATCCAGAATATATATGAGGTATGAACTGTTGTAACAATTACCAAGATTAGCAAATATGAGCTTTAACAACCTGCGTTTTTGTATACTTAGTTAGTTTTTCTTTATGTGACACAACTAAGACGGATCTATAAGTATTTATGGATCATGAGATGAACCCAACGAAAAGAACTTAGACAGAATGATAAATATGTCTTATTGCAGTTACAAAGCTTCCAGGAACAAATGCAGCAAATGAAAACAGAACTAAGAGAGAGTCTTGGACAACTGGATCTCAGTAACAACGCTGAGAGTTTGGGTAACGCGATCATTTATTTGTTTTTGCCCGAATGCCGCAGTCAAGGACAGTAATGTTTTTGTTATAAACACTGACAATGAATGTTTATTTTTCTGTAAACAGCGATTACGGAGTTGAAGGAAGGCTACGGGAAGTTAGTGACGCAACTCGACGAAACTTTCCACGAACATTCCCTGCTAGATTTTACGCAAAAGCAGCTGGCGGAGGAGCTTAAAGTAACTTATATATACTACTTGCAAATGTTAAAACTATTAGCACGATATCATGATATTTCATTTGGATATATCTTCCAGCGCCTTATCGAGTGGGTGGAGATGCTTCGTGAGCAGAAGGCGGATCGTGATGAGGTAGCAGACGGATTAAGAGACAAGGTATTTTTATGTTACTCTTTTGCCTAGCAGGTACCAGAATGATACATACCTACTGCCTTCTTTAGTACAGTCATTTGGTTCGAAAAATAGTGGTTACCTGAAAGTTTTCTGAGAGTTTTAAAAACTGGTAATTTTATAGATTTTGATGTGCTATTTCCGAATTTCGACTTTGCTACATTGAAAAAATGACTTCTAAGGCAGGTTTTTTAACAATATCTCCTTTCAGACTCATTTTACGATAAAAACATGTTATTACAAACTAACTACAGAAAATAGTCTACAATTTATTTATTTTTTATTGCCGACGGTGACAGACGATCAAATGCGTGATGGTAAGTGGTAACTGTCGCTCATAGACAACTCAGAGTCCCTAGCATTGCTTCTTCAATGCCAAGGACTCTGCGAAGCCTCTGCTAACTATGAAAGGAGTGGAGTAGTTGAAAGGCTTAAGGAAGGTAAGGAAAAAGAAGAAAAAAGAAAGAGGGAATATTGGGAAAATTTGTTGAAATTGTTTTGGTAAAATCAACAGTTTCGTTAAGCATACGAGCGTCGCAAAATGTAGTTCAACAGGCATTTTGACCAATAACTTAATTGTGGGTAGAATACTACTTGTATTTCTATAAATATTGGTTTTTGCAAGATTATATGTATTTCTTAGGCGGATATCGTTCAACTGAAGGGTCTTTTGAACGAGGCAGCATTTGAAGAGGCTCGCGCTGAGCTTGAGAGACGACTCGAACTATGTTATGAAAAGTTTCACAAACAAGATGAAGTGTGGCTGGTCTGTATTCTAGGACTACTAGCAGTATGTTAAGATTTAACTGTGGCTATAAAGATTCTGATAAGCATATTCGTCGATGTTTTAATACTTAATTAATTAAATTATTGTTGTACTATTGTGTCAAACCATAATTTAGTATTCTACTTAGTACAAAGATTTTTGCCCAGATAGATATGCTATGACCTTTGACTCAAAGAGACTTGTACGAAGTTTAGTTTTCTTCACGATGTTTTCCTTTAGCTGTAAGTCAGTTATATCCTAGAAAAACTTGAAAAGTATTGTCTTTATGAATCTAAGGACCTTTGTCGACGTTTAAGTACCTACCTAGTTACAATCTATGAATTCGTGCATGAAGCATATTGCTATTAAACTAATGCAAGAAGCTGTAAAAGTGTTTTTACTGTATGAATCAATAAGGTACCTAGGCTCAAGTGATGAAAATTCTCATATCCTTTTTTTCCGCTGTAGTTTTGAAAATAATAAAATAAAAAGAATTCAATTACAGAATTTAATAATTGTTTTTCTTAATTTTAACCAAAATCCTGTGCTATACATTCCTTGACGTTGTTATCTCACTTTTATGCCACAGCGTATTCACACTACATCTTAGATTATTTTCACTTAATTACCAGGGAGCTTTAAAAGACATATCTCGGATAGCCAACAACAAAGCTGAGTTGATGCAACTCTTAACCCTAAAGGAAAAGACTAAGGAGAACCTCAAGAAAATGACGAACATGCTCAGGGATCTGGAGATTATGTTAGGAGAGCCTGTCGTAAGATTTTTTTTCAAATAATAATATAAATAATAATAATAATAAATCTTTATTAACACAAAAAGTACAACAGTATATGACAGGGAAAATGTGATACTATAAATGTGATATTATAAAAAATATCACAACAACTACACACAACGCCATCTAGACTCAAAGTAGGTAAGCAAATATTTCAGCTTGTTTTATGGGTTCTAGAATACGGATATTGTATAGACGACCACACATGGGATTTACCACTTTTAACATTCTTTTGAAATTCAATAAGGCACATAATGGTTCATATGTGATATTGACGTGATTAGTTGACGATCGAGTGCTATCTATGACGTGCTGTCGTGCAGGCGGCGATGATGACCCGCAAGCTGGCTGAAGGCGCGCAGTGCGGCGCGTGCGCGGTGCCGGCGCTCATGAACGTCGTGGACAGCAACTACGGCGCGCCGCCGCCGCTACCAGCGCTCACGCTACACAACATGCCCAAGAAGGAAGAGCCCTGTCTTCAGGAGTTGAAGCCGCTTGCGCCGCCTGATGCCAGGTGACCTATATATTGTTATCTTTTTTATTAGCCTACCAAAGTGCCTTTGGTAAGCATTCAGGGGAATCCAGAAGTGATGGCTTATGAAGTTTTTGTGGATGGGCATACTACTTACATATGAGCTCCATTTTTGGCAATTTTTTCTAGAGTAAGACTTTTATGTGGCAACGGATTATTGAGTGGTGCGTGCGTGCCAATCCTAAGTAAAGTATATAGGTGCCTTCTTTGCTTAACTTAGTACAAGACTGTTTGTTATAGGCAGCACATTTGTAAGCGTTGGGTGGGCGGCTCGCACACGTTGTTGACAGAACACGTGACGAGCGCAACACACGACCACACACACAAAGCTGTGACAGTGCCGACTAAACGATATGTTGACTACGGGACCGATGGACGGGTAACTACTACCATTTATATTACTGGTAGTCCAGTAGTAGTCTTGTAGTACCTACCGCTAGTCCAATGCCCAACAAAACAACCTAACTACTTTTACGATTTTTTATAATCTTAGCAGTTCTGTTGTTTTGTTCGGTACCGTATCTTGACGCCACAACTGTTAAGACTAAAAAAGTACCTACTAAACAAAATAACCAATTAACTGAGATTTGTGAATTTTTGTACATCTGTCATGTATGGGTAATTCTAAAAAAAATAAAATTGGAAACATATATTAGGTATATTCAATGGGATTCTACGTTTGTTTAGGAGGTCTCCTTAATTTTTATTCGCTACGTTTGTGTTTCTCTTATATACTTACGATATTTTGAGTGATTACAAGCACCCATAACCGACGTGCGTGTATGAAAAGATTCACGAAACTTGAAGAGGCACAGGAGGTATGTTTGGATCGTTAAATATAGCGTTCTACAGTTTCTGCTTACCGTATTTATGGGAGACAGACGTAAAGTTCTGTATGTATCATTTGTTTTCCTCAGTTGTACATGATGGAGGTACCTCTGCAACCATGCGAGGAGTGCAGGCCGTCTCCGGTGGACGACGTCTCAGTGGACGAAGCCAGCGACATTGCATTGTCCGAGGTCGGTGGAGGAGACCAGGGAGTGGTACAAGACAAGGCCGAAGGTAAGATTAGGGTTAGATAGAGGTTTGAAATAATAATAGTGTAGCACGAGCATAGGTATATACCTAATGAATTTATCTGCTAACTGTTCTTTAAGGTAAGCGCTTATAAGTCTCTCTGTAGCTAAAATGCATGTTAAAAGGACAAATAAGTATTCAGGGCAATGAAAGAAGATTAATAATATTCCAATTATTGCATTCTTACAGGTAAGAAGGAAGAAAAGGTTCCATAGAAAAAGAAAATACTTTATTCATAGTGTTGAAGTCATAGCCATTTCAGGATTATACATTTATTAAAAAGCTTTCGTTATTTCAAATATTTTTTATTTCAATCGTAAAAAATAAATAAATAATTTACAATGCCTGTAAAAGCTTATTTACATCTTATAGCGCCATCTATTAAATAAAGTTGCAAACTTAATTAAGTAAAATAATAAATTATTAAATATTTAAATTTAAATGTCGAGGGTGATAATATAATAAAGTATAAGTAATTATAATGTATTTTTGTAATATTACAGTGCCGTCTAGATAAAAGTACCTGATAAAGATATTCTATGATCAATTGATCACTATTGACATAAAAGTTGCTTAAATCTATTAAATATAATAATTTACTTAAGAAAAATGGATTAAATAACAATGTCCAATAATTTAACAATAATAAATAATAAGTATAATTTAAAATAGCAGTTGATATAAATAGTTATTTGGTAACAATAAATACGAAGTTATTGTGAAGATACCGGGTGATGGTAATGATGACAGGGACCTTACGTAGCACGAACTTTGCACACAACCAACCAACTATGTACTACTGGTAAAATCTCACCCAAAACTCCATGACTGTAACTCCCGCAAACCAGGATAAACTGTGCTTAAGCCTAACAATACCTACCGAGCTAGGACACTCAGAAATCCAGGGTATTGCTTATCGTTTTGGATTTCGCAACGAACTGAATTAGAATGTTAAGAGTTAATGTTATGAAGAATTAAAAAAGAAACCAATTAGTCACTAGAGTTGACTGACCTTCATATGGCCTGTTGATAATCTAAATTTTCACAGAAAATAATAAATTTTGGTAGATTTATATGAATTGATCAAAATCCAAAGAGCACAGATATTACCAGCATCATTTGGTTGTTAGTCGTGCTCATAAGTTGCGTGTTACGTTTAAATCTTTATAAACATAGGAACGATGCATAATATGGCTGATGGCTGCACAATCATTCGTTCAAATAGTTCACCAAGCGATTTAATCCACCACGATTACTCTTTATCTTGGCTAAACTCTCTCTATATACAAAATGTCACAATGCTTATTTATAACTCATGCACAAACGTTGCACAAACTGTTTTAAATAAATAAGCCGTGACTGACTCACCCAGGAACCTTAATTAAAATTATATTATAGCATTTACCTTATCTTACACGCTAAATAATAAATTAAAATAAATAATTTATTTTCGATCACTGGCGACATTGGCTCTGCAATTTTAAAATTTGAAGTTGTGTTTATATATTTATATATATATATATATTATTATATTGTACATTACATAATTCACTTGGATGTACTAGACACCATTTCGAAAAATATTTATATTAACATCAAAGTAAAGTGCTAGACTAAGTTTATTACTCTACTTCACTTGTTTTCTTCTTTTCACACTTTACACAATGACATAATTATTACATTATAAATCACAACCTTTCCTGAAAGTCGTTATTTTTAATCAATTTGTTTTTTAAGACAAAGATTGTTTTATAGGTTTTTGGAGTTCTGAATCTTGGCAACATTTAAAAAATTATTGGTCTAAAAGTTTTTCCTGACAATATTCACTGTCTAATATCATCAAAATTTTATCAACACCATCTTTTATCATGGCCTTTATTCAAATTATTGACGCGAGAAGTTTTGGCTGTGTGGTAATTATGTCAGTCAGATTGTAGTTTTTATTACTGTTTGATTTGCCTATGGATCATAATTGATTAGCAACACTACATAGGTATGTATAACTTCTACGATCCACCAACCTAAAAATTTAAGACCAATTTTTCAATGTTTTCTTCACTTGCCAAGTGTACTAAACCTTTGTATTAAGTCCTAGTGTTGAGGGTTAGTGGAGATCACAGCTGAACCGGTGGCAGTCGTGGTCTCTGCTGGCCGCCATCACGTCGCCTAACTGGTGCGCTACTGCTGCAGCACTCGCGCCGTTGCCTCGAGAAATGCTGGAATGATAATATTCAATAATTAGAAGCTGTAGAATACAGCGAGATTACTCCCTTACTTCCACTATATTAGTTGGGCCAAGGGAGTATTGCAGATCGGTCCTTTACAGCTGTCAACAAGGCTACCAACATTCGCTTTAATATCCTCCCCAGTTGCTTATAACATTCTTGTATTATCTAAATTAATTACCTACAGTAGAATAATGTTCGTGAAACAACGAGCTGTAAGTTTGTCTTTGAACATAAAAGTCTCAGAAATGAAAGGTGTTTGTCTATAAAATTAATCTTTGTTTTAAAACTATTAAGTTCTGTATTTATGTAATCTAATGTAACGTTGCTGATGAATCTGTTTGAACGTTAACAAAGAGTCGTTAGCCCTACGTTCGTTGAGTGATGAGCGCTGGGTCGTCGTCGGGTGTGGGGATCAGGGTCATACTTTCTCATCGCCATGCTTTATGCACGAGAAATCATCGACACTTTAAATTTCTTCAAGTTTTCTCTCATTTTTGTTAATGTTTATGTTGTTAAACCTTTATTGCGCTTTGTTTGCTTCATAATTAAGAGCCTAAATTTTGTTTGGGTTTAATAAACGGCTCATGTATTCTTGCGTAATATTTTACATAGAATAAAGGCTAGTATGAAAACAATTTTAATTAGAAGGGTAAAGTGAATGTGCCGGTGGTTGTCGCATTGTTTAAATCTATTTGTTTAATGGATATTATGGTCAACTGAGCCCACAGCCCGTTTAACCCGCGGGCTCAGTTGACCACTCTTGATTTTTAATGGATGACTTAACTAAAATTATAACAAAAAAGTTTAGGATTGTGTATTGAGCATTTAGGATTATATATTTTTTATACATTCATTCATTTATTCATCGTCATTTAGTTATTTAGTTTTAGGGGAAGGAATAATTTTATTTATAAGAAGATTGATAGTAAAATTTACTTATACAAAAAAAACACTCACGTCTTTTAATATTTAGTATAAACAAAACTAAGGAAGCATTCAATGATAGTTATATACCTATAGTAATTTTAAATAGATATTGTGTCAGCGTAGGGGGATGTGGGCTGGGTTGACCACGAAAGGGTAGAAAGTAGTCGACTGAGCCCGCAGGTTGAGTAAACCCTCAGTCGCAGCTAGTGGTCAGCTGAGCCCGCGGGCTGAGTTAACCAGCTAGTGGGCTAAGTCACACATAAAAAACCTAAAGTGGTCAACTGAGCCCGCGGGCCAAACGGGCTGTGGGCTCAGTTGACCACAAAATCGTTTATTGAAGCAAATTAATTCAATGCAGTCAGTCTCTTAATTGAAGATAATGAAGATTTCGGTATAAGATAAAAACTGCCGTTGCTTGTTGAAGAATTATTTAATCCCTCTAGGATAGTTAATACTATAGAATTTTAAATGCTTTTATTGCAAAAAATAAATCAGTATGTTGAAAAGTAGGTTTCTATATGTGTTACTAGTTCTGCTAAAGCTGCGCGCCGCCCGTGCCACAGATTAAAACTGCGCTACGCTTCTATTACATAAAGGATTCACATTGCTACAAGTTTTCTACATAATGTAGACGACACTACACTTTATTAACCGAACTAAACAAAGCGTACTCCAGAACAATACATATGATATTAACTAGTTCTTCTCAAGAGCCACACTACTCTATTTAAACTGTTAATGTAATATCAAAATAACATTATGAGCATTTACGACGAGATCCCCAGTCATAACACTGTTCCTACTTCAAGCAGTCACTTAAAAACTACATAAATATTAAAAGTAAAACCAACTGCAATATAAATAAATAATGATAACCTCAAAATGTTTTCCACTAAGTTCGTTAAAACATGTAATTCTGTGTGGAATGCAGTCGGCGCACTTTCACCGCGGCTCGGAACGCACCTCCTTATGTAAGAGGTTACGGTTTTGGCGGCAAGCAGTCTATGTGCTAACAGTTTAGACATTATGGTGGCTGTATTTGAAAAAAAATATTTTACCATTATTTTGTAATATTTCTACGTAATACCTTCTAATAAAAATACATGCAATTAAACTCTTGTCCATTTGTAATTAAGGTAAGACTTTGATGTAGGAACGGTGGGTCTAGAAAGAGCTTTACCAGTTTCGATCAAAGTTTCTGTGAGACCCAATTATCACTCTTCTGTCATAAGATCGACCAGGGAAATATTTATTTATTTGTCTATACTGTTATATAAAGCGGAAGAGATTGTTTGTTTGTTTGTTTGAACGTGCTAATCTCTGGAACTACCAGTTGGATTTGAAAATTTGCGTGTTGCACAGTTCTTGAGGAAGGATATAGGCTATGTGGCCATATGGCGATGGGAGCAGAACAGTAAGCAAAGACGCAAATGCAATAATAAACCTAGTTTATTATATGCTTTATTGTACACCATTAGAAACATTTAAACAAATAAGGCAAATTAAATATATAAGGCAAATAAATAAATAAGGCAAGGGAAATTCGAACTTACTGTTTCATGGCGTTCAAATAAAGCTCAGACCACATTTTTGGCCGATTGTATACGGTTGTGTTAAAGGATGGGTTTCTTTTCGTCAATTTAAGAGACGATTTGCGGAATAAGCAGTGTTACCACTGACCGACAAGTATGGTAACTGGTTCCCTCTGGGAGAGTTCTATATCCAGAAAAGATAGATGTCTTCAGACTGATGGTATACGATGTATATTTTTGTAATTAACTGTACAGTTTCATAAAATATACATACATATTTTTTATTCTGGATAGACAACTCAATAACTTAAGTTTTATAAGTACTTACATCCGAAGAACAATACTTTTAACGCCATTACGGTATAATTTATATTTACTTTCAATTAAACATAATAGCTAATATAAATATAATCAAATCAAGAACTAATTTATTTATATTTATCAATTATTTCCCTCCGGCTTCAACTGCGAGTTACGTAAAGAAGTATATGATAAAAGTGTACGTAATAATGTGCATTTTTATAAGGTAGCAGAGGAGATATATCTCTAAGTTATAATCACTCCTCCTCATAAACTTCTACTAGTAATGCTAGAGTCATAGCTTAAACGCCACTTACCGTTAAGTTAGTGTGATTCAAAACTAAAAAAAACTGTTGTTGTTGCACCCAATCCTTAAAAAAGTTTATATTCAAACTCATTTACTATCAACTCATTTATTATCATCAACATCAGCTTGAAAGAGGGAGGTGTTTCACCACTTCATTATTATAATAATAATAATACCAGCCTGTTTACTGTCTCACTGCAGGGCAAAGGCCTCTTCTCATATAGAGAAGGTATATGCATTAATCACCACGCTTGCTCAAGGCGGATTGGCAATTTCAGACTTTTAAGTCCAGGTTTCCTCACGATGTTTTCCTTCACCGTCAGTCAGAAATATCCAAGATAAACTTAGAAAGTACATATGATTTGAAAAATCACATTGGTACTTGCCTGGATTCGAACCCACTACCTCGTGTTTACGAAGCGAGTGCCATATCCACTGGACCATTTCGACTTATTATTGCAATTTTCTATTTCATTTAGTATTTTCTTTCATATTATCCTACTGATTCTTCTAATATTATAAATGCAAAAGTTTGTGTGTGTATCACTTAGCGCCTTAATGGCTGAACCGATGTCGATGAAAATTGGTATGTAGATAGAATCGGTGCCGAAGACGGACTCATGCTACTTTTTATCCCAAAAATCGGTCTTGTTCCCGAGGGAGACAAAACACATTTTAGGCGCGGGCGAAGCCGTGGGTCGCTGCTAGTATGTAATCAATCTTTTGTAAGAAATTTCCTAAACAATAGTGAAAACCGTATCAAAATCTGTTGAGTGGTTTAGAATATGTTGCGGAGAAACACTCAGGAAAAAAACAGCGAGCTTTCTTTATATTATTTACAGATCTGGAGGTATACCGCCACCTCTTAAAGCAGTATTTTATTTTAATGTTACTTAGTGTTTTGTCTTTTTCTTTTGTACTATTAAAAACAAGGATAGAGACAAAGTGAGGTTATAATTTTTTTTTTTTTGTATTGCCTACAGTGGCAGACGAGCCAAAGCCCACCTGATGGTAAGTGGTAACTGTCGCTCATAGACTTCTGCAATGCCAGGGGCTCTGCGAAGCCGCTGCCTACCGTGACATTAATGCTCTCTTTAAACCTCGTTTGAAGAAATTGCTATAAGAGGTTGTGATAGGGCCCCTGTGCATCGCTTATGGTTTGGTATACTTATGTGGTATATTACTTCATAGATAAACTTGTCCTTTCTCTGAGGGTACGGGTATTACGCCATACCGCTTGCTTGAGGTTGTTCAATGTTAGGTTTATTTGTTTTGAGATTTCGCTACACTTTTTTTAGCTAAAAGGAGTTTGGTTTAAGTACGCATGATATCTGGAACAAACAGCCGAAACGGCCCAGTGGATAAGTTATCACTTCGTAAACACGAGGTAGTGAGTTCGAATCCGGGCATTCCTTCATATTATAATGATGTGTCTTCACATATATCTTATTTTACGCCTCACACACCCGCCACAAACTAATAAACTGCCCGGTTAAGAAAGAAGAACTCAACTACAGTGATACAAGTCGCAGAAACTTGAACTTAAAGTGTAATAGTATAGAGATATGTTTTCCATGTCTCATGTGTTACAGTTACGCTTTTCTTTTGCGGCAGTACAATCAAGATGTTGGAACATGTACTGCAAATATCTACAAGATTACTTTCCACAAAATCAATGATTTGAATAAATTCCTGAACAATTTCTACAATAGTTGTTGCATTAGCAGTACGTTCACGCGTGTTACGTGGCAATCGGAAGGACTGCGGTGAAAGTGTTTCACTACGTAACGTGTTCATAAACACTATATTGTTTGTCACGTGTACAATATGTTTGTGTTGAACTTTAAGCTTTAAGACGTGAGATATCACAGTGCATTTATGTAAATTTGTAGAATAGATTGTGTAATAGACAGTATAAAAAAGTAGTTGTCTCGGGTTTGCGTAAAATCATTTTGCATTTTCCTGTCAAAACATTGTCAGTATTAGCCAGGAATCTGCCAGGTAAATAACAACAGGCTCGCCCTCTGTTACAAGAGATCTAAAAGCAAGACACGTTTATATACACGTCTGCCTAACATAGACAATCTTTTTCAGGTTCTTTAAGTGGATATTTTACATACTGTGAGGCTTCTTTTTTTTTCAATTCTGTATTAAAAAAATAATTTTGACCACATTTGCCGCCCCCTAAAATCTGTCGCTCTGGGCTCCAGCCTACTTACCCTGCTGGTAAATCCGCTACTGTATGGTATGTAGCATAAATTTATATTAATCTTTAACGTCCATGAATGTAGAATGTTAACAAAAGTCCGAATGAAATCGACCATCTTTCGTAAATATAAAAGACGGAATCGTTATTTATGCTAATGCAATCTAATGTCACATCAATAATGCCGTCAAACCGTGCGTTCATGCGCCATAAATGTCAAAACAAACGCTACTTCCTTCTATAGACCGGTAAATACTGACTCACAGTATGGGCCATCTTTTGTTTTCACGGAAGATGGTTGTCATTTAATTTCATCCACATTTTTTTTATTTTTTCATTGTAATATATACCATTAATATCATCAACAAGAATTTTATTCTACACTTGATGCTGGCAGAAATAGCTGACACAATCGTCGGCTCTGTTTTCAACAAAAAGGAGAAGAAGGAGAAGAAGAATATAAATTCTGTCAAAAGTTTTAGATTAAGTATCGAGCGTTTATTTTCCAGATGCGTATGCTATATTTTCCTCTTGCATTTGGAATACACCATTTTCTACGATTGAGAAAAAGACAGCTGATTGTGTTTTTGTGTTCTTACATCCTCAAAGGCCGACGTTTTTGCTTTCACTTAGTTTCTACAAGTCTGTTCACTGTCGTATGCTTTTTGCATGTGCAATTCTTATGTAACAGATGACATGTTAAATGTGTAACTGGTGAATATTTTTGTTACACAACTTAGGTGGTACCTAAAGGTATGTTCTCACTGTAAAGATCTATCTACACACATCAAGGCCGTGCCCGGAACGTGCCCGGAACGCGACCCGACCGTGCTTCAAAGTAAGAAGCTCCGTTGCCGGCACGAGCACGGACATGTGTGATTGAGTCCACTGACAACGAATGCATCGATATTTTTTCACTTCTGGCGGAGCACGGCCTGGTCACGTCCCGGGCACGGCCCTGATGTGTGTAGATATAGCTTTACTGTTTAAGCATTGCTGAAACAGTTGCTGACCGTAAAGTGGGAAGGGATTGAGGAAATAGAGGAAAAAGCAAGAAAAATCAAGAGGGTTAATGATCCTCTTCGACCTATTTATACTGCTATCGAAGGTTATTAGTATAAAAACTATAGGTAGGTAGGTAGTAGTAGGTAGGTAAGTACGTTACGACAATATACCTACTGTAAGTGTGTAGTACTTATGACGATGACGATGATCATAACTATAATAATTCAATAAGAAATCATGAAGAATATACTACTAATACTATTTTACCCACATTTACACTTACTTCACAAGTTCACACACACACACACACACGCACACACACACACACACACACACACACACACACAAACACACACACACACACACACACACACACACACACACACACACTCAAACATTCACTACTCTCGCAACTTATCACTACCTGCATATAAGTATAGAAGTTATTTTACATTTACATTTTACTAGTTATTTAAGTTTTTATTTTATTTAGTTTTAGTTTCTTTTAGATGCCTGATAATATAATACTGTTGTAACTGAAACTAGAGATCAACCATCCTACCACTTTCGCATTAGCAATTGTGTCGTCACTTTGGGGGCCTGGTGACCTGTAGCACAGGTTTAACAAACCCATTTCAGGCACCAGTCCTTCGCAAATTATCCTAGTTCTACTACCTGTATTTTAGCATAAGCCAGACAATTTGTGAAGGAAAATAAAAATAAATTTATTATTATTATTATTATAGTATTTGTTTTCTGTTTCTATATTTTTTTAAGATGACTGCACTGCTGCCCGTCTTTATAACCAGAATAAGCACTTAATTAACTATAAGATTGATTAGAAAATTATTTCTATTGTCTATTTTCAAATTACATAGTGCAGTGTTTACGAGCACGCGGTCTAAATCGCAGAGAAAAAGCTAGTTATAATATAAACGTACTCGCTGCTATCTTCATTAGATCCTGCTAATCCTGTTGTTGATCGAAAGTGAATGTTGACCTCTAGAAAGCTAATGTTAGTGCTCCCGGAATGTCTCGCTCGGTACCGATAGCATTAGCTGTGTAACTACTATTGCAATCAGTCTGTAATTCGTGTCTAAACTTGTTTAGATGTCATGTTTAAAAATATTGGCTATAATGTGCAAGAAAATAGTATCTCATGTTAAAGTATACACGACAAATTAATGTTGAAATTGGACACAAAGATAACTCCAGTTCTTATGCAAGAGGATTAAAACAGAACCAAACAAGGAGTGAACAGGAATAGAGACAAACTATTCCAGCTACGATCCTCAGGTCATCTTTTTGAAACTGCTTTATCTACTTTAATCAAGTTGCGTTTTCCGTTTATCAGGTCGCGTTCAGTTTAATGGGCTTGGTTCTTGAATAGATAAGCTCATTACTTAGCTTATCCTTCAAAGCAGTACCTACTATGCTTGACTCCATAACTGATTGACCTTGTATTTGTAAACCACGTGACAACATCGTTTCTAAATAAGTAAACCCTTTAAACTTTTACTTTTGTGTATTGTATAGCCTTTATACTAAAGCTTACTTTTACGTTGACATATCTATGTAATAATTAATTAGTGTATCTATAATGCTTACGCAATTACAGTTTGATTTCATTAACGATAATATTATTTGCGAACGCACGACTTGTGACATTTATCAGATTGATATAGGGCTTTTACAAAGGTTTGGAGAGAGAATCGTGATCGAACTTGTGTAACAACCTACTATTTGTAGAAACGTTATAGGGCAAATGTGTTAAGTGTATGCTTAAAACACTTATAAGTAGAGAGTTAGAATAATAGATAATAGTGCACTTTGCAGCTCAGAATTAAGCTGAGCGACCGTCATTTGTTCTTGTGAGGTGAGGCATGTTCTACACATTGTAACTTTTTATTGCTTCATTCTTTTGTTTAAAGTGTATGTTGTTTTAGTCGTTGCTATTCGTTTTTCTTATGTTTTTGATTCATATTGCACATAAAAATTTCTTTTTATTCTTTAAAAGACTAATAGTTGTTATAAAATTCTAAAATATATCACCGTAAGATATATAAAATAGCGAACAAATGTGTCACTCTAAATAGAATTAAACTGAACATACTCTTAGTTGGTAGTGCACTGGGATATCATCAATAGGACGGTATCGTTTACAAAAGTCTTGCTCCAAATTTGAAATTTTGGTTTAATTATATAATACAAGAAAAGATCAGTAGGCAACGTCGTATAATGGATGTAAGACTCAAATTAGAAGCACCTAATCGTAATGACGAGCGTGTGTAAGGTAGGTATCAAATAGGTATTTTTATAGTAGCAAATAGCGTCTTATAATTTCAGATTTCCCCATTAATTATAGACATCCGTAAAGTCCATAAAGTCCAAATGGTCCAGTGGATAAGGCACCCGCTTCGTAAATACGAGGTAGTGGGTTCGAATCCGGGCAAGTACCGATGTGATTTTTCAAATCATATGTATTTTCTAAGTTTATCTTGGACATTTCTGACTAACGATGAAGGAAAACATCGTAAGGAAACCTGGACTTACATGTCTGAAATTGCAAATCCGCCTTGAGCAAGCGTGGTGATTAATGCTCATACCTTCTCTATATGAGAAGAGGCTTTTGCCCTGCAGTGGGACAGTAAATAGGCTGGTATTATTATTATTATTATATCCGTAAAGTTATGCAACTGTTATAATACTAGCCCATTGTTGTGTCTTTGTAAATGCCTCTGTTAATGTAGAAAATACATAATTGTTGATAATCGCTCTTGCTCTAGGCAGATTCATGATTTTGGACATAAGATAGTATTGTTGTATGAATAATAAATAATAAAAAAAGCTTCATTGATATTTGTCTGATTACGAAACCACACCCTGTGTAAAATTAAATTTCAATTTCACTGTCTATGGAATCGGTAACTAGATTTCAGTATGTAACCATACTCGTGTACTTTGCACCATTATTTGAGTGCATGTATAAGCATGCACAGGCTGCACAAGTCAAGATAGTATTTGTAAAAGTAGTTTAATTGCTTGTAAAAATTATTCGGTTGTTCGGTTTCTCGATAATTATACGAATAATTGGATTAAATTTAATTAGCAAATATTATTAAACGGAATTGATTGTTATTAGCTTTGCATGTAGGCGTAAAGAATTCATCAAAGAAAAGTGATTTCTACAATTTCTGACTTCATTATTCTTCAATATTAATTATAATTAGTATGATTTAAATGTTACTCACAGTTTTAATAAAGACTCCATCTTCTTTTCCATCGCGAAGATAGAATCTGACGGCTGTGATGTGAGCACTTTGCAGAAAGTGAACTTGGCACACTGAGAGTCCCTCCAATCTGTTTGTTTCACTAGGTCCATGGCTGCTGACGTCAGAGACGATGAGCTGGATATACTGTCTAAATGCTGTAAGTCGTCTCCTGAGTCCTCATGAAGGGACCTCTTGACGTGTTTTCGCTTCACCCTCCTTAGCCTCGCACCCTCATACGTCGGCTCTTGGAAGAATTCTAACGCGTTACGCTTGGAGCGTGTGGTCTGAGCATCTGGTGACATCACCACATATACGTTCTCACTTGGCATTTTGTAATTATCATCGTAAACTTTCTGAGTGCTTAAGATTTGTTTGTCGATATCGTAGCTCGATCCCAGCGCTCTTTTATGTTCTTTCTCTATTTCATCTTGTATATCATCCTCACTTAATCCGGCACTACGCATTAGATTCACGTCTAAAAATCTGCCCATAGCAACTGCTCCAAGACCGAGAGCGGCACCTCCAGCCATTAAACCGATAGCTGGCAGCATGGCGGGGGCACCAGATGCGACCACTCCAATCTTATCTTGAGCATACCTTTGTGATTGAATTGCGTTGCCGTGGTAGAGACCTAAGTTAGAGGAGATTTTTTGGGTGGCCTCAACTATGGGGTCAAACACGGGTTGAGTGACTTTAGCGATTGGATCAATAATGGGCCTTGTCAGTTGCTGAACTGCCGAGCTAGCGCTGTTTATAGTGTCCTTCATGGAGTCGGTGAATCTCTTCCATAGAGAAGGTTCAGGCACACGTTTGATGTAAGCGTAGCTGTTGTGGGGATACCGTTGTTGGTACGGGCTGGAGGTGTGGTCGTAGTATGAGAACTTGTTGTATTCGTCTTCGTAGTATCTGTTAGCGTTAATAGGCGCTTGGGAACGCTGTTGGCCGTAGCTGTTGATCGGTTCCATGGGGTAGGGGTGAGCACTTTTCGGTATATTATTCATATAATATTTGATTTTTCGATCTTTGTTTTCGTAGTTTTCTGCTTTGGCAGGTTGAACACCTAAGTCGGGATGAGCGTATTGTAACACAGGATTTCTTACACTTTCATCGAAGCCCGGCATAGCATTCTTGGGCATATACATCGCTGATTTAGGGAAGTTTACTTCTCCAGGATGTTGTAGCATGCGTCTCTGTATATGACTTTCTGCGTATTCCAGATCACCGTTGTGCGACCGTGAACTGCGACCACTGAAGTAATCGCGTTTAGCCTCTTGCTCGTTAATCTGTTTAATATACTCAATGAGTTTTGAGTTAGCAACTTTCGAATTATCAGCCTTAGTGAAAGGACCGTAGCCGGATTTGAGATAATAATTATCTTTTTTCTGTTTGTACGAGTAAGTTGGATTATCACTTGACATGTAAGGTCCAGCACTATCGGATATTTCGAATTTCAAGTTATCAAATTTAGTGAACGGTCCATCTTTAGGTTCAAAGTTGTCTTCTTTGGTGAAGGGTCCAAAGTTTTGAGCAGGATCTTCAGCCGAAATGTCTGGGTATACGTCAGCTTCTGGAACTGCTTTCGGTGGCGAGTAACCTTCCGGGTAAGGTAACAGTTCTCCATTTACAACTCTAGCATTGCGCCAAATTTTCTTATCTGATTCATCATCAGGCATTCTCACACCTTGAATTTCGGGTATACCATCATCGCCAAGTGTCAAGATAGATCGTCCACGTTTGTTAAATTTATCGAAGGCTTTTTTTATATGCATGGGCTCTGAGTTAATCGTTACGGGATCTGGAACTCTGAAGGACTTTTCTTCTCCTTCAGAGACTTTAGTGCTGACAACTTCGATGTAAACCGGATTTCTATCATTCTTGATCACCGGATTATGTGGGTCAAACCGATAGCTTTTGATTGGTCCGCCATAGTCAAACAAACTAGTTGACGTAATGTATACTTTTTTGTTCTCAGTTCTCTTTTCGTTATCGTATGTGGGATAATAGCTGGATGTTTCAGGATCTGCTTCTTGTTTTTTCCCATCTTCTTGTATGTGCGCTTCTGGGTAAACGGATACAGGTGACCAGTTACCGTATTCTGCTTTGACATCGCTCGATTCCTCAGGGTTTTTATTTCTGTTCAGATAATAATCATAGCCAGCTAAATCACTATTGACTGCGCCCATGAAATTTAATTTTCTTTGGTCTCTCGTCTCTGTTTTATTTTCTTCAGATGTCGTATTGAAATTAGCCACGGTTGTTCGGAGAGCAGCAGTGGTTGGTGAGGCAGTTGTGCTACTGGCGTGAGTGGTTAATTTGTCTTTCTTTTTGACAATCAGTTGCGTTACTTGACCCGTTTTCGTTCTTACATTGAGGGTCTGTGTTTCGAGTGGATTGAGACTTCTGGAGACTTTGAGCTCTGTTCTTGTAGTCCTCGAAGGCAAAATTGTTGTGCGAAGAGCCTTCGTGGTACTGGTAGAATTCTGTTCTGTGATCTCGGCTGTTGCGGCGCAGAACAGCCAAAGCATGGCGCCTATCCGTATCACGGGATTCATCTGAAAAGAAAACAAACATCACGTTATTATACAAGCTTGTATGTTCTTGTGGAACGTCTAATCACTTCACCTATTTTATGTTTTATTTTATAATTATAAGTTTAATTAACGCTCATATATTTAAAGTGAAAGTGAATAATATTTAATGTTTGTTTAAATACTCTTCACGGTCGGTAGTTATTTTTTATATACTTCCTTAAGTGTTACTTGTTGAGATACACTTTTGCTTGTGGCTAATTTGTGGTTGTTTCAAGCTTGGGTAACTGGGGCTCCAAATTTATTTATTTATTTATTTATCAACAAGAAAAACTTACAACTATCCTTACAGGCTAACCTAATGCGATAGTGCAGTAACAAAATTATTAATTACATTAATATTAGACTTATTACTAGGTTCCTATTTTTACAATAAACAATAATCATATTCTACCTTACGTACCTACCTTTCAACTAACAATAAATAACAAAGAATAAAATTTGAAATATTATAAAATACAACAATAAACAGTAACCTATTATGTATTAAATACCTGAGAGTACACCTAGATATTGCTAAACTGAGACGTAAGCATTGATCCTGAGTCACATGAGTCTTGAAAAGCATTTCATAAGGTTTTCACTGTGATGGCCATAATACAATTTGCCTAAGTAGCAAATGGGATGATGACCACAATTTCACTAGTTCTCATATGAGTACTATATTATAATAATTACCCTACGTTCGTGTTACTGGTGACGTAATAATATCTGTATGAGTGTGGTATTTACTCTGTCAATTTTTTTTTCACACAAAGAAACAAAATTTTATGTGTAATTATTTATAATTTTGGTAGTCAAAAAGTTACTACAAGTAGTGTAATTTCGAGACACAGACACGCACAATCGGTTTATTTAATCTAAGTATTGAGTGAATAAAAGTGTCCAGTAACACTTATTGCGATCACGAAAATGAAGTATAGAAAATGGCACGATAATGATCTGGTGAAATCATGATACGTACAATATGGCTGATCGGTTACTGATAGAAAGTGGTGGAAAGAGTGTTGTGGTTTTGCAACAGTCATGTGTGAGTACGGGTGTGGGTTAAGTGTTGAAACATTCTACACGAACAGTAAATGAATAGTAAACTACCACCTTGGAAGTTTACTACGGATTTCACGTTTATAATAATAATAATAACCATTTATTTCAGGCATTTAGAGCCCATAAAATTTCAATACATAAATAACAAAATAAAAACTATAAACTAATACATATTTTATATAATTTAAAACTAAAAACTACTGTATACGAGAGGTCGGCGTCGTGTTTCGCTGCGGGGTGTCAAGTTTAGGAAGTTCATTTTCTTATTTTATTTTAGAGCTGAGGCTGAAGTTTCAGATATTTTGTGCGTTTTATTCAACCTCTACTAGGTTCTTTAGCACCACGTCTAGGCAGTTTAGTATGGCCTGGAAATGCGCACAAAGTCTTTTGAATTTATATTATTGTCCAAAAAGCTAACGACACATGAAACCCCTTTTGTACCAAATTTTTGCAAATAAATTGAATTTAAATTTGAATTTGACAATGTTGGCGTTAGCTTATGTCAATCCCATTCACATTTTTTAATCTATTCTATGAATAGAATAGAAATCAATGCCACTTGTCTAGGGCCTAAGGTATAGACCCTAATGTTTTAAGAAAACTTTTCAACATAGACTTCTTAGTCTATGTTGAAAAGTTTTCTTACAACATTTACAGCTACTTAACCATTCTATCCTTTCACAAAAATACCTAATTTCCCCCTTTTCTTTTTCCCCACCATCCTCTATCCTTTCAGCTACCCCTACTCCCTTCATGGTAGGCAGCAGCTTCGCAGATTTTCTGACATTAGCAGGAGCGATGCCGGAGACCCTGAGTCGTCCAAGCGACAGTTACCACTTACCATTAGGTGGGCTGTTTGCTTGTCTGCTACTGTCGGCAATAAAAAAAATATATACAAGATTGGCATAATTACAGAATCCTTGTAATTAACCTTTACCTTCAGCATTGTTTGCAAATGAGTTCTGTTGCATTATTATATTGTAATAATTGAGCAACTTACTTGAACTTACGTAATTTGTTAAATAATATTACTTAACTAGCTGTTGCCCGCGACTTCGTTCGCGTGAAAATTCAGATGTGTGCCTGTATGAGAATATTTCTTACCTAATCTTACGGCAATCGTACATTGTATTAGTAATAAATATCAGTATAATCCGTCTCTAAGGCGAATCCTATTTAAATCTATTCACCCGCTACCCCTATAACAGACGAAATTTTGCGATATTTAACGAAACTTGCCACTCCTATTTTCCCACTTAATAAGAATAGTTCCTAGTTTGGAAATCGTATTATCAAAACTCCCGTTTAAAAACTATAGAAGCTTTATACCAATTTTGTTCCCCTTTATACTACAGGGAAATGAATTTCGAAAAACCCGTCTTAGAGAGCACCTATTTCCAAAATTTGAAACTCCCAGCATTTGTAGTTTCTGAGATTTCGTGATGAGTCAGTTTTTCCAATAGACATTTTTATATTGTTTAAATACTGTTTTGCATACTATTTCTAATCTCATCATCATCACCATTCGTACAAACCCTCTTTCACCTACCTAAAGATATCACCCGTAAAACAATATACAATACACTAAGGCAAATTTCCACTACAATAACTTTCTTCCTTTCCCTCATTTCCTCTCCCCCTTTTTCCCATTCCCCTCCCTTTCCCTCCCGTCTCCCTCCCATCTCCTTCACTTTCCCCACACTTCCCATCACTTTCCCTCACTTTCCACTCACTCACCCCTCACTTACCACTCACTGACTCCTCACTTCCCTCACTTTCCCTTACGTCCCCCTCACTTCCCCCTCACTTACCTCTCACTTGCCCTTCACTTGCCCCTCACTTGCCCTTCACTGCCTCCTCACATCCTCCTGAGTTCCCTTTTTCTTTTTTCTTTTTTTTACACAACGCTATCTAGACCCAAAGTAAGCATATTATATGCTTGCTTATGGGTTATAGAATACGGATAAACATACTTAAATACTTTTATTTTTGTAAATACATACATATTATACATAGAAA